>CAMQGK010000052.1:19600000-20035000 GCA_947000775.1 Pterois miles
ACTTTGTGATATCAGCAAATATCTTGTCATTGTCCAAAGAATCGACCGAATATTGAATAATCGTGAATGAAACGTGTGATTCACACACCTAGGTTTCTGACACCTGACGGTGATTTCTGCATCAATGCAAACTGAATTGTTACAGCATTATTATAAAAGACAATGTAATACTCTCTTTCAGTGTCTGAATTGGACCAAAAGAGGTGCCAGTACCCCAATTCAGTAGTTGTATGACTTGATCAGAACATGTGTATACGTTTATATATATCTTGGTACTATAA
Source organism: Pterois miles (assembly GCA_947000775.1). Lineage (NCBI taxonomy): Eukaryota > Metazoa > Chordata > Actinopteri > Perciformes > Scorpaenidae > Pterois > Pterois miles. The sequence continues at coordinate 19,600,282 of CAMQGK010000052.1, forward strand.
CCCAATTCAAATGTATTTGTGTATGCATTTTACGGCATACATTAGGCCTACATATAATATACGTTTGCACAGTTAGTACATAAATGTATATTTGGTTAATAAACACTTTTTATGTAGCTATTGATACAAATCAAATTGTGCACATAAAATATTGGATATAGGCTACAATAAAACTAAATTAATGATATGCGTTGGCCTACAGATTAAATTAGATAATGAAGAGGAATACCAAAGGTATTTTAAGACAGATTAAGCGGGTTAAGTGTTTACACAGAGACACAGTTTTAGGGGTATGCACACCAGGATGTGGTGCAATAAGAAGTAAGGGTACTCGTGGATATAAATCAGAAGTGCTGGTACTCAGTACTGGTGAGTGCCGGTGCATTTCAGGCATTGCTCTCTTTGCATGTCGAAGAGGACAAAAATACAATACAGTATATTTATGTGACAACTAAGAGCTTCAATAAGCCATCACAGCTAAAGTGCACTACTCAGTCATATGATTTATTTCTGTCACTGTCTTCAGAAATGACAAATAAGCAAGATACCTGAACAAAATACATAAAAATGAAATAGCGAAAGAGCCAAAGTTCCTTTTGTCACCTCCCTCCGTCCTTCAACTCCACATCCACACTTATAAGCATGGCAGACATGTGGTTAACAGCAAATAGTCTCCCTCCAGGCTTTCTTTGCTCCCAATGTGGCAAAGATGAGTGGAAGGAGAAAGTGAGTGGAAAAAAGGAACCAGAGAGGAATGGCACTGCAGACAGCTCCATTACCTCCTCACAATAGGGATCATCCACATTCATCCAGCAGCCGCTTCACCCAACCAGGGATTCAGGGAGCGAGGGACAAGATTACACCGAGGGGTTAGGGAGATGGATGTGCTTAGAGGAGATAAAGAATGGAGAGACAAAGGAAGTAACAAAAAGTGTTGTTAAGCAAGGACGGGACATTTTTTTTCCGTGTTCTCCCCCATTCCCAGAAGGTGTCCTCGCCCAAAATCTGACGCGGCTTATCCGTGAGAAAAAAAAAAAAATCCCAGCATCTGGAAATAGCAGCTAACGAAGGATGAGGAGGAATTTAGCGAAGTGGAGCAGAACTCAGGAGCGGTAAGACGCAGATAGGTCAACGGTTTAGCCTGGATGCTTAACACCTTTTACTTTCACGCACATACAGACTTAAACACAAATGGTGTTATGAGTTAAAGAACCTGAAATAGAAATTACAATGATGCCAGGAAAAAGATTAATGTGGCTCTGAAGCAGATCATTATGGAGAATGTTGCTATTAAGAGGATTTGGGAGTGACAGGGTTTGTTGTTTAAAGCTTAACATTTAGGTTTTTAATTGGTTATTTTTCAGTCACAAAGTGGAAATGGTTTCTAGATTTTGTCCAGCATGCCCCAGAGTGTGGACTTTCAAAGACGAACACTGCTAACCATGCTAACAAGCCAGAAGAGGCTAATCCAACAGTGTGACAAGTGACTGATGATGAAAAATGGCCAATTAAAACTCAAAATGTCAAAGTACCTCTAACAGGCTTCGTGCTTTATGTAAAAAGTGTGAAAACTCCCATCTACTCGGGTCCATGGGGCTCCTACTGTATTTCCCTCCTCTATCACCAGCAGCAGAGGAGAGGGGAGAGCAGAGATACACACAGCGTGATGAGACTCCACAGGGGGGGCAGAACTCATCAGACCCCCGCAGGACCCCATACAGCTGGACCTATAGTACACTCAAGAAGAAAAGACGGACCTGAAGGACAATCACAGGCTTTCCAACTTCCCCTTCTGAGACTCTTTCCTTTTACTTCATCATCTTTCTCCATCTATCACTCTTTCTGCAGTAAAGATCCTTCCCATATCATCTGCTTCGAGCTCTCTCTGCCTGCCTCTCTCCAGCTCATGCAGGGGTCAGGACAACCCAGCTGTGTGATAGATAGCAAAGTCATCCATGACCTTGCAGTGGAAACCACACCTTCTGTCCTCCACCTCTTCGACAGCACGTACAGTATGTGTGTGAGAGAGAGAGAGAGAGGAGGGTGAAACAGCCCATATAAACACATTCTGACTTGTTATTTTGTTCCCTGGGTCAGCACCAACACTGTTGTTACCGTTAGCTCACGTTGCTCACTGGCTGTAGCCCCCAGGCACAAACTGACTAAGCTTCTCTGCAGCATTTCCGAAGCTAATCTTTCTCAAAAATAACCCCCAACAGCATCTCGTAGAGGCCTGCAAAACACTTGGTGAAGACAAAATATGCATCCTCTTTCTTTTTGACTTGAAATTTCAGGGTTTCTCTAAACACTTTTCTTCTCCATGCTGCAGCATTAGCCCGAGGCTAATGTTCCCTCGCTTCCCTTCATGAAGACAGGATACACCAGCAGTTCAGAATCCAGTTAAAATACAACTAACATTACATTTAGAGCTGAAACAATTAGTCAATTCATTGATTAGTTGATTGACAGAAAAATAATTTGCAACTATTTGACAATCAAAAGCAAAAATGCCACCAAAAATCCCCAATTTGAGCTTTTCTTTGTGTGACAGTAAACTCAATATCTTTGGGTTTCTGTATGTTGGTTCAGGCTGCTCTCATACACCGTTCGTATGCATGTATATACAGTATTTCATGAAATCAATTTGTGTCATGAAAAAATTTTGTTTTATGTAATCCACATAAACCAGGAAGTATAAAGAGCAACAAAAGCCACGTAGAGAGAAGGTCGGGATGGACGGGCGGGTCAAAAAGTAGTTATTTTAACCCAAACCTTGATCTTTTCTTAAACCTAACTAAGTAGTTTTGTTGATTAAACCTAACCAAGTCATCTCCTGTGAAGACAGAAATTTATTTTTTTTTTTTTTGTATTTTTAAGACTGTATGCACATAATGCGCAGAAATTGATGTGTTGCTGGACATACATAGGAAAACACACACAAAATGAGGAATAACTTTTCAGAAGTTATTATATCAACCATCGTATGAGCATACACTGAGATGTCACATTAAATATAAGGAAACTGTGATGGAAAATTTTTACTATTATCTGCCATTTTATACTAAATGATTAATCAAGACAATAGCTGGCAGATTAATCAATAATGAAAATAAAGTTGCAGCCCTAAATTATGACTGTTCTCTGTTGTTTTTCCAGTTCACTGCAGATTACACAACACAAGAACTGATAACAGCTATCCATGTGCACACAGTAAAAAGGGGCTACCATAGCATTTGGACATTAATATTACTACAGTGATGATAGTATGGACAGATGAGACCACCGCTGAGCTCATTGGCAAACTTGACAGGCCTCTGCACTACTTCACACTGTCCGCTATGAATCAGATTTCATGTGAAAATCAGTTGAGTCACTTTACAGCGAAAGGCATCACTGTTTGGGACAAAAAACAGGAAGGAGGAGCACTGACTGCAGCTCGGACACAAAGATAAAGGCAAATAAAATCATAGTAACACAAAAAGTGTGCATTAAAATGCGCAAAAGCAACACAAGCGCATGATGATGAAACAAGTAACGTCCTCTTTGCATAATGGCTGGTTTCAGAAACGCTGCAGAGCTGGTGTGACATAGAGCCTCTCATCTTGACCATGGCCTCACTAGTCGATGGCGATAATACAAAACCACCACCACAATATATTTGACTATAAAATAGGGATGCTGTATAGTTAATTTAATTGTGTGCAACAGCTACAGTACACAGCATATACTTTATGGTCCATAACTGAAAAACCTTTTTTAAAAAAGTCATAAAACTGCTCATTTCAAATAAACATCTGTTGTATTTATGCAAAAGTCCATCAACGGTCATTTTCTACACACACTGGCAAGGTTGCACATTATTCATTAGTCTATTTAAGTCTATTAGTGGGATGTTTGCTATGAGAGTCATCTGCACACGATGATGCATTGTTATTCCCCTGCATGGCCATGCAAGCAGATTACAGTGCTGCAGGGAAATAGTTAGCCTCTGCCCTGAGTGTGCAGCCACAGGGCAAACTCAGACAACAGTTAAACTGAATTTTGCACTGGTGGTTCAAACCACCACAGGGCAAAATAGCATGTCACATTATAAGTTTTGAAATTGGGTGACCTATTCCTTTTGAAATCTGTGCAGTATAAATCAGCATGCTAATGTCTGAGACCGAGGGTCAAGCAGTGTTTAAAACATTACAAAACATATTGCCCGTCTTCTTTACTTGTCCTCCTCTTTGTTTGACTGTAGTTGGTTGTATATCCTTCAGAAACATCGGTGGGTTGCTACTGTATGTCTCTGTGTGTCTGCATTTGTATTTTATGGGTCTGTGCGTGTCAGACTCGGTGTGGTGCGCTGACTCTGCTGGCTGTGTGCTCGGTATCAGGTGACCTTGGTGATTGTGGAGTGTGTGGACAAGAATAATGAGACGTTTGCTAACAGAGACTCAGTGGGACCACTAAAGGGGCTCAGGTGGGGATTGACACTGCCAGAAGATATTGCATCGGACCAAGAAGGAAAGTGAAAGCAAGAAAGAAAGGCAAAGAACAGGCATTGGAGACCAAGAGTGAGGCAGAGAGTGTCACCAATCTTTTTCTATGCCAGACAAACGCTCTTGATCCCCCAAAAAAGCATAACAACTAGATAAAGCCGTCTATAAATAAGCACAGTTGGTGCCGTACTAAGGCGAGACTGACAGAATTGCCTGTAGAAATATACCTCTCGATTCTCAAATAAAGATATGATGGTACAGTTCAGATAGATCATATGTCAACCCTCTTCATTCTGTCAACAAGCATTCCTCCCCACCTGGCTTCCTCCAACATCCAACATCACAACATGTCAAAGCAAATAACCACAGTGTGCTGGGGTAGAAGTGGTGGACGATTAACTAAAAATCTAAGGTTTCAATCCACAGACCCACCAGTACAAGGAAACCAGTAAATGGATCCATCAGCATGCCACAAAGTAAAGCATCCTGTCCTGTAGAGTGTCATGTATTATAGCGGTAGCCAACCATTTTGGTCAGTGACCACCACACACAAAGAAATATCTATTTGTGACCCATCATCACCAGCTCCTTACATCTATGTTCTATCCAAAAGACAGGTGACAAATTAAAAGAAAAAAATGAATAAATAAGAGGAACAACATCATCGTCCATGGTGGACTTCCTGAATGGTTTGATGCAGCCTACCCACACAAAAAGGCGCATCACTGGCACAACAATTCGCAAGGCGTTTAGTGAGCTTTTCTCACATGTCACATGTTAAGTACGCCTTTCTTGATTTCCATGTGTCATTTGTACACCATGCATCCTATACTGACTGCAATGTAAACACACTTGCATATAAATGCTACGGTTACTGGCGTAGTATAAAAAGCAAGCAAGACCACTTATGGTGGATCGGACTTTAACCAAGAGGCCAGTGTTCAAGACCGATGGTTTGCTTTGTAAGTTATGTTAATGACCTTTGTCATGTGACAACTGTCTTGTATTTTGTGACGTAGATGTGTTACATTGTTTCCGTACATATTTTACTTAGTGCATATACTTATTTTAAGCTCAACCATGATGTTTTTCCTAAAACTAAGTGCTTTTGTTGCCTAAACCTAACTGTGGACGTTATCTTATTTTTGTTATGTTGCATACAAATAACACGGGAAATGGCTAAAATGCATCCTCGGGACATGCAGAATATCTGTGTAATGTGGTATTTATACGCCTTCCCATGAAACTGGCAGTATGAGTATGAAAATTAAGTGAATCGTGCACTATGGCCTTCACAGCCATCAAATCTAAACCCAGCTGAATACCTGTATGTGGGAGATTTTGTGTGTCTTGTCCTACATGCTTTCCACTCAAAATTAGGGACTATCTTTAAGAAAAACGATTCATCCCTCCAGTAGAGATGCAGAGACTTGAATAATCTGAGGCAAGGAGCACTGAAACTAGTCTCATGGTGGCCATCACCTAAGACAATCAATTGTACATAAACCATGCTAATTCACTGACTAGTGTGCACCTTTTTTTTTAAGCTATGCAGCGCTGTTTACCTTGTTGTTGCTATTTAGCACTCAAGTTCATCAAGCCATGAAAATATTAGCTCATAATAGGAGACAAACAGACAAAGGCAGAGCGTGAGAGATGGAGAGACAAACGCTGTGGAGAGAGTACTGTGACAGAAGTCCGGAAGTGGAAAGCAACACCAGGTGGTCGAGCGTCTGGAGGCAGGCAGTCAAAGAGCAGTGTTGCCTTGACAACTGTGATGCCTTGTTGATGATAATAACTGAGCACCTCACCACCAGCAGCCCACTCACACATAATGCGAGTGTTTCTATACTGCATGTACTGCAAGTACGACATTAAAAACTATTATTATGTTATTAGAAACAACAACATGCCCTGTGTTACTGGCTACACAGCATTCTCTATCAGCAACAGTACAGCCAGTGCTCTGGCCCCGAGTTGATTATTATTGTCTTTGCTTTCCTTTTCTTCTCTTTCTTTCTAGAGACAGCACAGTTCATCACTTGCCAAAGGCCAGCATCACGCCGTACAGAAGAGGGAGCATATCTGATCCAGCCGACAAGCCATCTGTTCACCCGAGCCGCAGTGGGATCTGATCAATACGGCCACGGTGGACAGTGAATGTGGCTGCTGTGGTCTCCCACATTGACTGGAATAATGGATCAGCTTTTGGGTCACAGTGGACTCATTGTACCAGCAGCATGACCACTGAGGTTCCTGCCTCCACACCTCTTTGTTTCAACTCTTTTTAATTAAGGAGCTGGGCAACAGAATTCCCTAACAGGCTTAGCTATTGGAAGCCTCGCAACCACAACTGATTGTTCAATTCAGGATTTAGCAAGTAAAGCTTTGTATGGACAACACATAGCGCTTTAATTTGTCAGGGCCTTTGTGTGTTAATGCATAAGACCAACACTCACACTAATAAAGTGTGAGCCTAAACGCAGGTAGTTCATGTAAAATAGGGGGACATTTCACTTGAACACTCTGATGAGCTGATGTGGACCAATCCAGAGTCCTTTCCTCTTCCGCTGCATCAGCTGGTGATTTCTGAGCACATAGCCACTGCAGCATCCTACCACCTCATCCTCCTCCACTCTCTCTCTTCTCCTCCCCCACCCTCCATCAACCCCCCTCTCCTCCTCCTCCTCTCCACCTGCTTTTAAATGCATGGCGCTGCCCTGCCAGGCCAGTCTATGCAGGCAGCATCTCTCCTCTCATCCCCTCCAGAGTGAAGGAGGAGGAGGAGGAGGAGGAGGAACAGGATGGATGGTTATCAGCCTGTGAAGCCATGGTGGAGGGGTGGGGGGGTATAAGGGAAGGAGACAAGGTCGGAGTGAGCCAGCAAAGCCCCCCTGCTCTTTCTTGTAGTACCAATAATCGATTGGGAGATGAGAGGCGACCTGAATCCGGACGGCTCACTAGTCTGACTGAAAATGGTTTAGTCCTGCTCCAAGCATCCAGTGAGTAAATAGGCCACTGGCTACACCAGACCCTGAAATAGTCAAGCACTGCACTGAAATCGGGTTATAAATTATGTCTACATTATTCTTCCTCAAAAGAGAATGAGTAATGATCAGAGCCCCCCTCTCCATGGCTCCATAGATATGTAACACCATGCAGTACACGCCATCGCCTGATGCATGGAGGAGGGAAAACAGCCTGGCAGCATCCACACGTCCTATATCCTCCTAACGCATTAGTCTTCCACTCCAACGTCTGCTGTACATTTTTGCTCATCTGTTTCGTAACGGGAAACACCAGTCATGTCCAAACCCCCGGCTGGATTAAATCCTCTCATGTTTGGGGCAGGCCCAGCACCGCCGACACAACCTCCGACGGAGGATGGAAAGGCGGGGGGGGAATGTATATCTGATCCATAAAATAAAATGATGCACAGCAACATAAAGCACCGGCCGCTTCACAGCTACCTATACATCACTGCTTTGCGCACAGGATGCAGGGCCCTGCCTTCAACAATAGGCCTGTGCATAATTTTGAGCCATACACACACATATGTCGATGGATAGCATAATGCTAGTCGGCCTTTGTCCGATTGATTTCGTTTCGGTGCTCGACAGACGTGCGTGATTTCATTATTTTGGAAAAATTGTATAATTCCGTTTGGGTCTCGGTGTTGTGCGCAATATTGTCCCCATTCGCAGTTTGTTCCAACCTGCCTGTGCATCACTTCAGGGTACATATCGGGGTCAGCAGCCTGCATATACTTCACCCCTATCCACTACAGTTTGACTGCAAATGTGTTTTCCTTGTTGCACAGCAAACTGATGATTTAGTCAACAATGGCTGGTGATTAGACTACCCTTCATGCCTTAGTGGGGTCACATGCTTCATTCAGCTCCTCCAGGTTTTACAATAATACAGCTCCAGCCTATTTATCCCACAACACCTTATGTATGCTGCTTTATATCTGCAGAAAAGAAACCATCCACCGAGCAAACAAATGACATCATCCTCTGAAAGCCACTGGAGTGAAGCATCGTAAATAAAACATAGCGGGTTAGGACACAGTGATTGTGCTCTATGGCTACAGTTTGCTAGTGTTTCCACTCACCAGGTTCAGCACCGTCTCCACGATGTCCCTGTTGCTAACCTCGCCGACCTGGATCAGGCCCACCAACACGGCGAATTTCATCTGAATATTCCTGATTGGGACAGCGGGGTTGATCACCCCGGCCGGTAGGACCATAGAGCCGGCTGAAGACACCATCCTTTCCCCGGTGGAGGTGGTGGTGGCGCCGGAGCCAGCGCCCGCGGCGACCTGCTGCTGCGGCGGCGGCTGCTGCTGCTGCTGCACGGAGGAGCCCGGCGGAGGATGAGAGTCTGTGTCCGTGAGCGAAGAAGCAGAGCCCGGTGGTGCTGAAACCGGCTTCTCGCTCGACATTTCCCCTTGGAAACAGGGAGGAGAGGAGCGGTCGCCGCTGTCTCTCACACCTGCTCTACAAGCTCGAGCTTCTGCTGCCGCACAAAAACCATCCACTGCGCAGGAAAAACAAGGGAGCGCGCGGTTGAAAAACCCTCTGAATTCACCCTATCCTCCTGAAAATGTGTAGGGATTCATAAGGCTGGGGAAAAAAGGGATGGAGGTTTGATAGACTGGTAGCCTCCGCTTCTTTCTCTCTCCTCTCTCTGTCTCTCTCTCTCTCTCTCATTGGCAGGTTGCAGTCAGTGCGGTCGACGAGGAGGGAACGCCATGTTGACGCCCCCTGTCTGCGGCAGCGCGCTCTAGCCGCGCATGCGTAGTCGGGGAACTTTCTGGTAGGGCGCTGAAGCAGAATAACATGGAGCATCCATGCATGGGTTCATGCAGAGCACAGCACCACCTAAACAACTGGGAGTTTTATTGTATTTTTATTTGTGTTTTTAATATTTAATGCCACATGTGGAATAGTGAAGAAGAGCTGAATACAGAGATTTAAAAAGAAAATCACAAATACTGGCGGGGATATTGTGGGTGCAGTTAAAGGGCAATTCAGATTGAGTTCAAATAGTTTAGGGAGTCTGGCTTCCAGACGGAGGCTGTTTATATATTCAGAAGCCATCCATCTGTCCCACTTATCGCTGTCCCTAGTTTAACCTTTGTTTCCTCATTAAGCATCACACGATTGCTCTCCTGACGCTCATCTCAGGACAGCTTTTCTCGTCTCTCCTCCTCTTCTCACTTCTTTCCCTGCAATCATTTTCACTTTCTGTACACACCTTCTCACATCACCCCTTCTTTTCTTCTTCATCCTCCTCGTGCCCTTTGTTGAATATGTGCCCTAATGTGGAATATATATTACACTCAGACTATGCTGTATGTCTTTATATGGCAGGAAGAAAATGAATGCACTTTTATCAAACTATTCACTTCTGTTTTGCTGCTCTATTTGGTTTCCTTCAGGCTGAAAACCAGCAGTGCACATGCACATAAAGTATGCATGCGCACAGTTGCTGTGTATTTAAAAGGTACCGTGTGTACTATTTGGCAGCATCTAGTGGTGTGGTTGCATATTGCAACCAATTGAGTACCCCTCTGCTCACTCCTACCTTTCCAAAACTGTAGTAATGTGAGTCGCCAAGTGCAAAACCATAACACCGTTCACCTCGCTCAGATGTCATCCTTATCATAATAACACTACTTCAGTGGGTGGAGGTACCACGGTTTTGCACTCTGCAACCCACACTGTCACAGTTTCACACTTGTCAGAGAACTACAGTGGCCTTCAAGTAACGTCCATCTATCCATCTTCAACCGCTTATCCCATTAGTGGTCGCGGGGGGCTGGAGGGGGCTGGAGTCAATCCCAGCTGACATTGGCTGAAGGCGGGCGAACCCCACCAGTCCATTGTTGGGCAAAGAGAGACATTCACGCTCACATTCACACCTATGGGCAATTTAAAGTAATCAATTAACCTAAGCTGTATGTCTTTGGACTGTGGGAGGAAGCCGGAGTACCCAGAGAAAACCCACGCTTACACGGGGAGAACATGCAAACCGGACCCAAGCCAGATTATAGACCCTCTTGCTGTGAGCTGTGCAGCTAACCACTGCACCACCGTGCAGCTCCTCTTCAGGTAACATAAAAACATGTAAGTCTCTCTCTAGTGCCAGTGTTTGGTTTGTCCGCTCTGGGCAACTGTAGAAACATGGCGGAGCAACATGGTGGACTTCATGAAGAGAACCCGCTACCTATGTAGGGCTCATTCTAACCTAAAAAAAACACAATTCTTAGTTTCAGGTGATTATATCCTAATGAAAACATAGCTCTGAATATAATATTCCATATCTGCAAATAGATCAATCAGTGCTGGCTCCAGCCTTTTTGATGCCCTAGGCGAAATTCGGATTTGACTCCACATTGATTTTAACTCCACAAACTGCAACACACATCAAGCTGAGATTTTTATTTTCATAAATAACTGTATTTATTATAAAATAAATAAAAGCATTTGGTCAGTTTCACTGAAATTTACACTTTTATTAACAAATAAGCTGGGCAGATATGTGAGAAAGAGTTACGGGGTGAAAAGTTTATTACTTTCTTTATTGATCATGTGTTACCTCAATGCAGAAAATGAAGAAGGGCGCCCACCAGCAATTATTATTTATTTATTTATCTTGTTTTTCTTTAGTTTTAGTGGGCAACCAGGGCCCCCGAGAAGGTGGTGCCCTTGGCAACCGCCTATATGGCCTATGCCTTAAGCTGACCCTGGTTTTATAAATTATCACTCCTGTTTTTTACAGACCCAAATGTGGAACATACCCTTAAACTATGCTGTAAATGTACTGGGAGTGTGGTGACGTAGTTTAAGGAGCGAAAGAGACACACATCGGGGAGGTAGATGAGTCCAACAAACACAAGGCTTTCATCCAGGAGACCACTAGTGTTACGTAGCTGTTCATTCGTGTCACATGTTGTAGTTTTAGTTTTAGTTGTAGTTAGTTTTAGTTTTGTAGTTTTGGGGCGGCAGTAGCTCAGTCTGTAGGGAGTTGGCTTGGGAACCGGAGGGTCACCGGTTCAAGTCCCGCCATGGACCAAGAACTGAGTGTGAACTGGTAGCTGGAGAGGTGCCAGTTTACCTCTTGGGCACTGCCGAGGTGCCCCTGAGCAAGGCACCAAACCCCCAACTGCTCGGGGCGCTTGTCAGGAGCAGCCCCGTCACTCTGACATCTCTCCATTGTTGCATGTTTGTGCATGTGTGTGTTCGGGTCTGCATGTACCGTGTATAAGTTAACAACAGAGTGAAAAAATTGAATTTCCCCTCGTGGGACTAATAAAGGACTATCTTCTTCTTCTTCTTCTTTAGTTCTTTCTTAAAAAGGAGTGCGATGTAGCAGCAGTATGTATTGAGTTGCGATGAGAACATGTTGTCTTGCCACAATAACAAAACTTTATTGTAAGTCAGACGGCGGCTTACGGTACCATGGTTTTGTAGTCTGTGGCTCACATTACCTCAGTTTCACAAGCGTGTCAGAGAACTACGGTGGCCTTCAGGTAATGTAAAAATGTGAAAAGTCTCTGTGAAAAGGACCCGCTCCCTATGTAGATACAAGGGACTTGTTCTAAGTTTCCAAAAACATAATGATTCTTAGTTTCAGGTGATTATACACTGATGAATACACAGTTCTGAATAGTATATTCCATTTATGCTTATAGATCCCTGGAAATGTTACACACAGTTTATTTAAGTACCTACTAGTAGTTTCCATGGAGTCAGTCTGGATGGTGCTACAACATCCTGCATTCTTAACCGTGTCTGGATGTTTCTCTTTCAATTTATTTGATGTCATGCTCTCATCTGAGTCTCGTTGACTCACAGGTCCAGCCGGCGTTACACTCACACACCTCCACTATCCCCCTGGTGGCTTCACAGTCCGCAGCTACTGGTTCACTACCTGTATGTACACATAAGCCTGTTTCACACTCCATGTGTTCCTCCACCAGGACACATCTGCTGGGTCAGATTCCCATTAGCAGAGCAGCTATTGCGGCTGATTCGTCTGTCTGAGTGTATTTTCATAAAGGCAGTGACGCCAGTCTCTTTGATGTCTCGCTCCCCATTTTTCTCGAGATGCTGACCGTTGACATGGGCGACGAGGTGGGGGTGACATTTTCTGCCCGTGTGTGTATGTGTGTGCTTTACATTTGCCGCACGTGCATGTGCGCACGTGAGATCATTAGAGGATCTTACAGATGAGCAGGGGCCATCTCGAAACCCAATCTTCGGCACAAAGGAAAAGAAGGAGACAATCACACACTCTGTCGGACGCACTCTTACACACAAACGCTTGCATCTGTTACACACTTCCCTCACACTCGGAGAAGCAATTTCTCAAACTAACACATGCTATCTTGCTTTCGGGTGCGCGTCACACACCACACACCACACACACACACACACACACACACACACACACACACACACACACAATGACAGGCTCTCTCACACACAAACACACTCCTCTTTGTTTTCAGACAAAGGCTTACTTCTGCAGCTTTGTCATGATTCCACAAAAGACTTCTTTTAGCAGAAAGAGAGGTCTTAACTGGGATCTGGTTGGTGATTGGGTAAAAGCACTAACATTGTTCTTCTCTTTCCTTACCTCTCCCTCTCTCTCTCTCTCCCTCTCTCTCCTCTCGTTCTCTCTCTTCCTGAGGTGCAGTACTGGTGGGCAGGCAGTCATTTTCCTCTCTGTTCCTGGTGTACCTTTGTATAGATGTGCGGAGGTAGTAGTGCCAGTGTGTTGTGGGGCTGATGATCAGAGTGCTGGAGCTTCAGAGGGGATGGGGACTCTGTGAGGTGAGCAGCAGAGGAGACATCTGTCAGAAAGGGTTTGATCAGTGCGTACCGGAGAAAATGCAGTTTGTTTCTTGGCAATTTGGTTGCGTCTCGATTTGATTTGACAAGCATCTACCATCAGCTGTTGTCACATAAATGACTGAAAACCGGCATTGTCATGGCAGTCGTTAGGAGTTAAAATAGCACAATAAGGTCCAAAGGTTTGAATTTGTGACATTAACTTTGTCTATTATGCTTCAAAATTCCTGTCTCTGCCATTAGGAACAAAAGAAAAGCAGACTTGTTGATGCACAAGCTGGACTTACCTCAGACAGTGTTCGAGACACAGGTAATAACTTCCTGTTTTCGCAGACGGACGTGAGTCATCATCAAGATGGCTGTGCGTGGGTGAGTCTACGTGCACTCCTGTGTGTGTGTGCGTACATCTGTACGAGTATGTGTACAAGAGGGAGCGATAGAGATGGGAGATGGGAAGAAACAGATTACAGAGCGGCACAACCCAACAACATGCACTTCATCACTTAATTAAGCAATTTCATATTATTTCAGTGAACAGATCAAATTTTACAGAAGAAACATTTGATCAAAACACTAATTAGCTGAATTGGGTTTCTTTTCTGCCAATAACTGTCACTTTCTTACAGATTTTTCTGTTTATCTTTGTTTCTCAATCATACAGTAGTACAGACATAACAACCCTGCAGCTATCACATTGTTATGATTGTTCTTATCATGATTATAATTTATAATAATTTATTTTCAGTCATATGTTCTGCCATCTTATTTTTTATATTGTCTTCCCTTGCTTTACAACACAAAAACATTCATCTTCATTTAGTGTTATATTCAGCCCAATAGCGCGGTGAAGTCCTTCCCCTTCCAGTGAGCCACCACGGGATCTTATTTTGGAAAAAATATGTACGGTAGACAACAGTGAGAGACAAATATTTGCTTTGTGCCATGAATCAAACATATACTGTTTGTCAATTTAAAAGATAATTTTGCAAGTCAAGAAAGATGCATTTTGTCATATCATTTAGTATTGTGTGAAACCGATCAGTGGACTACATCTCACTAGCTAGCTAACATAGCTATGACCACGCATAAATGAAACATTATCTTAGCTAACAGCAAACAATAACTGTAGCTTCACAGAGAGAGAGACATCACTTACGAGACTTTTGGGTATGTAGTCTTTTGAATTATGCATTTTCAGTTTTGTACTTAAACAGTTTTACAACAAACTGCAACGTTCTTGATGTGCAAAATCATCTTTTGAATAAACAAACATCATAATTGGGATTCATGAAGCAATTCGAAGTGGACCATAAAAATATTTGTCTCTCTCCGTTGACGACTTTACATATTTTTCCGACATAAGGTCCCATGGTGGTCCACCAGAAGGAGCGGGACCTCGCCTCGCTATAGGTGCATTTTCTCTTGTGTGGAAATTATTGTTTATTAAAACAAGGAGGAATAAAGGAATTCATTGTGTAAAAAAAAAATCAATAACATTACAGTCTTGAAAACTATTGAAACATAATTTGTATTAAAATCTAGAAATCTCTCCATAGTGGCCATTTTTGTGGCATTTCTTTGCTGAAAATGAGACCAGAAGACTTTAAGTCCACACTCTGAGGGCGTTTGACAAGATTTTCTTATTGGCTCCTTTATTTCGATCCTGTGCGATCTTGGCATTAAATACCTCACATTCACTTGGTTACTCTGATACTGGTGGAACTGCAGAGGACAATCCTCAGAGGACAAAGTAGCTTATTAAAGTTTTAAAGATAAAGACAGCCTATGTATCAGTCTGAAGGAGAGAGCGCATGAGAGAAAAAAATAGAAGCCATCCTGATAAAATCTCATAACCTCAATATTGGTCATTGTCCTGTTTTAAGGATTACACACTGTGGGTTGAGAAGATTAGACCATCTTTGCATTTATAAAATCCCTTTCAAAACCGCTCTGGATGAACCCAGAAGAACGCGGTGATAACGGGTTAAACAAGCCTCTTTTGTCTTAGGAAAAGTTGCCATTTTGAAACATATTCTTCTGAGTAAATTACGTCACACTTCTTCAGTTTGATTATCCAAATGGAGGAAGTCATCGCTTGTTTGTAGTAACACTCCCTTTGGTCTGGGAAACTGCCAGCAGTGATGAAGGAGCCAGTTCTTTGACAGGGGTCACGACCTGGGATCAAGGACTCGGTTCTTTGACTGGGCATGAACACAGGGCTCCTGAACTGTGTTAGTGGCCATGAATAACCCAGCTGAGATGAAACAGGCCCTTCAGTTTGATGGAAACGCTTACGTACAATGTGTGGCCCTGACGGCTACCACGTTTACAAGACCGGCTCTGAAAATGTGCACACAAGAGAGAAAAGTGAACAATGTACAAACACATCTGCTTGTTAGCAGCAGTTCTGTCAGCACACAACAGCGATCCAGTATGGCTCAATCTCTTCGACCCCGTGGACCCTCAATACCCTGATGAGTCAATTATTATGAAGCCGAGCATTGTTCAAACACCCAGAACTTTATTAAAAATTCTACTCAAGATTTCCAAAGATATCAAATCTGTCACACTGAATTACTGCATAACCAGATGCACAACACAACCAGAATTTACTATGAGTTTAGACTCAATGCGGGGGTGATATAGCTTCAGAGGCAGTGGGATAAAATCACACTACACAGCTGACACTGTTGGACAGTGTGAAAAATGTGTTCCCTATTCTATGTAGTACAGTACGGTGGAAATTAGTGAATTTAAAGGAAAGAGTTAAAGCCCCTATGCATATATGGTACATATAGTGTTAGGACACTGTGTGTATGAACACACTGTGAAAAGCAAAAGGTGAAAGTGCAGTCGATTACCACATACTGTGAAGGACACATCTAACCAGGTAGCAGCTGACAGACACAGCAGCTAGCTGGTGAATATAGTAGAGCATTTAGCAGCTACAGAGACAAGTATTTCCCTCAGGAGTTGGTGGAGACGAAGCTAAGAGAGAGTGAATATTGGACTTATTCATCAGATGCCCAGAAGCACAACTCCACATGAATGATAACTAAATGGCACAATGTGATATTTTGTGTGATTTAGGATATTTGAAGTGTACAAAATATAATCATGCTCAATTACATGCCTGTTAAGGATTGTGACTACATCTTGCATAGAAATAAAAACACTTCAAACTCCTCAAAACTGCTTCTAGTAGTAGTAGTAGTAGTAGTAGTAGTAGCCTCTGCAGTAGGCGTCTCCAGGACCACATTTTGCTATGAGGACACACAGAGACTCACAAGGTGAAAACAGTACCAGTGTCGCTGTCGTGGTTGGTAAAAAAATGACTTAATCATCCTCATCCTCTAACTCATCAGTCACCAAATGTGAATGTAAGGATCTTTTCTATTTTCTTTTACAATAAATTAACAAAAAAATACCAGCACTTGTGTCTGTGGTATCATAATATTAGAATACAATAATATTGGTATATAATAAAGAAGAAATTAATGTTGACGATTTCAACATTTCAGTGAATACATATACAAAAAATGATAAATGCTAAAACATAATAACTAGTCTAACTATTAACCTGCGTTAGTATGATAAGGAAAAATGCCACAACGTTTGTTTTAATTGGTCAAAAGTCTTGAACTTATGGACATACATATCGACTAATAATACAACTTTGAATGTTATAGATCACAAAAAATGAAAAATGACAAAAAACGCTGATTAGAGGAGACAAAGCAAAAAGAGAGTGAATATTGGACTCATTCATCAGGTGCCCAGACACACAACTCCAAAATAAAAGCTAAAAAAAAAAAAATTCCTTTATTAGCCCAAGGGGGAAATTATTTACATTATAAAAAAAAAAAGGGGAGGGAGGGGGGGGGGGAAGGGGGGGGGGGGGGGGGGGAGGAAGGGGAAAGGGGGGAATAAATAGAACATTGTGATATTTTGTGTGATTTATGATATTTTAAGTGCACAAAATAAAATCATGCATACCATCGCACTCTCAAAAATCTATACGGTGCTAAACGTGAGATTGGCAGCATTTCTGTTGCCGCCGCACGGCTCTCAACATGACCACGGCTCGTAGCTAATGGTGCTAACGGTGCTAACAGTGAAAGCAACGGCAGCAGTGATGACACAGCTAACAGTGTTAACCTGAGGGGGAACCACACGCTGGCCGCTACGCTTCTTCAACAGCGCTGTCGGTCGGGACGGTGTTATCAGCTGCAACCGCCGAGCGGCAGCCGTGAGGTAGCCAATGGGGCACGCTCACATGAACTAAAAGGCATGTGCGGCTAGCCTGACTAAAAAAAATCTTACAACACACCCTGATGGAGACTTCATTCTCTGCTCAGGTAGACATTATTCCTCTATATCGTAATGCTCTGGATATCATAGAAAGCACCTTTAAAATACCCCCAAGTTACCACTACCAACCTACCAACAATCAGACTAAGTGAAACTGTGACACACACTGCTCTAGTCCCAGTTTGTGCTTCTCATGTCTTACTGTTACTGTACATCAGTCACAGAGCAATAATCACCTGGCAAAAACCCGAAGGTCATTTAGCAACAACTCCTGCTGTTCTGAAGATATTTTCAGAATCCTCAAAGACTGTACGATGACGAGTCCGAAATGCACCTCTGCTTCCTTAGTGCTTTAAAATGACATATCTTTGCTCAATTTGTACAACTTTTTTCCATGTAATTTCTAGCTACTTGATTTTTTTGTGCAATAGACTACATATTTTTTTTTTCCACCCAGACACTGTAGTTAGAGGATTCTGCAAAATACCTTCAGAGCCGCTGTAATTGCTGTAAAACAACCTTCTGGGTATTTCAAAGGTCGTTTTTCAGAAAAATCAGCTGCTTAGCTCTGTGACTCAAATAACAGTGATGCATGAGAGGCACAAACTCAGTTCTTAGGTGTTTGCAGGTGAAGCACCTGCAATGAGCCTGATAAACAGCCAACAGAACTTTCTCACCACAAACTGACTTGGCAAAACCGATGTAACACTAGAGGCCATCTTGTGACACTACTGATGTGACAAAATCTGACCACAGACACAGAGACAAAAATAAAAACACCTGGCCAAGTATTCAAAACTGCCTCTGTGATGGTTCCTGCTGCACAAGATGTCTCAAGGTACACATATTTAAATGATGACTCTCACACTCACAAGGTGAAAACATTCGGTGCCTTCAAATGAAACTCGTGAGCTTGTGTGTACAACACAAGAAGTCGTGCACACAATATCGTTGGTGTTCAAGCGGTGAAGCTGTGAGAACGCTGCTGCTAGGCAACAGCAATATTAACATTACTGTCGGCGTCTAAAAGCCACAGAGGCTAACAATTTAGCAAGCTAGCAGGTGGGAAACATAATGCAAGAAATGCAAAGGCATAATGACAGAGGAGAAAGATGAGGTCGCTGAAAATATAAACATTTTCCTCAGACATATTATAAAATTACCAAGAAGAACAATAAACGAATAAAACATATTCACCTCCATGGCCATTCGTGATGTCAACAAACACAGAAACGCAGAAACTTTCGTTGTTGTGAACGCCTCAAGAGAGGGGGCGTTCATACAGACCACATTTGAAAGCACCGAAAACCAGCGGCTGGTAATCAGTTCTGCTTTGCACTGCAGCTATGTAATCTGGATAAAAGTGTCCACTGCATGGCTTACAGTATACTGCAGTAGTGTATGAATAATATGCTCACCAGTACGTTTGCCATCCCTGTCTCTTCTGTGGAGCTAAACTCCAACCAGACACGTTACAATGAGCACTATTTCACTGAATTTGCCCTTGTCCACGCTGTGTTATGATGACCCTGAAAACAGATTGAAACGTCCAGCTTTTGTTGCGCTGAAGGTTTCTTGAGAAAGACAGTTTCACTGGGACACACTGTACTTTTGATTTACAACAGCAACATTTCCATGGTCATGCTCAAACTGTTTGCCATGAAACTAACTAATGTGACCTTGGTAACTTGTGTGAAATATGAAATACAGTAAAACTGAATGTACAGAATACCACATCTGCACAGATATTGGTGCATATTTCATGGCAGGAAATTTGGTAGTTTTGTTATTCTGATGCAGTCTGCGCAGCAGTGTTGAATTCACATTTGCCCTGAAACAGACTTAACTACTAGCAAGCTCCAGCTGTCCACCGTATGCACTCAAATGAAGTGACAGATTTTGTTTTTCATATCCCTTGTTTTGAAATGTTTAACACAAGCCTCGCTATCTTTTTGTTATTGATTGTGCACACTTTTAGTTACAGTATGCCAATACCAGAGCATACACTCAAGGATACTGTACACACACAACTGCCAACATGGTCTCATCAATAATTCATTCACTGGATAATTTATTCATTAATGACCTTATCGTGGTTGTCTTGAAGAAGACAGTGGATTAACCAGTCTCAGAGGAGATACATCTGATTCCCCCTGTACGCCTCCTACTCTCCCTGCTCAGCTTTATAGCGTGAATGTGGTGCAGATAAAGAGCAACAGCATCCAAAGTGCATCACTACAAAATTCAACGACGAGTTCTTCAGATAGTGTGAATCATGTTGGTCTCTTTAATGAGATAAGAGATTTTTTCTTTCAAATCCTGCTATTTTGGTCTGTTAATTAGAGCGTTACATAAGCGAGGCCGTTTAGGATCAGCCATCACTCCTACAATCATTTTCTGTGATGAGGAGAGAATATAAGACAAATGAAAGGAAAGCAAGACAAAAACTGATTAGTTCTGTGATATCTAAATCATACAGAAAGTGCACTCAAGTATATTTTCTCAAGGAATATAATGCTATAGGCATAGAAAGCATTGAAACCATTTATTATTTAGTATTCTTTCTTAATTAAAAACATATTCAAGATTGTTAAGTATATACGTTTTGTGCATATTGAGGTTATTTTAGTGACAAAAATTTAATATCAAATCACTATTTACAATAACATTTTAACTGTTTAATTTAATGCAAAAATTTGCAACAACACAGACTAGAAATTCTCTTGCAAAAGTGTTAAAGGTGCTATTGATAACATTGATAACATTGATAACATTCATCCATCCCCCGTTCAACTGCATTTACTTCACAACAAGTCTGTGAATGTTCTCATTCATCCAGGTCATATTCATTCTGGCAACAATTGAATCGAAGGCAACTGGATTTAGATTTGTCTCTGAAGACGTTTCATCCCTTATCCAAGTGGCTTCATCAGTTCGAACGCTACAGTCTGACTAGTCCCCACTAGTCTGACCCAACAACAAGTCATTGCCAGGCACTTACCGTCAATCTCAGCCATTTAGCTGTTTTTTTCTGCAATAACTGATGACCCAGAGATACCATGTGATACCAGCGTTGTTATACTGTCAGCTCACAAGCCTTGTTAGAAGTGGGAACCAAATGTCACATCTCCACAGAGATGAACAAAATAGTCATTTTGGACCTGTCAAAATATATAATCATGATTTTTTTTTTTTTCAGGAAAAGCCAGACTTTTTTTCAGCACCTCAAAAAGGCTCTGTGGATGTATTATTTAAAAAATGTCCCATAAAAAAGTGATCAAAACCTTTAAGTGATGTAGACCCATTGATTCAGTTAGACTTGTTAACGGTGACGTGTAACCAACCATACAGACACAAAAATCTTACTTTTACAAGTTTTTGTCTTTTGTTAATGTTGCTGTATCTATTATGTACAGCCATTTTAGTCATGCTTTGTGATACTGGGCTATAATAAACTTTACTTTGACATGATAAATATCTAACAAAACATAAAAAGACAATAAAAATGTAAGACATAATAAGACACCATATTATAGGGGTAGTAGCAGGCCTATGTAGATTCTAACTGGTGTTAACATGTTGTGCTATCTTTCCAAATCTGCCTTTGTTAGCCATTATTATGTCTTAACTATGTTAGGCCTATGTTATGTGCCAGGATACACCTAAAACTGAGTTTAACTTGGCCGCCATGTTTTCTTTTGAGTTGCAGCAATTTGCATTTGTCCTACTTCTCAGGGTCATAAATCAGTAAAATATGAACACACAGACATGGCGGACACATTTTTAAATTGACTTTTACTTACATTCCCCTGGGCTCCGGGACTCCGGTCTCCAGTGTGAAAACTCGTCCATAAATCCACGCAGGAACGACGGGGGACAAGACGCTCCTCATGGCGCCGGTATAAGTGTCCTCTAATGAGAGTTGTCTGTACATTCATGGGTACAGTGTCAACAGGAACTGCTGATAGCTATTTCGGCATACTTTTAATGGTGCCAAATTAAAAAAAAAAAATGTGTACAAATAGGCTAAAGACGTCGTAGCCCAAAGCTTATACTTTATACTTTGTGTTTACATCCGCCAGAGCCTCCCATTATGGGAGTTGTAGTTCTAAATGTCACAAGCGTAATTATCCGTAAATCGACCAAAAATATGTTAATAATAAGAGTTGCAAATTAATTAATAAAACTTTTTCATGTTGCTCAGTTTCAGTATTTTTGACAGTACTCTGATACTCTCCTCTGTTCATGTACTTGCCCTGTGTTGAACAGAGAGGGCTGTAGAGACTTCTTGTACAGGTGTAGTAGCTGGACCTGTACTTCCTGTTTCTTCCAGAAGAGGGCACCCTAAATCCTTCTGCAGGGTCACCCTGTGTGAAACCACATCGATGATCTTTCTCTGCATTGATGTGAACATTTTTGAGAGCCAGCACTGTCACATCAAATTAATAAAATAATATTTTCAATGTTTGCTTAGAAAATGTACCCCGCTGAAATAAAGGGGAGAAGTTAATGCTTGATTCAGCTTTTCTTTTTTTTCCCCCAGTGTAATTGCTCCTCATGTCAGTCTCCATGGAGTAATGGAGGTATAAAGTACACCCACAGAGCAGAGGATCATTGACATTCAGGAGCTGTAAGAGTGAACCCTACCTTACATCAATAAATGCAAAGGTAAAATAGTGCATAAATAAATAAATGAATACATCTAAAAATAAATATAACATTCAAATAAATAAATAAATGATGCAAAAGTAAATACATACATCAAAAAAAATAAAAATAACATTTAAATAAATGCATAAATAAATAAAAACTGCAAAAATAATTAAATACATTTAAAAATGTAAATAAATAAGGGGATTAATACAAATTTAAATACACACAGAAGAAGCATATTAAAACAGAAATATAAATTTGTCACATTTTAGCAATCAATTAATGGACACACTTATTTTTAATATTATTTTTGCTACATTTAACGACATTTATTTATTTATCGAGCCATTTATTTTTAATTTTGGCAGGTTCCGTCCTGCATAGATAGTTGCTGGACATGTACGTTTCTTCCATCAGATCCATCTGCAGGGTCACCCTGTGTGAAAAAACACTGATGACCTTTTAAATCCTTTCGCACTTTATCTGAACACAGAGAGCAAGCACTGTCATATAAAACTGCATAGTCCATGTCTGCATAATTTCAGTGTTTGCTCAGAAAATCTACCTCTCTGGAATAAGGTGGATTCGGTTGGGAAAAATCAATGCTTGATTCACCTTGTCAGTAATCTTTTTTTTCATATTGTAATTTGCAGCATGACGTTCCTCATTTGTCAGACTCCATGGAGTAGTGGAGGTACAAAACACCCACAGTGCAGAGGATCATTGACATTCAGGTGCTGTAACAGTGTGCCCTACTTTCTAGATAAAAATCACGGACATGTTAAATGAGCTAGATGTTTCAGTCATTTCTGTGTTGTTACAAAAACTATGAGACACCCCAGACACCTTCATCGCCCTCTGTGAGAGTCCCCGTCTAACACGGTTAAGTAGCTAAATGTGATTGAGTATTGATCCGAGCTGTGGCGGTTTAGCTCCCTACATCCATCCATTGAAAGGACACAGAGGAAGAACAGTGGAAGTCTTCACTAGGAGAACCCCCTGACGACCCTTCAAACAATCAACTTATCTAAAAACATTTTACATGGTGGATTCAGTCATGACCTTCAGACTCCAGTGGGGCCACAGCACCACAGAGTGGACACAAGAGCACATAACATGGACAATACTATGTGCGATAAGCATATTTTAAGAATTTTTTTTGGACATTTTTGAATTTTTTTGGACCATTTTCAGACTTTTTTCAAAGATTTTTGAAAAATTTGCAGATTTTTTTCAGAACAGTTTTTAATGCATGTTTTTTGTATATTCCTTGTAAATCTTTTGTAATTTTTATCAGATTTTTTTTTTTTTGTAGCATTTTTCAGACTTTTTTCTTACACTTTATTTTCATTTTTTAGGCCACCTTTTGGACCTTTTTTGTACTTTTTCCCCCAATTTTTTTCAGACATTTTTCATACTTTTTTTCTGACATTGTATTTTCATGCTATTTTGCCTTATAATACAAAAAAGAGAGAAATTTTTCATAGTATACAATATATTTTTTATTCTTATTTTTTTAATGTCTTGTTTAGAAACAATGGTTCTGTTTTCTGTCAGAAATAACCAAGCATAGATCACCCTGGTCTCAGCTATCAGCTAGGTTTGGAGCCTCTCCCCACACAGCCGAGGACTCACGTCAAAGTCACTCTCTCACTCTTAATCTCTCTCACACACACGTATTTACACAAACACACACACATGCCACACCAGCAAACAGCATCCACGCAGGATTTTGGTGGCACTGTAGAGATATTGTATCATAGCAACACCATAGCAACGCCTACAGCCGAAAAACAAAACAATGAAGCCAAGGCAGTGCCATGGCAGAGCAAGCTTTAAGTCTATTACTTTAGTAGGATGGTGTGTCACATTTCAGCATATCAATATGATAGGAAAGACCCAGAAAAGCTGTGATGTTTGATCTGCTGGCACAGAAAGCGTCGTATATATTTACAACACAGGCTGTGTGTGTATCTAAAATGCAGATACACAGGCTCATCCATGCACTCCCACACACACACAGTTCCAAACATGCTTCCCAGAAGCAGTGAAATGGTCACATGTCTTAGACATTGTATAACATGACAGCAAAAAAAGGTGATGCAATATAAATCGATGTAATAACCTTAAAATAACATTTAGATAAGAATTAACACTGAAAATAGTGACAGAAATAAACAGTGATCTCCAACACAATGTATCCGTAACAGCACATCTATGGACCCGGTGAATGTCTGTGATCCAGAGCCCTCATGTGCTTGTTTTTTCCTGTGCACATTTCACAATATAATGCTGACACGTAGCCATACTGTACTGGTCCTGGCCATCCCCTGTTTTCAGAGCACTGGGATTTATGCATCTTTTATGTGTGGAAGGCTCGGTCATAATCGAGTGCATTTTATAAACATGCATATTTTTCACAGCTTTGTCGGAGCATTAGTTTATATTAGGGCTGTCAAAGTCAACGTGATAATAATGTGTTAACCCAAATCCATTTTAACGCCACTGATTTCCTTGACGTGTCAACACAACTTTTTGGGTTGTAGCGGGCGCAGTTTCAAAATTAGAGTGTCATGACAATTTTCAAAGGGGTCTCTTGACCATTGACCTCTAGATATGTGACCCACCAGTCTCCCCTTCACAGACATGCCCACTTTATGATAATCACATGTAGTTTGGGGCAAGTCATAGTCAAGTCAGCACACTGACACACTGACAGCTGTTGTTGCCTGTTTACCATTTTATGATTTGAGCATATTTTTATGCTAAATGAAGTACCTGTGAGGGTTTCTGGACAAAATTTGTCATTGTTTTGTGTTGTTAATTGATTTCCAATAATATAGACGTAATTATGCATAAAGCAGCATATTTGTCCACTCCCAGAGTAATAGATACTTGACAAATCTAAAAAAAAAAAAAAAAAGTATGATTAATCACAAATATTTTAATCAACTGACATTTATATACATAAGAGATGGACAGATTAATTAAAAATTGTGGCTATTACATGCATAAGATATCAATATCAGATATTGTCAGTGTTGTTTATTTAATACAATTTTTGACTGTCATAAAAGCAGATCGGCTGTGAATGTGTCCTGCTTTTATTCAAAAATTCATCTGAGGAAAAATTGTTATGAGCAGTTTCATTCGAATTAGTTGTGTATATTCCACCATGGAGATAGTGTTAAGATAGATTTCTCAAAGTAATTAATAAAAGTATATGTATTCTACTTTAAGTGCAAGAAACTTTTATGCCATTTTTACATACTAAAAATCATTTTAAAAAATCAGTTATAGCGATATCAAATTTAGGTGTTGGAGATGGCAATCATCTCACAATCAGGCCTGATGGTGCTGGCTGTTTTATTAGGTCATCTTTTTTGCAAGATATTGGATTAGTAGACAAGGATTTGGGAGAATGACCGAGAGCAATAAATATTAAAAATACTCTCTGTCTGCACAACCATATCCTTCCAATAATGCACAAGGTTATGAGCCAATTATATGAAATGTCACTGACTATTCAAAATAAATCAAATAAGCTGTTTCATATTTGGAACTGGAAACCAACATCTGGTCCTTAGGGGAAAAAAATGGCACAGAAAATGATTATTTATGAGATAAATAAGTAGTGAAATGTTGTTCTGCAGAATTACTGGAATCTATGGCAGGACTCCTTTTCTGTGTGTGTGAATGACCGTAACTCAGTACAGTATGGTACAGTACAGCCACTCTGGATGATTCCCCTCCTGGGTCACCGGCTCTCAGGTCCAGTCGCTCTCTGGCAGTGTGACCCGAGATAAATCTGGATTTCTGGGGTTCAGCTCTTGGCCTCAGTGCCCGTCTGATCCGGTGGGTAAAAAGAGGAGCGGATCCTCTGAGCTTCATTAACACACAGGTGACCAAATGCTTTATTGTACCATTCTGGAGATCTTCCCCTGTAACAGGAAAAGCAAAAAACTCACATTAATGATCACAGTGTTGACGAAAACCTTCACTATGAGAGCACTTGAAGTCCGCCCACACCTGAGGTCCACTCTGGAGATATGTGTGAGCCTGGTCCTCCCAGTCCCACAGGGCTCGAGGAGGTACTGCGACTCCAGCACTACCCCCCTTACTGCTCCCATGCGTGGGCTGTCATCATGTTCGACGGACACACACACCAGCGCACAGGAGCCCTTACACAGGTCTGTACGCCATGATCTGAGGGGGGTGGACAGACAAACAGAGAAAAGTGCTGAGTTCAGTCAGGCATTTAATGCGGGAACGCAAGATATTGCTTGGTAACTGCTTTATCATGACTGCAACTTATAATTATTTCCATTGCTGACTAATCTGTAGATTATTTTCTTAATTAATCAGTAATTTGTTGGTCTATAAATCATCAGAATCTACTAAAAAACCAATCTACTACAAAAATATTAAATTACTAAAATGCAAGCCGAAGTAAAGCGCCAAATTCACACATTTGAAAACCTGAAACCGTCACGTTACGTCCTGCATTAGAGAGGTACGCAGTTTAAAAAAACAATGGCCAACCGTCTGGAAGCTAAACACTGAATTTATCAAAAAAGAGGCCTGTTAAGTGTGTATGATTGTGAAAAAAAAAATACATAATACAAACAGAGGACTGTATTAAAATTTCTTAAAAAAACAACACAAAAACTCATGTCTGACGCAATATTCACAGGAAAATATCTGATCAAAATTCATCCTAATGTCTTGTTTTACACAAACGTCTTGTGGTTATTGCGTTCACTGTTTGGGTTAATTGTACAGTTTATCAGCTGTTCTACACTGATATTGTTATACATTGAATATAACATGAAATATCCATAAAATATGTCACTTAATGATGGGTCACCAGTTTACTCAATGACAGAAAAGGGTTCCCTTAAGGAAAAAAGTCAAGAACCACCGGACTAACTGACCAATCATCCAGCTCTACTTTTCATACAGTATAATATTTTAGAAATGTATTTTAGGGAACGTTTGAGCAGGTTTGAATGGTTATAGTCTTAGTCTGAGCTGTCCATTCTTTTTATATATCCTGTTAATAGATAGATAACAAATCACACAAAGCATGCAGATATGTAAATTCATTAATCCTGACCTTAGTACCACATAGTCACAGCTGGGTTGAGGCGCCATGTTGTGGCAGGAGTACTGGTACACGTCTGTCTGTTTATCCAGCGTCTCCAGAACCTTCTCCTGCTGTAGTTCAGTCTGCCACAGATGGCGCTCTCTCAGCAGCCGCTGCAGCACCTCACTGGGAGTCGCCGGCACCTCGACACACACTCGCCAACGCCTGAGAGGGTTACCGTCTCCCACCTTACACACATCATGAGGGTTAGATTTATTGTGACGATGTGCAACAGAGATTTATACCATATCTGATCACGTATAAGTTGATCATGTATGTGGGTGAATTTTCCTTTAGTTTCATGTTTTTAGCTCACTACACCTCTGGAGTTAAACAGTCCACTTGAGTTGTGCTTCCTGTGGAGAAGCTAACTGAAAATGACATTGTAAATGCAAAGTATGCACTAAACAAGCAGTGTGAAATGCATCTATGAAGGTGCTGATATTCCCTGTTTCCTTTTTCTCTCTCTTTCCTGCAACTCTCAAAATCCCAAAATGTTCCAGAAATTCAGTGACGACCTACCTTTTTAAATGCCAGTTCTGTATGGTCAGTAGTGGAGCGAGACACCCAGCCTTTGCTCTTATCTTTGGCCTCTTCTATCAGGTTTTGGACCAGCCTCTCTAGGTGCGCGTGATAGGATCCTTCCTCATCCTCCTCTTCCTCATCCACATCCACCTCCTCCTCGTGAGCCTTGCACAGCTCGTCCAGCGGGGGCACCATCAGCTCAGCCTCCATGTAGGAGTTACGAGACTGGGTCACCATCTCCTCTGGGATCTAAGGGAACAGCAAGAGGACGTGCATCACATCAGCTCAGGCCGAAGTACTAAATACCATATCTGAAGTAGAAAATAGACCTTGGTCAGTTTGACGGAGTTGTCCATTTGCCTTTGGAGTAATAGCATATGCACTGAGATGACAGAGATTTAAAAACATGTCATACCAGCTCCTTTTAACTTTTTTTTCTGTACAGAAGTGGAACAATTTAATATCAAGTGTCCTCTACCTTTCAAATATCACTATCCTACAAAGATTTTAAACTCCAGCGCTGGTCACATTCATGTTTTGGAAAATTACACTATCCTCTGAAGGTTAAGAAGATTCAACCATTACTGCTCTTAGAAAATCAAGTCCTGTTTTCTTTGTCCCTGAAAAGGTTTTCACTAACAGCAGCAGTAGTTATCGTACACATCGACAGCCTTGAGGTAATGATGATATACTGTTTCAGAAATTAGCTCATTAAACACAATCATACTGAGGCTTTGGATAACAACATTACTCTGTTTCACACACAGACTATATATAAGTGGACGTAATCACCGTGATGTCACCCATTGGTTTGTGGATTACGGTTCTGAAGCCTCAAGTTTAGCATTTTGGCTGTCGCCCATCTTGGTTTTATTGCAACCAGAAGTGACACAAGACATTAGAGCTAAACCCAACCAAATGCTGAATGAGACATTTCATTTTCAGGTGAGTAGAGGGTTATAATTTTCTTTCACGAAATCAAAACACACAGTGAAAGGGTTAAAGTTGTAAGATGAACACACCATGTTAGCAACCTGCCAATCACAAGGTAGCCACGCCCTAAAGCTTAACTGTCTTTATGGTCTATTTGACTCTAAATGGGACCATAATTTATTAAATGAACATCATGCTGTATTGAAGAAGACTTGAAACTAGCGATTGAGACCATAAACTCATGTTTACAATGTTTACTGTGGTAATCAATCAAGTGAGAAGTAGACTCATTTTTCATACAGTCAGACTTCTTTTTGCAACCAGAGGAGTCGCCCCCTGCTGGATATTAGAAAGAATGCAAGTTGAAGGCACTTCCACATCGGCTTCACTTCTCAGACCCAAATGTCTGTTAGTGTCACATATTAAGATGTTGTCGTGCATTCAACAGAATAATTTACACAACTTCTGTTAATTATTTAGCATTTTTATCGAAACAATCCTAAAAGTAGCAGTTCACCCATCATATACGAATAATATATAATCACTCAAATACTGACCTGAAAGAGATGCTGGCACTCAGTGATCATGTGAGCCAGTCCCTGGGTAGCTGCCAGGTTCTCGCTCAGGTCTTTCTGATCGGGGCGACCCGTGGTGTACTTCCTCTGGATTGACCTTGAGTAATAAACATAATGAAGAATATGTGAGCATTTACATAGAAGGACAGAAGAATGCACTTCTTCAGGTAAAAGCAATTTCTATCATAAACATTTCTTTTACATATATACAGCTTTTATCAAAGCTGAAAATGTTACGTCAAAATGACATGAGAGAACCTTGATTTTGTCATGGTGGCAAATTACAGAGAAAAATAAGACACCATGATAGTAATTATAGCAGTGGTAAGAGCTGTATTCACCTTTATTTCCATTTTAATGACTATATAAATTGTTTTCATGACAAAAAGAAAAAAAGTAACAAATAATGTGGCATTAAATTGGATCTAAAATCCTATAATTACGATATAATCTTCTCTTAGAGCCCACGTTGTTATTTATTTTGTGCAGCCAAAGCTATTTTTCCCAAATTAATCACACAGAATGCTTCATTAATCCAGTCCTTGTAAATTGGCATAGAAGTGTCGACCTAATTGTTCATAATAATAACAACACACTCATTGAGCTTTTCTATGTAAGCATCAGTGTGTTCATTGTGAATGTACCTTGGCGACAGCGTCTCGTTCTTCAGTATGCTGAGGTGGAAGAGCGAGGGTCCCAGGCAAACGGCCAGGTTCATCGGTGTCATCTGGTTCTCCTCCACCAGGGAAGTGACATCATGCAGGAAGTAAAGCAATGTCTGCAGAACCTCCCTGTTTTCATCTGGCATCAGCAAAATGGCCGCTCTGACGGCCTGCAACCTCTGCTCCTTTGGGACATCTAAAGATAGAAGGACGTGAGGAGGAATAAGTCACAGTTCCCTACATCCCATCTTTGATGTAGTCTTCTTGTGTGCATTCCATAAACAGCAATCATACACACAGTAAGAAGCTAAACATCATATCAAACACTGATTCTGTCAGATGCAACTACTGGTGTCCAGAATTTGACATATTTCATAATAATAATAAAAAATAATAATATTTGTGATTATTTGAAACAGACGACACAGTGTGCTGACTGAATCTTCACTAAGGCCAGCTAAACAACTAAAACTAGTTACGGTCACATGCTCTGAGGCATTCAGCATTCAAAGCTCTGAGGTGACTTACACTGGTAAATATGCAGGAAGGTTTCCCCCAGCTTGCTTGTTAGCAGAGGCTCTGGCAAGTCTCTGAAGAACTGCTTGACCATGTCGGCCATGTCGTAGGCCGACTGGTCCTCGTAGCTCACCGAGTCAGGGGACAGCTCACACTGCTGCCTCAGAGCCTGAATACGAGACTTCACACCTGATTTGCGGAACAATCCCACCTGAGAGGGGAAGGAAAGAAGAGTCAGACATGGGCAACGAGGAAGATGGAAAAGACGCAAAGGCAATTATTTGCTTAATTATTTGAAATTTAAAGGGGAACTATGATGCATTTTCTCTTTCCTTTAGTGTGTTACATATTTTTTTTGCGCAAGTAAAAGGTCTGTGGCTCAGAGGGTAGAGTGGGTTGTCCACCACTCGAAAGGTTGGTGGTTCGATCCCCGGGATGCTCCACTGCAACCTCAAGAGGGGTACAAGCCAGTGCCTCCCTTGTGCTGGTCCCAAGCCCGGATAAATGCAGAGGGTTGCGTCAGCAAGGGCATCCGGCGTAAAACACATGCCAAAACAAATATGCGAATCTATGATGATTCGCTGTGGCATCCCCTGAGGGGAGCAGCCGAAAGGAGAACAACAACAAAAGGTCTGCAAAGTTATAAAGCCCAACGTTCACTCCAAAGGGAATTACTCTCCCCCACAGAAACACTAGGGCTGTCCCCAGTTCCACTTTTTGGGCTTCAGAGCGTCAGTTAGAAATATTCGACAGTACTCAAAGCTTCGGGACAGTGCCGCTGCCACACTACTGTACACATATGCACCTCTACACACAACAAACAGCAATAGCCATGTGAGATTAACTAATAATAATTAATGTTGAATATGAATGATGAATAAAGTTGTGGATTTATACACTATTATTACACACTTGAAAAAACACTTAGGTCAGCCCTAAGTAACACTGCTCCTGAACTGCCTGAAAAGTCTGTTATGTGGTGATGTCACCAAATAACACATTAGAATAATACATGCCTGGCGGCTAGTTTGGCGCACCCTCAAACAAAGCTAGTTAGAGCGGAGATGGAGCGGGGACTGAAGAGTTTAGTTCAGTTGGCCAATCACAGTGAGCAGACTGGGCTTTTTGGGGGAGGGAGTGTCTAAGAGAAGGGCCAGAGTGTTTCAGAGGGTAAAAGGTGGCGCTGCAGCACAGCCAGTAGGAGAAAAGTAAAGCATTTTGAACATTAAAGCATGGAAACATGTTTTAGTAGGAACCCAAACTACAAGTATGAACCTGAAGGTAAGCATAATAGGTCCTCTTTAAACAACCAGCATTAGCACCAGCAACCATGTACTGCCAAAGTAAAACGTGCAATATTCCCATCTGAAATGTAGTGAAGTAGAAGAACCACAGTATCATAACATGGAAGTATTTAAGTACAGTCTATGAGTAGATATTCACGGTTGCATTCCACCACTGATTAGCCCCATGGTCAGAGGAAATGTACCGACTCTTGTAAATGTTGTTTTGTCTAACCTGGTCCAGACAGTGTGTTCGGAGGTGGCCGAGGGCCTGCTGTAAACACAGAGGGAGCGGAAAACCACATCGCTGGACATGGATGATGAGGGGAACGCCAAACACACTCTTTTCTTTGTAGTCTGGCACCTTCATGCGCTTCATAAACTTGGGCACAGACCTGGGAGCGACAGACAGAAAACAATTAGGGAAGTGTGTGGGAGAAAGAGCGGCCTGCGCTTTCATTATCTTTCCCTTCATGTATATGTCGGTCAACAAGAATTTCCCTCTCGGGGATAATAAAAACAAACAGGAGTGATCGTTAACAACGTAAGGATGTCCTTGTGTTTGTGGGTCAACTGTTAGCTTAGGGTTGTGCGGCTGAGAATCTGAACGAACCCATTGTAGCAGCAGGTATCAGTGTAGTACATGAAGTTTATTTCGTGTGAAGGCAATGTAGACAAGTCAAAGTAAGCGGTAACAATAACAGAAGCCATTGCAAACACTGTCACACACATACAGATCACATCTTGTAAATTCCCTGAATTATGAATGAATGCATGAAATACGGTATGAGCCACATTGTAGAGGAGAGAAACATATGGACAATGTATGTGGCTGTGAGTGTACACCCACCACGTCCATCCATGTTTATTAGACATGGAGTATTTCTCCATGATGGCGGTGAGGCGGAGCAGTGAGAACTTCTGCAGCAGGCTGAGCTGGCCTGCTGATTGGTTACCGATCTGCAGTGAAGATGCTGGCTGGTTGAGATGATCAGAGGTTCTGAAACTGGGCCATCGTAGACTGGGATGGGGTGAAAATACAAGCACAGAATGAGAGAGGCATTCACTCTATGTAAAAGTCTTAAAGGATAATTACAACTTGGGTGCTATTATCATTGTTTTCTCCATATTTCCTAACTGTAATAATAAGAAATATTAAAAAAAGACACACGCATCCAGTGTTCATTAGGATGGGCGCTGGATCAACAAAATGTAGCATATAAGATGTTGATTAACTGTTCATCGTTAAAATCCATCATGGTTTACAGATCAACCTCCTGGTTCATCTGTGACCTGTGACCCACAGGTTTCCTGTTCAATGAAGGATTATTGCTGATCTTCACTTTTATTTTACCTCCAAATTAAGTGGTTTAGATGATCAGGCTAAACTGTTGGCTTGTTACCATGCTGGCTGACTATCTGACCACTCCTTTCTTGTCTTGTTGGACTTCATCATAGAGATGTCAACATACTCCACAATCTCAGAAATCACTTTAGAGAGTACTATGTTATCATAACCCTGAACAGCTACTCACCGTGGTCTCGTCAGCGAGGCCCCGACTCCAGAGTCCCGCCTCTCTCGACTGGTTCCTGTAGAATCAGTGTCGTTCAAGGAGACCCCGTCTCTCTCGCCTTCACTGGGGGTGGTCCTGCCCTCCCCGTCCTCCTCCCCCTCCCCCGTCTCCCCCTCAGGAAGCACACAGCGGCTCCAGTGGTCCACTATTTGCTGCAAACCGCTCACGTGCTGGATGATGTCATCCAGGTGAGGGAACAGGTTGTCCTCTTTCTCTAAGTCCTGCAGGTCTCCTGTGCTGGCGTAAAGATGGGAGCCTGGGACGTTGTCGTAAACGCTCACCCTGCTGCCCCGTGGAGCTCCAGGACAGGGGGGCTTGGACAGAGGTTTGCCGGACCAGGGTTCACCCACGCCATTGTTGGGTGGTGAAGTTTGGCCCCGTGTCTGGATGCCATTGCTCCCGTCACCAGGGGAAGGCGACAGGCTCTCTATGGATAGAGCTTTTGGAAAGGTGCCTGGTTTATGGTCTTTGGGGATGTGAATGAGGAGGTTTTCATATGAGTGAAACTGGTTTCTGCCAAACTGGCTCTGTCCTTCAGTCCTCTTACCTTGAGAAGGCAGCTCCATATCCTCCAGATACATGCTGCTTCTCTTGCTAGCAGTGCGGTGTTTTGTACACACAGCAGGCCCCTTCACACTGGGTGCTGCTGTTTCACTCTTGGGGCTCACACTCACTGCTGACTGGTCTTTACAGTCATTGGTGGGGGACACAGAGGAAGCGTGACCATCAGTTTGGTGGTTGTGTTGGAGACTCTGTTCTAGTTGGCTGATGGGAGTACACTGGAGCACCTGCAGTGCGTGAGGCTCCTCGCCTTGTAACACCGGCCCACTGATGACCAGCGGTGGCCTGCGACTTGTGCTTTTCCGCTTTGTCGACGACGGCCCCCAAGTGCGCATTAATTCCATGCGACGCAAAAACTCTTTGGCTTTACTCCTACCTTGCCCGTGGCGGCTGCTCTTGATAGGCAGGGAGTTGTAGTGTGGAAGATCCCGGGGCGGTTGGTAGGAAGCAGAGAGAGATGCCATAGATATAGAGTCGGGCATGGCGGAGGCGGAATCCTCGCTGTGGAGCGAGGAGATCTCTGTGATCTCCTGCTCGCTCAGGTCCGTCAGCACGCTTTCACTGCTCACGGTGCTGTGCAGAAGGCCCTCCCCCTGACCCGTCGGGCTGCTTTCACCGGTGCTGTCCAACAGGAAGTCTTGCAGGCGAGACCAGCGTCGGCTGCTCCACTCGAACGTCCACCTTTTGCTGATAGCCAACGGGTCATCTTCATCAGAGTCATCACCCTGTGGAACGATAAAGGAGGTGTTAGAGTCAAAAAATTGCAACACAAAGAGTTACTAAATAAGAGTTGCTATTGGATTAAGATCCTTCCTTTGGTGCAGACCAAAGAAAAATCACGATTGAATGTTTTATTTTACTTTTGTTTTGTTGTTAATTGATTTCAAATAATAAATACATACATACATTCACAAAAAGCAGCATATTTCCCCACTCACATATTAATAAAAGTATTAAACATTTGACACACTAGAGTTGATTGTGAACATCATCATCAGATCAAATGGTGACTCCCCCTTTGAGGAACATGGTATTACATTTTCAGATGTACACTGACCAGACAAAGAACTGAACAGCTAAACACATATTCCATAACAAGTAATGAGCAGAAATCAAACTACAAAATCCTCCTCAAAGATATTGTGTCTATTTATGACAGCCGACAAAGTGTCAGCACAATACAGTAACGAAGAGTTTGTTAAGTCTTACTTTCTTCTTGGGGTGGCTGACATCCAGCTTCATGGAGGCACACTTGTTCAGAGTATTTAGACGTCTGCAACGTAAACACACAGTCAGTTAAACATGCTAGAGCTGGTAGGTTGGATATGTTCAACACACTCATTTTCACTCTCTTATCCCTCACTGCCACTGTCTTCCTTTCCTTCTGATGTTTTCTGACTCTCTCATTACACTCCCTCTATCCCTTTCCCCTCCCTCTCCTTCTCTGGCATCACCCCACTGGGATGGAGCCTTATCCTAAACGAGCGCATCTGCCCCCGAAACACAGCCGTCTCCTCCCCTCCACTTCCCTCCCTCCTCCCTTCATCTGTCACCCATCCCCACCCCTCCTTCTACTTCCACGCTGCAGGACACCTCCTTTTTCCAAAACGTCTCAGTGCAGTCTGCACCCACCCCTCCCATCCACTTTCTCCCCTCTTCTGTGACTCAGGGGACGTGAACGGCGGCTGGTTAGGAGTTTGGTTTCTCTGTTGGTGCCTTTCATGATCATTAAAAACATTTTTTTTGGGCTTGTGACCTCTGTCATTTGAAAGATTTCAGCCTCTAATAGCACACTGAGAAATCCTCTTTTGTTCACAGTTTACTTTCTTTGTCCTCTCATACAAACAGACAAGGGATTGTTTGTTGCTTGATATAAACCAGGAAAAAAATAGGAAACAGCAAGCTGTCATATCAACTGTCTTTCCTGCCAAAAGTAAACATTCAAGTTGGAAAATACAGAGAGGGATCCGCTGTAGTCTCCACACCCTGTATTTCTGCTGCAAGATGGTACAAACTATTCTTCCTGGTTGAATATATCCATACATATTTAGAGTCTATGCTCCACACACTATGTAGTCTAGCAAGCATATACTGTAGCAGTATATCTAAAAAAAAAAAGAGTGATGTCTGAACAAAAGAGAGCTCATTATGAGGTTGTTTTACAGCTTCTGAGAGAGTTCTCAGGGGGTGTGATGCGTATCCTCTCACAATATAGCTTTCAGGAATCACTAACGCTATAATTACCACACCCTCCTCTACCGTAGACACTGGAGAGGTGGGGGTGAATGGAGACTGTTAATTTTGTGAACAAATCTAAGACGAAATATGTTCCTCAACGACGTTTTTTTCCATGACTAAGACAAGACGATGATAAGACGGCACTGGCGTCATTACACACTAACAGTGACAATACCAAATATGCAATATCGTTGATTAAAAAAGACTAAAATCTCTATTTATTTTTGTCACCTTCCATCACCTCTTTCCCTCTGTCACCCTTTTTCAAACACAAACACACACAACGCACTGGCAGCACTCAGTCCATCTCTGTCCTTCAAGTCTCACACCTCAGTCCTGACATTTGTGCTACTATAATGCATAATGGTGGTTTGCGGGTTGGGTTGGGTTGAGTAACGCATATTTTTACGTGTTGGACGGGCTGGCTCTCATCACAGATCATTAATGAGCACATTCAAGAGGATTGAAACTAACTGCAAAGCTGCAGTCTTAATCATTCAACCTATGTTTTTTATCAGAAAATGATAAGATAAAATTTGATGTGAAATAAGTCTCACTAAAATGACAGAAATATAATCTGATGACTTAACAAGACTGACATTAAATTCAAAATAATTGCTGGCAAAATTAAGAGAGAAAACATTTTGACTAAAATCTAACGACTTTTTGCTAACTAAATCTATACTTAAACTATGAATGTTAAAAATGACTAAAATATGACAAAAACTAATGTCTTAAGACTAAGACTAGATCAAAAATAGCTGTCAAAATTTTCACTGAATGGAGTCTGCTGGTGCGAGCCAGGAAAACTTAAATGAGAAGAGAGGAATGGGAGATGTGAGACAAAAAGATCATAGAGGTGTGCAAAGGGACTTAAAACCACACTCAAAGCCATCTGGTAGAATATACAGGCATCCCCTCACTCCTTCCACTTCACCCATCAGCCCCCCTTTTGTGCCCCCTGAGGGTCTGGGCCCTTTGAATGGGAGATCAGAGCGTGGCAGAGGGGAGGGGAGGTGGCCAGATCAAAGCCTGGGCTGTCTGAGCACGAGACAAGGATGAGGAGTTCATTAGGGGTTGGAGGTCAGACATCTAATGATTAGCGCCTAGCGCCATGCCACAGGGACAAGTACAGAACTGAGGAGGGGGGAGGGGGGTAAGATAAGGAATCTGTCAATTTACTGGTGTTAAATGTGCACATCAGAGAGTGAAGTTTGCATGTGTATGGTGGGTGTAAAAATGTACACTATGAACGTGTGAAAGTGTCCTTACCGACATAGAGGCTCTACCAGATCCCGGTCCAAAAAGTCATGGTCCCTTTTCACAGAGGAAATGTCAATCGGAAACTGGGAATCTGTAAGAGAGGAAAAAGAACACGAGAGAACGAGACACTGAGTTTTGTTAGTTTATGACTGACAGGAGGCTGCAGTTTTCTCTGACGGTTAACTGTTTATGAAGTCTGTGAAGCACAGCACGACTGCTGTTAACACCTGTCTTCTGCATATGAAGTTTACAGAACAAACACACATATTTTTAAAGACCAAAATAACTCTGCACAGTGCCAAAATGACTGAAGCCTTTTATTTTGGCGATTCTCTGTGTGTGTGGTGGCAGGCTGCAGGCATCATGTGCAGCCGGGAGCAGCCACAGAGGCTGGCATCCATAACCCCACATTACACTGTGTGTGTGTGTGTGTGTGTGTGATGTGTGATGTGGATAATAAGTGTGTGAGTGGTATTGAATGAAACTCGGTGGTAAAATATGACATACTGTATATATGCTCTTAAATACACATATACTGTATGCACATATATACCTATACATACACATATAGATTTCGTTCCTTTAATATGCAGAGGATAGCGGGAACGAGAGAAAAAAATCAATAATTAAATAAATAAATTAGTGAAATAAATAAATACATAACACACACACATACTGTATGTTCACCACATGCACAACCAACATAAAGGTTAACTAGGGCTGCACAATTAATCCACATTTGATCAAAATCGCCTGCCTCAATTTACAAATCGCAGGATAAGGAGGAAATCCCAATATTTGCTGAAGGTGAAATGTGTGTCAAAATATTGTTTTAAATTAAATACTGTGGTGTTGTAGAGATATCCCTGCGTACACATCATATTCAACAGACTTTAGAAAACATCTTTGTTTGGTAAAGATCCCGCAAAAATCACACCATAATAATTAGTAGCATGTGTATTAATAACATGTCTGTTCACCACGACTCCAGTATATAATCACAACCATTTCCCCGTGTCTCCAAAAAGATCTTTGTAACTAATTATCACTGCTGACATGCTGATGCATCTCAGCAGAGAGGACCCATAAACACCCTTAAAATTTCTAAATTGAAATTTAGATGAAATTTTCCATGAAATTTATAAATTATTTATCTCAAATTGTGTATTCCACTCATCATTGTTCAATTATAATACTATGATCATTCATGTGCAGGGATATGAAAAAAACAAAAGGCAGAAATACAGAAAAAGACAAATAATAAAGCACAAAAACAAAACAGATACAAAACAAGGGGACAAAAGCAGGGGGAAGTGTGTGTGTGTGTGTGTGTGTGTGTGTGTGTGTGTGTGTGTGTGTGTGTGTGTGTGTGGGGGTGTGTGTGTTTGTGTGTGTGTGTGTGTGTGTGTGTGTGTGTGTGTGTGTGTGTGTGTGTGTGTGTCTGCTGCTAAAGCAGGACTGCTGGATTTTAAGAGCTACTTCGTAGATTACTGGGGCCATTTCCTGTTTGTGCCTTAACTGTATGAGACCCAATGATTGTCACATGAATGACCAGAGAGGTGGAGAGAGGGCAAGATGGAAGGAAGGAGGTAAGGAAGGAAGGAAGGAAGGAGGAAAGAAGACTGAATGAAAAGCAAGAAAGTAAGAGATAGTAAGACAACGCAGGCTGGATAAAGGTGGAAGAAAGAAGAGAGAGAGAGAATCTGTGAGAGTCTCAGCAGTGATAACAAGGCCTTTCCCATGACCCCTCCTTCTGGACAGGAACTGAAGCCTGGAAATAGAACGAACACAGCGGCCCAGAAGACGAATATGAAGATGGAGGGATGGCAGAAGAAGAGGGGGAAATAGAGATGATGGAAAAAGTAAACCAGAGAGAAGCAGGAGTGAACATAAGGAGAGATTGGAAGGGGAAGGTCTGTGTGAAGGCAGCTGGGTAAATGCTGAACTACTGTGTGTGTGTTACCTTCATAGAGCTGGGCGTACTGAGGAAATCCCGCTGCTCTAAGCCAATCACAAGCCTCCTTAGCCTCAATCTCTGTAAAACAAAAGCAGCAGAGGCATGTTGAGTACACACATCAACATTATATGGATTTTACCCTGAAGTATGAAAACTGAACACACATAATATCACAACATTTTTGTGGAGGTGAAGTCCCCACATTATTGAATTTCCCTCTCAGTTCCAGTGGGCTGACCCAACTTCATGTGCAGTGTTCATTTTATCTAAAGAAAAAAAAAGAAGTCAATAGATGGAAATAAAGAGACTAACGAGCATTTTTAGCATTCGCTGGAGGAACACCTCAGAGAATTACACTCTCCTCTGGGAATTCACTGGAATGATGAGACTGGAAATGCTGGAAGTGAGCCAGAGAGGGACAAAGGAAAACCATTCACACAGTTTAACGTCACTTTCAAACGATATTCACTCAGATAAACCAGCACCAGCAGTCAGATTTCAGCCCTTAATGCATAAGTTTAACAGGCATTAAACAAGGCACCACACCCCATTAGATTGTGCTGCCGCCAGCGCCTCGAGACGTTTTACAGGCGTTTGTTTTACTACTTTTTTCCGCCAGCATATGTATTGCTCACACTGTTAAACTGCGCTGTTCATGTATGTGAGTGTGTGTATACAGTATTTTCTCTTTATGAGCAGACACTGATTAAACCGCTCTGCAGAGCTTTGTGCTGACAAAGACGTTTGAATGATGTTGGTGCCAGCGATCACATGATATTTATATATATATATATATATATATATGTATATATTTTTTAGAGTAATGTAAAAGATATAATACATACACAAACACATACATACGCAGAAAAACATTTGTACTTATACATTCTAGGGCTGAGCAATATGGAGAAATATCACAAGATTTTTGACCAAATACGTTATTCATATTGCAACAATATTGTAGGGTTACTTTTACAAAATATTTATGCAATGAGATTTCTGATAATCATCAGTAATGTGGATGCAAAGAATAAGTGGGTAAAGGCAAATAACAGAACAGCTAAAATAGTCAAAATACATCACTTCACTGTAATGCAGCCTTTAAAGCCAGGAAAAGACAACACTTATGGCATATTACAATAACCAAAATCGAAGATGAAATCTAGTCTCATATCACAATGTTAATATATTATCGATATATTGCCCAGCCTTAAACACACGTGTGTTAAAAATGTGAAAGAGAGGGGGAAGTTTAGCTTTTGTAGGACATCTAAAAACTCAAAGCAAGATTAGCCAAATTACATAAATTATGAATAATAAAAGATGGATTACCAGGCCACGACAAAGTAAGTTTTATGAAGTTAGTAATACTATAAACTTCCACACAAACTTAATATGATACAATAATGTCGCTCTCAGTGAAAAAACAACAACATTATTTCTGCATCATTCAGCAGCTGCTGTCCTCATACCTCATCTCATACCTCTTTCACTTTCCTCTTTCTGTCTCACTTGTGTCATTGGCTCATTTAGAGGTGCTGGCAGTGAACGGGAGAGGCACCGCAGAAACACAGGGGACAAAGTTCAGCAAGGCAATAAAAAGCCTCCGTCTTCACCATCAGAGATGAGAACGGTCAGAGGAAATGATCCTTTCACCACAATCCAGCAATTAACATCGCTCTCCCAGCATTCTCAGCATAACTCCTCTCCTCTCTCTAAATCACATTATGAAGCAACACAAGGGTGAAAAATATGCTTCTCGTAACACTCTGAAAATAGAGAAACACCAGAGATAAGTGAGACTTACTTGAAGCCCTCATGGTGCGGATGGTGGTGACATGCTTCTATTTCTTTCTCCTCTGCTCACTTTCCTCTCCATCCCATGGACACACATCCACTCGCTGCTCTCCGGCTTTCCATCAAGTGGCAACGATTCTGTGCTCTCCTTCTTCCAACCAGTGTTTACAACTCCCTCTTCCAGCCTGCCCCATGCAGGGTTTCTCTTCCCTCTAATTTTCTCCTCAGCCTCCTCTCTCGCACTTTCTGCTTTGTTAGGATCCACATACAATATCTCTCTATTTTTACAGCTCTGATGCTGCACTAGACTCCTTTTGTCTCCTCGCGCTTGTTTTAGTTACTTGCCTTTTTCCCTCTTGCTCATTCTTGTGTAAATCTTTCGTACAAATGTAATTTTTTTCTAAACTTCTGTTACTTTGTCTTTGTTTTTAATTCAAAATGTTCCCCCTGTACTCCTTCTTGCTCTGAATCTCTCCTCATCCTTTCTCTAAACAAAAATACTTTCCTTCATCCATACGTCTCCTTTCCTCTCACTGAAACCTCCTCATCCTTTCTTCCTCTTCGCTCCTACAAGAAGCTGGCCGAGGCCACCACATCTTCTCCGTCATCACCAGAGCTGCTGTTGCCCCATCCACGAAGGAAGTTCAGCTGCCGTTTGCAACAGCCAGGTCCCGAGGTTAGAGACTGACGACTGGTGGACGCTAACGTCACATGTCAGCTAAAACCTACCGGCAGGCCAGCAAGGAGACTCTGACCTCTGCCTCTTTCTTTCGCTCTACTGTACAAAAACTGCAGACCAGAACAATGTGTGGGCGAACACACACACATACATCCCACACACACACACACACACACACACACACACACACCAGTGCTAGCATTTAGCACAGTCCAGATGTTGCCCCCAGTGAGTCAGAGAATGCAAAAAGGATGAGACAGGCAGACAGCTGGGTGGGAGGGGGGGGGGGGGCAGCTGAGATGGACAGACCCTGTGGGAAAACCACAGGGAGGAAGACATACCACACCAGCCGCTTATTTACTGAGTGTGAGATCTGAAAGATTATCAACTCGGGAGACACTAAAAGGAAGAAATGTTAAAGGAGAAGTCTGGTGATATTCTTCATTTGTCTAATTGTCAACAAGACCAAAACCAACAATCAACACATCAAGTATTTCCTGTGTGTCCAAAGATGATTCTTCCTCTGTGCCACACACCTCTAAGGTTGTCCATTAAAAACACATCAATGAGCCTCACTGTTACAGTGGTTGACATTGTGGTGTCATTAACACTCACTAGTAAACCAAATCTTGAAAATAGTCACCAATGCACAGTTTACTCGTACTGCTAAAAAATACAGTGGGTAAGCAATGTCGCCTCACTGCAAGAGAGTTGCAGGTTCAAATCCAGCTTGGGGCTCATCTGTGTGGAGGGTTAGCGTGGGTTTTCTCCAGGTGCTCCGGCTTCCTCCCACAGTTCAAAGACATGCAGGTTAGTTGTTGACTCTAAATTGCCCGTAGGTGTGAATGTGAGCGTGAATGGTTGTCTGTCTCTATATCCTGTGATGGACTGGCGACCTGTCCAGGGTGAACCCCGCCTTCACCCAATGCCAGCTGGGATCGGCTCCAGTGATCCCTAAGGGAAAAAGTGGCTGCAAATGTATGGATGGATAAAAACTACAGGGCACAGCTGAAATTACTGAGCCACGAATTTTTAGCTTTAAAGCAAATTGCGGTTTTGAGGTTGTAGAGTGAAGATACTGGCATCATACGTAATTAGAAAACCTAAGAAATCCATTGGTACCAATCATGTCATACTAGCTGTGGAGAAGGAGGTTAAATAATGCTCCAGACACACTAAATTATTTACAAAATAAATAAAGGAAAAACTGGCATGCCCCCTTTACAGACATGCCCACTTTATGATAATCACATGCAGTTTGAGGGGTTTAGTTATGATATATTTTTTATGCTAAAGCTGTGAGGGTTTCTGGACAATATTTGTCATTGTTTTGTGTTGTTAATTGATTTCCAATAATAAGTGTATACATAAATTTGCATAGAGCAGCATATTCACCCTCTCCCATGTTGATAAGAGTATTAAATACAGGAAAAATGTCCTTTTTAAAAGATAAAAAATGTGTGATTAATTTGTGATTAATCACTGATAACTATGGACAATCCTGCGATTAATCACTGTTAAATATGTTAATCAACTGACAGCCTAAAGACAAACACATTACAATCTCCAATTATCTCCATGCACATGTTAAACTCTGTTTTTTGTCTCTGGCT
The DNA here is from genome assembly GCA_947000775.1 of Pterois miles. Taxonomy (NCBI): domain Eukaryota; kingdom Metazoa; phylum Chordata; class Actinopteri; order Perciformes; family Scorpaenidae; genus Pterois; species Pterois miles. The sequence goes on from CAMQGK010000052.1 coordinate 19,643,913, forward strand.
GTTTGCCTCTTGCTGTGCTGCAGCATCCTGCCTAAACAATGGAAATTAGTTCCTATAAATGAGGGACACTTGCAAATACTGTTGCTAATCAAATGATCTCCTTTACACTGACTTTTTTTGGTGTTGCATTCAAAAGTAATCAATAATTATGAAGCCCTTGTTGTCCCCTCACCTATACCGTAGTAAAAAAAACACACAATGGCGTGCGTCTGCACATTGTTAGTGCATGCGTTACTGGCAATGCGTCTTTGTGTCTGTGAACAAAGGTGCCAAGTGGCAAAGCTCCCATCAACACGGGAACAAAGCACCACTATTCATCTGTGCAGAATTTAATCAAGAGATTAATTAGTACACAAACATGTTATTAGTGGGCCACAAAACACACAAATGCACACAGTTGGACGGAGCTAATCCGAGCTGCCTACAGTGCTTTTCCTTCAGTCTATTCCATGCCACCGCAGTCCTGCTGTGGACAATATATGACAACAGGCAGCCAGCCACCAGAACAACAGCAGGGAAGGTAGACAGATGGTATGTGTGTGAATGTGGGCCTCCATGTGTGGGACAAAGGGGCTGTAAGGTAGTTCCTTACATTACAAAGATGCCAGCTTTGTTACGTAATGCACATAATACAAGCACCCCTATGTCCTCACAGAGTTTTTCTCTGAAAGTGTGCCTTTGCCTTTCTTTCCTCTACCTTTCATTTCCTCCCTTTTATCCAACGCCAGTAACCTTGACTTTCTGACAGCGTTTTTCTCAGTGTTATGTCTGCCTTGTGCCGGGTCTCAAGGACCCTGAAGTGCCTTGTGTGACATCATTTCCTGCTTTGAATTTCCCAGGCGTCCAGAGCGGCATGTGAGCTAAGAACAGCACCGGGAAGTTCCTGGATTGAACGTGTCTGAGGGACTCAGCTGGAATAATTGTTACACAGACTGTGGCGCTACGGAGAACTACGGAGAACTAGAGGGTGTATAGTTGATTTTACAAAGTTATACTTAAATGCTGTTTCTTTAAATCTGTAATTCCAGTCAAAATCACACTGACAAGGGACAAAGAGGAGATAGTTTGAGAAGGCTGTAGGCTTTAGAGCTTCTACAAGACTACACACACACACAGGATGCCTGGAAAGCAGCCATATTCCCACATACGCTAAAGCATTTAGTCCTTCACGTTTAAAGGTCACAAAGGAAAAAAGTAGTGAAGAAGGCAGAGGAGGAGTGATGGGAGAGAGGGAGGGAAGGAAGGGAGGGACGTTAAAGAGGAATATGTCTGTCCTGTCCCGTATGGTTCATCTGCAATGATGTTGAGCGCTCAGGAATGTACTGTAAAACAGCATCAACGCTGGCGTGAAATCGGTGCAGGTTCAGGCGCAGTGTCTCTTGTGCAGCACTCACTGAGGACTGCAGAGGTTAGACAGCCCTGGATGTATAATATGACAGAAATGACAAGATGTGCTGTGAGCTAGCGATATTAATAGGATGGATTAATAGGATGAGACAAGACTGAAGGTTATCAAGTTGAGTACTTGGCTGTGCCACTTTTTCTCCAGCAGAGGGTGGTAAAGCAATATAACAGCAATGCATTTCAATTTCTGTCAAGTAATAAATAATCAAATGGCTTCAGGCTATGGTTTCATGAAGTATGTACTGTGTGTGCTGCATCTTATCTGTTTTGCCATTTATTAATTGAGCATTTATTGTTAGCTGGCTGCATAGAAACAGTTTAATGCTCCGCTTGGATTGGCAGTCAGTACAGACTTGTGGTTTGTCAGAGGAACAGTAGTTGTGGTGAGTATTAATGTTTACACCATCAGATTCACTTACTGAGAGCTGCTCTACAAGTAGCATTGAGCATGAAAATATAGACTGGTGCCAATTTAAAGGAAATCCTGAATAAATGAGAGGACAATCATAACAAATGCAGATGCTTCCACAAAGGAAATGCAGGGTCACTGAAAGATTTGATGAGTGAATTTCCTTTTGTTGAGCACAATTCCCATCAACAGCACAGTCAAAGACCTAGAAATTCACTCCTCTTCTAGCTGTTTTGGTCTCCACCAACTCCTGTGTGAAGTATCTGTTGCACTAAGTTCAACACCAGGAGTGTATTTATATTCCCAGGATCTAGAGCAAAAAAAAAATCCTTGTTGACTAACACTCATACGCTCATAACAGTCATTTTGTTGATTTGATCAAATCTGTAAAGACAATCAGCAGCCCTACCCAGGTCCAATGTTCCCCAGTTCAATATCCTCTCAGTATGATTCATTAAGGAGACTTTTAAAAGGGGTTAATCTTCTAAGCAATGCATTTTTTTCTTGGTCAAATGTTCAATGTATGTTTCGCTGGGTCAGTCATGTTGAAATCACCCACCTACAGCCTCTGGCCAACTGATGGTATAATCTTTGAAACCTATTCCCTCAAATTTGACAACAAGACAGTTTTCTTGAATTTAGACGCTGATATCTCAACATTGGCTAAAGGGATTTTTATAATTCAAACTGCATTGAAGCTTCCATCTCCCTATATTTGCAATTTGAACTGTGTAGATTCCCCGTACCAATCTCATACAATGAACATAGGGATGACCTCTCAATGGCTAGCTGCTAACTTTGTGTGTTTGCTGTTTGGTGCTGAGCAGGTAACAGTCATTTTATCATTGTTATTATAACAATATTTATTATTTCTGCTTTAAACTGTCACACATCTGTATATAGGCCATGTGCATATATCTAACTACAAAACAAGCCTCACTGTCTGTCTTTCGGTGTGTCCTTCCGATATCTTGAGAACCGCTCAGCCGATCGATTTCACATTTGGCCGGTGTATTGCTCATGTTCCAAGGAAGTGTAGTGCCCAGTGTGGTGTAATTTGGCCAGATGGTGGCTCTATAACAACATTTTGGCATGTAACATTTTAACTGTAAGTCTCAGAAATATTTTTTCCCTGGACTTTGTGGGACCAGGTGATTGTATGTATATAAGTCACGCCCATTTGAGTCAAGATTTTACACCATATTTGTGTCCAAATCTGTTTTTCGCTATTCCTCCTTCAAATTTTGAGCAATAATCACAAAAATGTTTCATACAGTTCTGGTACAGCTGGCCCTCAAAGTCTGCCCAAATTCTGTAGGACTTCTATTACAAAATGTGTCATACAGTATTTCCTTAATGATTTGTGCTATTGTGAACACGTTTGGTGGACATGTATAGATATGATGTCTGGGCGACCATGGAAAATTTGGTGGCATTTGGCCGACCGGTGGTGCTGTAGCAGCACAATCTAACTATATCCCTCTGTCTGTGTATACATACATGTGGCTGTCCTTCACATATCCAATCAACTTGCAAGCAGCAGTTCTGGCAGCCAAGAAATTGGCCCGCTCTGGATGGGGATGCGCTCCGAACTGGCACTGCACTGGACATCTAAATGACAGGAAGGTGCATGTACTTTGAGATATGAAATATCAAACTACTACTTTTGAGAAGTTTCAGGTGTGCATTTGGTTGGGTTACTGAGTTCTTTTTTATTTAAGTCTGTCTGACTCAGTTACTGAGAGGTGGAATATAACTGGGGATTGTGTGGGGATGAGTGTGTGATCGCAGTAGAAGAGGAGAAAAGTGTAAGTGCAAGAGGCAGGGAGTGAAAGTTAAATAAGTCATACCATCATCCAAATGCAGTACAGGCATAAACTTGCTTCTCCATCTGCATTCCTCACCAGCCACAGCTGTCATCTCACTTTCTTTCACGCATATCCATTTCTTTAGATGCTTCATACAAGATTTAGCTCGCAGAGATGTTGTATGATCAGCAGGTGATAAAAAAAATAAATACTTAACACAAGACCTGACACGTTTCTGCTCCCTCAGAAAACCAGAGTCGTGTGCCGTTGTAAATCAGAACAAAAAAACTACACAAATCTGATCTCTTTTAAGCATACCAACATTGCACCTTTAAAAAGCTCAGAAAACAGAGGAGAGTGACTCATCTTCAACAATGAACTCAACACACATAAGAATAGCCCAAAGCCTCTTTATGTTCTCCTCGCTCCCCTGGAAACTTGAGTCATGTGACAGGAAGTAGAGGAAGTAGCCATGGAATACAAGTTGGGTAGGGAGGACAGAGACGAAAACAATAACACTACAGTCCTTTAGGGTTTGTTATGACTTCTTTTAGATTTATGAAAGGCATCTTTGGAAGAGAAGTGGCTCCATACGTCTGACTATTAAAGCCAGAAAGAAGTATGAGTACTGGCAGCGTTTAGTGTGTAAGCTCTTGCCAATAAAGCATATTTAAGTGTGATGACACAGAAGATAGATGGGTTGCTTCTAAAAGTCAGGTCTATTCGTTTTTGGTGTTGTGTAAACCTCTGAAGAATAAGTCAAATGTTGAAATATCCCTCAATGAGGAAGACAGAAACACATGAAATGAGACTAGTGCAATCAGAGTCCCTGTCTATGTTTTAAAACTGAGACACTTTCTTTATCAAAGCTCACATTTTTTAATCTGCACCCAGTTCAATTTAGCCACAAGAGAAAAGAAAACTAAAGGGAAATTCACACTATGTAGACTTAAAAACTCTACATTTTAAACACTACTGTACGACTGCAGTGTCAAATCTGTTTATGTTCCATCTCTCTTTTGCAAAAAAGACAGACACATTATCACTTTTCCATAACTCTCTCTAGTTCTACCTTGCGCCAACCTCCACAGCAGCTGCTTGCGGGCAATGATGCGTGAGAGGCGCAGGGCAGAGCGCCGTCGAGGGGTGTCACCCAGCCTCAGGTAGTAGTCCTGCCCGTCAGGTGTCATGGCCTCCAGACAAGTTCCCTCATTGGTGCTGTCGCCGTCACTCTCGCAGTCATTACTGTCGCCCTTGGCTTTGTCATCGATTTCCATACCCCTACTGTCTGTAACATCAGCACTGTCCGTGCTGTCCTCTGCACCGACGGCGTCAGCGATCTCTGCATCGTCCCTCACAGTCTCATCTTTGGCAGCTTCCACACGGTCCAGACTGTTGTTTGCTGTCTCTTCATTCCTTGAAGCATTTGCTCTGTGTGCCACAATACCCACTGCCAGATCAGCCATCATGGTCATACTGCTGTCCACAGCCTCCATAACATAACAATCTCGTCCTCACTAACTTTCAAGTTTTCCTCGCTCTCGCCCTGATGAGTTGTTGTGTGAGCACTCCTTCTGAATTCCTGCCTCTAACATGTCCTCACTGGAAGCTGAATCAGCTCCCCACCCACCCGCCTCCTCCCTTCAACTCATCACAGTCGAACAAACACACAAACTTCATCACACCACCTGACTCTGACAGCAGACTTTGTTATCCTCACACACACAAACACACTAACTGACTTCGCAGCTAAGATGGGAGGAAGACTCACAAACTCCTGCTTCCACAAGGTCTTTCCTTTTGGCCACATGACCAGCAGCCAATGGCATGAGAGCTCAGGGAAAACTGCCCTGTTTCCTGACGCTATGCCAAAGACACAATCTGGTACATGCCTTGGGCAAATGTGCATTTCTGTGTGAGAGAAAGGAATATCTGAGATGGGAGATGGGATCAGATTGGGGATAGGCCTGGAAAAAACAAAGACCATATGCCCAAGTGACATAGGAAGAGGCAGAACAATAGAGAGTATGTGGGTGTGTGACACAGCACGAAGGAATGTATGTAGGAACAAACTTATTGTTATTAAAGTTGAGTGAGAAAATTTCTCTAAATTTAAACCATCAAGGAATTACGGGCCCTGTACCTAAGTGTCCCAAATAAAACCACCCTGCTGCTTTCTGCCTGTAAATCAGCCTCTTTCTCTGGTGCAAGAACAGACCATCAAGAAGCATTAAATATAATACAGGATTAATGTTAGCAAGCCACATTTGGCATATGACAGTTAAAATGCACAGTCTTGCCTATATAAGTCAGTGTATTGACAATGTTTTGCTAAATGGATGTACTTTTCACATGATTAGACCCACTCAGGAAATAACTATTTTAAGAAGCCGGCTGTTCCATGTGGGAAATTATGCCAATAGAAATGTCACACTTTGTAAATATCTGCTATATTCATCTTTCACAGTCATCGGTACAAGAGTAACCTAACTAAATGTAAGCAGATTCATGATGGGAAAGCAGGCCAGGACACTACGACACAATAAATCCATTTGGAGTTACTTTTGTCTTTGACATGTAATATGTAAACATGTAGATTGCACATAAAAAACCAGACTTGGCCATTTTGCTGCTAGCATCAAATCTTGCATGCATCATTTTATTTATCTACTCTCATTTGTATGTCACGTTGAGAGTATGGCAACGTGTGCATGAGAAGCCCACAGGTCAGGTGTTTCCAGGGCTCTAGTTGGTTGGATTGTGTAACATTAAAAAAAAAAAAGGAACAATTGCATTGCAATGTCTGTCTGAATTTGATTAATTTGAATATATCAGCCCTTCTAGTTATTAACATTTATTAAAGTCCTGCTCAAAATGGGCCATACTCCAGAAGACGGAGAAACATGAGTCACTGTCAATAATGAGACAATTGTTGATATTCTCTTGATTTTTGGTTTGAAGCCTTGAGTTTGCCATTTTGGCTCTCGCCATCTTGGTATATGGAGGTCACTATGTTGGCTTTTTAAAACCAGTAGTAATACAAGAGGGTGGAGCTACTGAAAGTACAACCAAACGCTAAACAAGACATTTTTACACATGAAAAAGGGAAGATGTGAGGTGTACAGTTGGTTTTCTTTCATCAGAACTATACTCGAAAATAACTTGTTTTACTGTTAACTAACTTGTTACTGTTAAATAGCTTGTTTTAACTGATCCAGCACGTACACACCTCCCACATTCCCTGCTTGAGTCTCTAGATGGTAGTACATCCAGCAAAAAGCTGCTGTATTGTTATAGTAAGCAATGTTAATGTCTGAAATGTGTGACCGAATGTTGCCATACAGCAACCACGTTGGAGGATAAATGTATGGAATGCAGTGAAAGAGGGAAGTTCATACTTTGACCTAGTTTGGCTGCAGAGTGATTTGCCAGGACTATAGAGGATATAGGGGGTCATTTTAATTCATTTTAGGGAGGTAATAGGCAGGGGGTAAGAGTGGGCTGGGGGTGCACGAGAAAAGTAGGTCATGGCAAAGTCAACTTCAGGTCAGCAGTCACACACAGACAGACAAGATCTCACAGTAGAGAGCAGCAGAGGTTTTAGTCAAACACTGTAAGACAGGTGCGAGTGAACAGTCTGAAGTTAAGAAATATAAAATCTGTGATTCAGTTTGATTAGACTGCCCTCTTGAGGAAATCTGGGACAGATCAATTTAAATTTTTAATTACTTCTCCTGTCCTATTTTCCTTGTTAAAAAAAAAAAAGACACTCAATACACTGCTGAGCAAACTTTCTATCTGATGAAGGGCACAGCAGGCTAACGCAGTAACGTGATCGTGAGCTAAATAGATGTGTGTAAATGGATTGGCACAGGGCAGGGCTGTAGTAAGAGGCCAGTAATTTAATATCCATCTCTCCGTCTCAGTTACCGCTGGAACAAGACGTGACAGAAACTAAACAGGCAAACTGAGGAGGAGATTGAACAGTCAAGATGAATCAATTATGTCGGATGGACAGTACAAAGAAAATAAATTACAATACAATGTTCAGATTTTTTTTAAGACTGCCTCAAAGTTGTGGTCGCAAACTTTCTTATCATGACCCAAATCTTTGCCTCTAGTACATAATATAAAATATAACCTATATCCCTGAAAGCAAGTCGTCATACAAGCCATCATAATAGAAATGGCTCTAATATGTATAGTAATTCTACCATGTGAAGCCTATTTGTGAAGGCTTTGACTAAAAATCCATGCAGTACAGTAGATATTGTTCCCCAATCACAAATGCTGTCTCAATTTGCATACTTATATACTTACACTAGCTATTTTGAGTGCATAAGTGCGCCTGAATGTTGCACTCCAGATGGACAAAACGTTGAATGTGGAATGCTGGACACTTCTCACCCTCAACGATCGCCATCTTTGCTATGTAGCAGAAGGAGAGGGGCCATCAGCCTATTTCAAACTCATAAAAATGCTGTTGCAATTGAAACAGCAAACACCATCTTTAAAAAATCATATTATACATGTTTTTTTTTTTGTTGTTTTTTACCAAGTACTACTAAACTGTAGTTGGATAGAAGCCAACATTGGGTTAGTTTCAAGTCAAGAAGAAGAAGAAGAAGAAGATCTACCTTTATTAGTCCCACAATGGGGAAATTCAATTTACACTCTGTTAAACTCATACATGGTACATGCAGACCTGAAACACACATACATGCATTAAATGGAGAGATGTCAGAGTGATGGGGCTGCTCCTGACAAGCGCCCCGAGCAGTTGGGGGTTTGGTGCCTTGCTCATGGGCACCTCGGCAGTGCCCAAGAGGTAAACTGGCACCTCTCCAGCTACCAGTTCACACTCAGTTTTTGGTCCATGTCGGGACTTGAACCGGTGACCCTCCGGTTCCCAAGCCAACTCCCTACAGACTGAGCTACTGCCGCCCCCAAGGACCCCTAAATTGATAAACAATAGGTCACAGACCCCCATTTGATCAGATTGCACTTCAGGGACCTTCATCTGGAAAGATTTTGTTTGATAGATATGATTTAGACCAGAAGTCAGCTGTTGTCAACAACAGTTGAGGAGATAACTGTGGAGGAAGTGAAACCTATTATCAGATTAGTCACTCTTATGGCTCTCACTCACATTGGGCTCACTTCTATGCAAAATTACTTAGTACAAATAATCTATTCCCCATTTGCCTGGGGGCCCCCTGGAACTCCCTCAAGGACCCCTGGGGGCCCCCAGACCCCTGGACAACAACCACTGATCTAAAGGATGACACTAATACAACCAATCTGAGCTCCACATTCAGGGTATTTCCAAGCTTCAGGGCTCTGACTGTCAAAGCTTGGTCACCTTTAATCTTTAACCTACAGACTTACAGATAAAGCCCAGGACCCCATTCCTGAGTGTTTAGATGCTCAGGACTGGGGTCCTGGGCTGCCATGGGCTCAAAAGAGATTAAAAAAATGAAATATGACAGGAGCAAAGTAATCCAATGTGTGAACTACTTTTAAAGGTCTTATTGTTAACATTTTTTATGTAAACATTTTTTTTTAAATAATACATCCACAGAATGTGGACAGACAGACAAAGTATGTCTGTCTGTCAGATTCAGATCTTGAGGTTATGTTTTCACTGGCATTGGTTTATTTGTTTGTCTGTTAGCAGGATTACTGCAAACGTTTGCATTGGATTTGAATGAATTTTTTTGGAGGGGTGAGGTGTGACACAAAGAACAATCCATTACATTTTGGTGGCGATCTGGATCATGATCTGGATTATGCTCAGCCATAACATTAAGACCACTCGATATAACACAGGCGCAGGTATAACTGATGACGCGTTGATGACGCTTGACCCAGTGTCCTTCTGCCAACAAAGAGAGAGAGAGACTGTAGAGTCGCCATATTTTCACATCAAACTCTGTGAAATTAGAGTTGAGTTCGACCAAAGCACACTTGGTGATTGTTGGAAAGAGTAACGACGACAGCTTAGGTGAGTTTTATTTTGTTTCTGTCCAGTTTGAATGAAGTGTTTTACGATGCTCCACTACGTACAGCTGATCTCAACATAAACAAAAATACAGATGGACGACGGCGTAAGCTTGGTACTCGGGCACCTTGGCAGAGGTCAGCGCTATCCGAGTGTCATTCTAGTTTATCTCTGTGGAAAATATCTGACGTTTGGTTTCCACTTCTAACAAGGCCTGTTAGCCAATAGTAAAACGACCCTGGTATCATGTGGTATCTCTGGGCCGTCAGTTAGTGTGGAAAAAATGGATAAATGGCTGAGACTGACAGTAAGTGCCTGACAATGACTTGCTGTAAATGCAATCGAACGGGGGAGGGAGAATGTGACATCTTGTGGCTGAGTGTTATCAGCGTTATCAAAAGCATCTTCAATTCTATACAAAAGACATACAGCCGTCTCCTGCATATTGCAGCTGTATATGAGGAATTGCTTGTTAATAAGATTTCCTTGATGGAAATATGAGAAATTTTATCTTTTTGACATGTTGGCAAAGGCTTGAACCAAAGATGAAACATCACTTTGTTGATACAACCTTGAGATTATCTATGAAAGCATGAAGCTTCAGAGAACTTGAACAAATGCATCCAAGGCCACGAATGACAAACTGATCAGCAGGATGCACTGAGCATAGCTCAGCTATACAATCAGGTAGACGAGGTGGCAAACCAGTGACTATATAGAAAGCATAGTGAGTTGTAAAGAGATGATTCAAGGTAAAGCTTTGGATCTGAGTAAACTCGTTTACCCCCACTCACACTCACACACCAACATTCACAGCGAAGCAACTAAGACCCACAAATCCCACACGCAAAGGGAGACCTGACCCCCACCGCTAACCTAAAAACCTGCAGGATTACATCTAAATCCAGGTGCTATTATGTACTCTCAGTTTACACACACGCACGCAAACATACAGATGATTGAATGGAACCATAAACACAATCAAAATTCACTTTAACATCCAGTTCAGGACCCCAATCTGTCTTTATGTTTGTTAAAGCATCTAACTAGATATGATTACAGTTAAAAATGTGCCTTTTTTTCTTACTAAACTTGAATTATGTTGCTTAGTATAAGTGATATTTGGACTAAATATGATGTTTTTTGTACATAAGCACTCTACTATTTGTGCTCTTGTCCTTTATGCACTATTTGCTACTGTGTTTCTGAATGTTCATTTTGGTTTAATTTAAGCTTCATGTAGCAAAATTAATTGCATTGATTATCCAAAGTCACTGTCCCTGACAAACACACAGAGGTGGAAGAAGTACTCTGATCCTTAACTCAAGTAAAAGTAGAAATACCATAATGTAAAGTACTCCATTACAAGTAAAAGTTCTGGATTAAAAATTAGAGGTAGACCGATTAATTGGCCTCGGCTGATGTCTGAGCATATTAAGCTGATTATCAAGCAGGTGCATAAATGCAGCTAAGTGCACTAAAACTTTATTTTTTTTCATCCAAAAGTTTATTTGACAAAGTTTAGTTTTTTTGATTACCTGTTTCATGTATTCAATATTTAGATTATATATTATTTTCATTTAAAATATATAAGTGCACTGCAGTACATTCACAACATGTAGATTGGAGACAGACAGACCAAAGACCAGACAGACATTCAATAAATGTTTACTGAAGTTAAGAAATTTGTGTATCATTTGTTATTATTAAGCTGCATATTTTATCAGATGGAGGAAAAAAAGAAAATCATCCAAAGATATTGGAAGTAAAAGTACAGAAGTACAAAATGTACGTAAAATATCAAAAACTAAAGTACTTTATTATAGAATATTACATTATTCTGTTTTCAGCACTAATTAATACATATAAGAGTATTTTAATGTTGTAGTTTGTCGATGTGGAGCCAGCTGTAGATACTATATGTTTTTGTCTGTGTGATGCCTATTTTTTGTTTGCTTCTTATTTTGAAGCACATTGAGTCTACTTCTGTCGTACCTGACTACTGGGTCGCTTAGTAGGAAAGTACTTCACCACATCATTTGTTTTTTAATGTAAAAAGTAACTAAAGCAAATAAAAGTAGTGGAGTCAAAAGTACGATATTTGTGTGAGATGTAGTGGGGTAGAAGTTTAAAGTAGCAGAAAAGGAAAATACTCAAGTACAAGAACCTCATATGTGTATTTAAATACAGTAAATGTAGTTAGTTACATTCCACCTCTGCAAATACACTACAAAGCTTAAATTTATCGTCCAACTCCCAAAGTGAACAACCTTGTAAATTATGCCATTGGCCTGACTACTTCACACAATGGAAAATAGTGAATACCAGCAACGGTGAGGCCAGATGTGCACATTTTAAGGATCCCCCTAGTTCAAAATATGATCCAGACAGATGTGAACTGTATGCCTTGTGAGATGATGGGTTAAGCAGCAAGGTGAGGGAGGGGTGGTGGTGGTAGTGGTGGTGTAGGAGGAGGAGCTGTGGGTTTGAGGGGGCTTAGGGCTCTGGCTAGAGTACAGGATGAAGGGGTGAGAAATGAGGGGATTACTGGGGCAGCAGGTGCTCTCTGATGCTCCATTTGACTAATATTCCTCTCTTAATAATTGAGAGCAACGCATTAACTAAAGCAATATTCATCATCCATCATGCATCAGAAGTGAAAATGGTGTTTAACAAGTAGCCTTTTGTTGGTCACACACACCATTCATCACTGCTATGCACTTGAATAGGCCAGACAGGCTCAGTGACTTTGACTGATATGGTGGCCTGGTGGTTTGTGGCGTTGTGAATGTGGGAATGTTCATCTTTTAATTTGCTTAAGAGGCAGACATCTGGGTAATTACATTAAACCGAGGGGAGAGATGCAGCTCTCTCTCTAACGGTCCTCCTTCTCCTCCCTCTCCGACGCACAGTTAAGAGAGAGAGAAAGACAGAGTGATCCAAGTCTGCGCATTCAGGCCACTATAAATATAGAGCAAACCGACTGACCCTCCAAACTTGGTGCATTGGCGCGTACAGAGAATATTTGACTCCATGCACACAGGTATGAGATGCGTAATCCAAGAATATGAACACCCACCCTGGCTCTCTCTGCAATACAATAAGCACAATAAACCATTACCCAGATTGGAACAACAAATGCTGAGCGTTTGGCACGTGAATCCCCGGCTGGACCCCTGTCCACAGCTCATGCCGGCGCACTAAATTTGACAATGACCTTCCCAAAATATCAGGGAGCGCGCTGCGCGTGACTCATAACACTGTCTGACATAGACTTAGATCAACTTTTGTCTTCAATACCCCTCTGTTATTCAGCAAACGTTTGTAGGCATGGTAAATAGAAATATGGAAAAGCATGACCTCCGGGCATAAGACACATATTCATCCATTAGTCAGAAATCAATTTCCAGATTAAACACTATGGGGGTGACTTAAGGTAGCAGTTCACGACTCGTGTTGGTACCATAACATATCTATCTATCTGACACACTTGCGTCTGTTAAATATGAATTAAAACAAGTTTCTCTTCCACTGGTTTTGGCTCTCTGACCTGCCAGCCGTCTCTCCCGGACGTTCCTCCACAGCAGATCCCAAGCTTTGGACGTGGAGTCCCGCAGCTGCTCGCTGATCGACCGCCGCAGCTGTAGCTTGGCAGACCTCCGCTGGCTTGTCATTGCGGTGCAGCCGGACGCATATTCCCTGATTTGAATAAAACAGCGCTCCGTTACTCCTCAGTCGTCCCCTTTATTCCACCGTGGACAGCCCTGTGTGGCTGGGACAGCGCGCCCCGGCTGCTGCCGCTGCTGCTGCCGCAATGGTCGTCACCGCTTCACCTGGTATGAAGCTCCTCTGGCGCTGCGTCACCTTCCTGCACCAGCGGAGGCGGATGAAGTCCTATTCGCCGGGCTGGAGATATACTGACTGAATTAATACCAGCATTTCTGCCTTCCTCAGCCCCCTGTCCGACTCATATCGGTAGGGCGAAGGTGCAGCAATGTCTCAGCATAACTTCTGCATGTGAGTGTAGACCTCTGACATGGCGAGCCAGATGTGAGAGGCGGTATCCCCCCCTCCCCATGCGTAACTCTCTCCCTCCCTCTCACACACACCAAACCTACATGTTCTCCACGACTTGAACCCACCCGCTCACCCAAACAAGGATCTCTTTCAATCCCCTTGATACACACTAATAACACAGTCATGCCACACACAACTGAGCTGCAACAGAGTTGTGTTGCCAGGAATATTTTTCTTTAGCATCTCTGGTCATTCACTCACAAATCTGAGTTTACAAAGCAGTAGAGATGGGAATCACCAGAGGCACCACCACACGATATTGCCACGATTCGTCAGTCACAATATGATGTTATTGCGATTTTAAACATTCAGCAATATGCTGGGTATTGCAATGAGATATACTGTGATTTGTTACTTTTTTTTGACTGCAAATATTACAGTTTGTCAACATGTTTTATCCAATAAGATAAAGTTTCCATTTTCATTCACATATTTTGAGGTCAGAGGTCAAGTGACCCCTTTAAAATCCTCACCACAATTTAGTGTATCTTTGGAGCGTTATTTGGAGCTAGGGCTGGGACAATACACCCATCTCCCCATTCAAAACTATCATGGTACTTTGGTGCCGATTCGATATGTATTTTCATTTTTTAAGTATTGCGATTCAATTGTACAATTTATTGTGATTTTTGTTAACTTTTTTTAACACTTGACCGTGGGAAAAAGTTGAATCATACACTTCTAGGGACTTACTTTGGAAAATATCTAAATTTATACAGTAAAAATATTTAATTTCAGCATGTATATTGTCTGAGATGTCCTGAAGTCGAATACAATAGTCATTATGAGGCATTATTTATTGATTTTTTTCCAGCGTCTCACAAATTAGCGGTATTTTCTTTCTAATTTATAAGGGACATGCAATGTTTTATACTTCTGGTGAATATGATCAATCTTATTTCCATGTATGTATTTTTTATATACAGTACTTTTGTTTGTTTACCACTTTGGTTTTAAAATGTGAGGGTGCAGGTTGTATCCACAGACAGAATAGTGGCCATCATGTTAAGAGGTTAGTTTATGTAATAAAAGGTTGATATTTGATGTCTGTGTATACAATATTGCCACTAGTATCTTGTGATACTATGCTGTATTGATTTTTCCCCTCACCCCTACAGATCAGCTGTACAGACTGTTGCAACAGACATGTAGGGTTTAATGAGTTGCCTTATTTTTCCTATTGATTCCCATCCTTTCCATTTGTTTAATTTTTCAAATCTTAAAGGAACAGTGACAGCACACAGCACAAGTTACCAAAACTCAAGCTGATGTCTCAAAATAGCAAATTTTGTCCTATCAGCTGCCATCGCTGTGCAATTTACAAGGATAAGAAACGCAGAACAGCAGCAACTTCTCACTTTTAAAGGTACAGTGTGTAGGATCTGGCGGCATCTAGTGATGAGGCTGCAGACTGCAACCAATTGAAACTTCTCCCATGTGCCCTGAGCACTATGGTGGCCGACACAAAAACGTAAAAATGTGAATGGCTCCATCTCGAGCCAGCGTTAGGTTTATCCGTTCTGGGCTATTATAGAAACCGGCTCCGTGAAGAGGACCCCCTCCATATTTGTATATGTTGATGAAAACACAACGATTCAGATTTTCAGGTCATTAAACATTAACAAAAACATACTTTCTGCCAATAAATCCTCCTAAAGGCTACACACGATTCCTTTAAAAAGCTGGCTATGGCAGATATTTGGCATTTTAAATTATAGCTGCATTGGCAATCTTTTTCTGTGATGTTAATGTTGTTTTAAGTTGCTAGTAATCCTCAGGAATGAGACAAACTCAACTAAAAGCACAACGAAATCTGAGGCTTCAGCGGGTTTTTCCTTTAACTGCACAAGTAGGTGCTTGCATCACAATATGAATGACCTGAATATGTGCTTGACTAACAGAGATAAAGAGGAGTGTACTGCTCCAGTCAGCCTGACAACCTCAAGTGAAAGTGCACAAACATCAGTCGTCTGAGCTGTCTCTCTTTGTGAGTCACATTCACCCCTCTGACAGGTCAAGAGTTTCACTCTGAGCTCCGAGTTACTCCTGTGTTATCCCAGGAATGCCAGACGGAGTGATCAGACCGTCCGGGACGGTCCTCAGCTGCCGACCGCCTGACACCTTCGGATGTCCTGTTTGTGGTGTTGAGTTGCAGGTCAGCAGGGATCCATGAGCAGAGACCTGATTCAACATTTCAGCCTGTCGAAACACGCTTGACATCAGAGCAGTCAGCAGAATCCTGCACTTATCTGGACACAGAATGCCACTTTTCTGGTATGGCTGACTGTCATAAACTGGACTATGGATAATCACTTAGGGATGAACAATTAATCTTCCCAACATGCGACTTCTGCAGTTGAAGGGGAGAGTTATTAAGGCTGGAGTTCATGGTCCTACGCTTCCCTGCCGTGCCCTGCCATGGCCTGGAGTGTCTGCTGACAGTGTAGCTGTGCAGACTCGGTGATTTATATTCCTGAGTTACACCGCAGGGATTCATGGCTGGCACTGGCAGTCGGCAGTGATGAGAGGGAGTGTTTTAGAGGGAGAGAATGACAAACAATGAGTAGCTGAATGGAGAAACGGTGAGGAGATGAGGGGAGAATAAAGCAGAGTTGAGCACCAACAAGATGAAGCAAGAAAACATGCAAAACGATTCATGGAATAACATTTCTGATGGAATTTCCTTTTCTGTTTAGATCCTGATTAGAAAACAGCTTAATGGGATTCATGAGCATTATATTTGCAAATGGGATGACAGAATTCAAAGTCACATGTATGTTTCTGTTGCATAATTATATTCAAATGGTGAAACTGAAAGGGAGGAGGCTGAGAATAATTTGACAGTATTTGCATTGCAAAACAAGTTGGTCAAGCAAGGAAGACATTTACAATTACATACCACTGACACAAAATATAAAGACATTCACTGCCCCTATTTTCAGAGAAAACAGCGAGGACTGCCCCCTCTTAGTCGACTGGTTGACTAATCGGTTGTTTTGATCTACAGTTGGCCGAAAAGTTGCACTCGAACACACCACAAAGACTACAACTGGCAACCAACTACCACGTACGTTCTGCACCTGTGTGAGATGAAATAACTCTCCATACCTCTATTCAACAAGGAAAACCAGAAAACTGAGGACTGCAGATATACAAGACATACATGAAACAAAACGGCGTTTGTCAACCTTTTTCACACCACTCTCCCCCACCACTTAGCTTCAATCCAGATGGCCATGTCGTTGTGAAAATATCCGTGTATTGGTATGATCAGATGAGATGAAGATGAAACATGAGTTTTTCCATTTTCTGTGTTTTTCCTCTTGACTTTACTCATTGGTTTGCTTTCCTCATTTCTATTTCTCTTCTTGTGCACAAATTTTGTTTAACCTGAACAACCAATCAGAGTAATTTCTCTCACCGATGAGCTTCACCGCAGATTCATGATGCTGAATCGACCGGAAAATCTCTGCCGGCGGACGCTCACTGATCGACCCAAACTGTCAGACAGCCAACCATCAGCTTGGTGTATCAAGGTCTAATCGACCAAGATTGCTTTAGTTGATTAGTCAGTTATGCTTTTTCATACTGAAGGAATTATTTCCCAGAAACGTATGAGCACATCTCTGGTAAACACAAGAGTTAAAGTGGTGCTTTTGTCTGATTCTTTGTGGAGAAACTCAGTTTTACTATCCAATAAATCAACCGATTAATTAGTCGACAAAAACGTATGAGTGTTTGACTAAGAATTTCTTTGGGTCAATGACAACCCTATAAACAGCTTTTCTGATATGATTTATTTATATATAAAGAGCATAGCTGCAATACATCACATGGTTACAAGGCTAACATACTGTATGAACACTAACGTCATGACTGTTTCATGTTAATCTGAAGTTTGTGTGCAGGCATTCAAATATCAAATCATTTTCATCACAGATTAATCATTTCATCTATAAAATAGAAAGAAAATAATGAATAATAAGTGATGCAAGCATCTGAAAACAATTGAATCAGCTCTATTTGTGGGTTTGGATTCTAAGCTGACGAGAGACCAAGACATATGCGAGGGGGCGTATGGCGTTGATTTGTGAGCAATGATGCCAAGGATCTCTCAAAAGAAGATATAGACGTATATTTTGAGTTGGAGAGCCCTAATCATGTTGAAGACTGAGAAGGCAGACAGGAGAGGAAAAAACTGAGGAGAATACTGTATAGAGGATGATGAGAGCATGGGACAAGAGTAAGATGAATCACAAATGTCTTGAAGAGAGTCATGAAAGACAAAAACAAGGTCCTTATTTCATGCGGCACACGTCTAGAGTTTCCTGTGATGTCTGTGAGCCTCCTGCAGGTTTGCTGACATATCCCTGGTGTCTCAGATATTCAGGAAGAAGACAAGCATTGATGCACCACTTCTAACGCATGTATCCACCCGTCTGTCACTCACAGACGGGTGACAATTTAAAGCAAAAACCAGTCTAGAAACATAAGGGGGGCTGCTGAACAGTAGAATAGAGAATGAAAACGGTGTGAATCATACTGTATGACCCTCACGGTCACAAGATCTCAAACCAATGTCAACACCTACAGTATGTGAGGAGATTACGAACCAACTAGAGCTGCAACTGTTTCTGCAATTATTTCCATTGGCAGTTAATCTGTTGATTATTTTCTCGATTAACTGATTAGTTGTTTGGTCTATAAAATGTCAGAAAATGGTGAAAAGGTGCTTCCCAAATCCCAAGATGACGTCTTCAAAGGTCTTGTTTTTCCACAACTCAAAGATATTCAGTTTACTGTCATAGAGGATTAAAGAAACCAGAAAATATTCACATATAAGAATCTGGAATCAGAGGATTTAGACTTTATTTTTCTTAAAAAGTTACTATATCTGATTAATTGGTTGTCAAAATAGTTGGAAATTAATTTAATAGGTGACAACTAATCGATTAGTTGTTGCAGTGACATTATGTTTTAAAGTCACAAAGTCAAGACTAGTGTGGAAGTAACGTGTCTCTTTCTATATCTGTGCAACAAAATACAGATACAATGATGAGATTTTGCTTTGAATGATTGTGTATTTTATATATAAATACGTTTCCAGCTTCAGCAAGCAAGCAAGGATTTTTTAAGACTCAATATCTGTGGTGAAAATGGAAATACTGTCTGTGTGACAGATTACATGCATATTTTTTAATTTTGCAGATGTTTGTACAACTGTATGCATGTGGTCAAATTCATGTCATAACCGATATACATTAAAGTATTTTACAACCATGAAACACAGCGTAACACCAAAGTGTAAAATAAACCCAGAAGGTATCCAGACAGAGTGTCGGCATGACCCCCAGCTTTCTCCACGCTCAGAGTGACATAAACATACTACATTAGTTAAAGACACAAATAGAAAATGTATGTAAATAACATTAAACACACAAATGCAAAGCATGCCTAAACTAATGTATACGTGGATGCACATGTATTCAGTTTGCATACACACATATTACTCTGTGACCTGTGTTGCTTGTGTAAATGTGTCATGTGTAGGCCGCAGGATTAAGGGACACAATTTCATAGCTAAATTCAGGAACAACCGGCTTATAATCTGAACAGTGAGAGGATTAAGAACCACCAACATTTTCTGTTTCTTAAATCCTTTTAAACACTTAGTGCTTATGTAGTTATATGGTAAAATTACTGGCATAAGCAGAAGAGTGATTGTAAAGACGCCCTTAAACATTGTCTGGGGACAAATTTCACAAAACATGCTTTTGTGCAAAATTACTGCAAGTCTTTTTTCTGAACTGCTTATATTTTAAAGGAGACTCATTTTACATGTGAGCTTCAGATTACTCGTCTTACTCTTCTACTCTCCCTGTGAAAACAGTTGTATTTTGTCTTCTGAGGCTCTGGACGGAGCAATCTAAATTCTGACCAATACTAGAGATTAAAAGTTTCTGTTTCTTGTGATTCCCCTACATACACCGGTGACGTCACCCATTGGTTTGTGAACTACGGTTTTGAAGTCTCGAGTTTGGCATTTTGGCTGTCGCTGGGTTTTTTTTTTGCAACCAGAAGGGGCACAAGAGTGGAACAAAGTACAGCCGAACGCTGCATAAGTCATTTTTAGGGGACCAAAAGGGTTACAACTAATTCACATGAACTGAAAACACACTGTGAAAGGGTTAAAGTTGTACAACCAGATCAGGCCATGGAAGCGAACTGTCAATCGCAAGGTAGCCACACCCTAAAGCATACCCTGCTTTATGGTCTGTTTGACTCTAAATGATGTCATGATTACTATTGATGATTACTAAATGAACATCATGCTGTATTGAAGAAACTAGTGATTGAGACCATAAACTCATGTTTACAATGTTTACTGAGGTAATAAATCATATAATTTCTCATAGACTTCTATACAATCAGACTTCTTTTTGCAACCAGAGGAGTCGCCCCCTGCTGGCTATTAGAAAGAACACAAGTTTAAGGCACTTCAGCATTGGCTTCACTTTTCAGGCCTGGAGGATGCCGCCTGGTCTGCTAATTTTATAGAAGTGACATACAACATTGCCTGAGTGTCCCTTCAAGGTAAAATACATAATCACCTCTATCAGTAAGTGATAAATTACAACATAGAACTCTAGCAGAGCCAATAGTGACCTTTAAAGGTGCAAAATGTGTGACTGGGACCATTTCTATTGCCTCTGCACGGTGCTCAATATGTCAATGGCTGAGCAGGCAGCTAGCAGCTAACGGTGCTAACAGTGAAAACTATAGCAACAGTGCTGACAGAGATAACAGTGTTAACCTGGGGGGTGGGAGGGTTGATGTATGGGAGCAGTGCAGAGTGCATTAGCTAACTCTAATCTCAACACAGAATTGTTGAATGGTCATACTGCTTTTTCATTTGTGTCTTTAATGAAAGGATAAAGGATGAAATGTCGTGTAGCATCAGTAACTCACTTGCAGCACCCTCTCTATTGATGGAAACACAATCGGACTGGGTGACAGAGACTGAAACTGACAGACAAAACTGTAGAAACAGAGTGTGATTGTTGGTTGAGGTCGAGAGACAGAACGAGTAAGAAAGAAAAAGGCCACAGGTCAGAAATTAAACACTTCTGAGGGGAAACCACAAAACTTCCAGTGACTTTGATCCAGGGTCAGTTTTGTATTCCTCCGCTGCGATGTTGATGGCTATGATATGTGGATGGCGAGCTGGTCCTTGAGGTCAAGCTCTACTCCAGGACAGCAGAGAAAACACCACAGGAACACTGTCTCACGGCAGCAGCCAATCAAAACACCAACCTAACACATTCCTGGGCTCAAACAGCCAATCAAAGCAGCACAATGGACATGTTCCTCTGGATGGACCCGGGATCTGACTTTCAGAACAAATACACAGCAGAGCATGGGCGTCTCCGCCGAGACCGCAATCAGATCTCACAGCGGTTACAGAAATGGACAGGGCTGGTTTGGAGGAGGAGGAGGAGGAGGAGGAGGAGGAGAAGGTGGAGCGGAAGGAGGAGATCGAGTTTCTCCGTCTTCTTCCTGTCAGGTCATTTCAGGTCAGGAAATTGTGTCAAATAATAAGAAGCATGATGAGACATAAATTCTGCACAGACTGCATGTGATGTCACAAAGATCTCTTAAATCATCTGTCTCCAGTGGCAACAGATGATTGTACAAACACTCACTGCCTGAACATCATTGTTACTAGGGGGTGGGGAAAAAATTGATACAGCAGAGTATCGCAATATTATATCAATACACATCAAATATAATTTTTTTTAAATTTTATTACACACCTTTGTTGAATACTTGATTCTGATTGGTCAATTACCATTCTGAGGTTTGTTATTTCTTTATAGCAGACAGCCGCTGTCTTTCAGAGTAGCAGGCTCAGCCTTAAAGCTGGAGTGAAGATGCTAATATCATATGAAACTTAAAAAGAAAGCGATCAATTGGTACCAACCATGTCATGTTAGCTTGTCGGGAAGAACGAAAAATAACACTCCGCTCAATTTTGGCAAGGAAAAACTGTTAGGGCAATTTTTAAAGGGGTCCCTTGACCTCTGACCTTGAGATTTGTGAATGAAAACTGTGAGAAGAACAGAACTGTATCTTATTAGATAAAACGGATGCTGAGGAAATGTATAATATGCAGTTGAAAAAAGCTAATAAATCACAATATATCACAGTATATTTGATCACAAAATGTTTACAATCATGACTTAAGTATCATGATAATATCATATTTGGGGCCTCTGGTGATTCCCTCCACTAATTCTTAACCACTAAAACTTAAGTATTTTTAAATCACAATTACAAATTAAAACCAAACGCATTAATTAATGTCATTTTTAGCTGAATTTTGAATCCATTTGTCCGTTCTGAACGTGCAACTTCTAGTTTCCAGGTTTCCTGCACTGTGATAGTATTACAAGTCAATAGGCACACAGATTCTGGGTTAGCGAGTTCAGGCTGATCAATTATTTATCAGATCATGTGATAAAAAGCTGTGACAAAAGCACCTTGTCCAAACCACTCCTCTCGCTGAGCTTCCTTAAATTTACATGTCTGCTCAGCTCCTGTGTACCCTTCCTCCTCTTCCTCTTCCTGCTCATTTGTCCTCCTCTTCATCCCGGCCACTGCCTCCCTGTCTTCTATTTTCAGCAACACTCAGTCATTCAGGCCAACTCAGCTCAGCTCATTTGACTCTATTGTCTGAGACTGACACACACACACACACAACCCGCCCATACTTATACTGCATGTCACCTCACACTACTGCTTACTGAAATCTTTGGGTGCACTGCAATCAAAACTGAACAAATGACGAATCCAGATGGAGAATCATCTTCATACGACGTACGCATTCCTCATCCTGTGAAATAAATTGTCTGCAGCTTGTTAACCTTCGGTGAGCAGCACCACCAGTGTGCTTAAAGTGGAAAACCTCAAGATTAAATGAAACCATTGACCAGATGGTACTGTGTGACCTTGACCTAAATTCCTACCGCATACTATCTCTTTTCAGTGATCACCGTGAGCACACATGCACGTACGCACACACAAACACACAAACACACGCACCATAATCATCTTTCATAGTCACAATCACATAGTAATTCCATATGTTGCTCACTTCCTGTAAGAGCATTTCGAAGAACAACACTGCAGGATTCAAATCCCAACATCTGTTTATGTGTTCACTTATGTTCTTTACCTTCAGCAACCCAAAATGAGCTGAAAACTGTATATTAAGCAAAAAAGTAACTTTGCAGAAAAATAAAGTTGCTTCTGTGTAATTAGAAATGTCTATGTAAGACAAAGTAGTAAAGGAACAAGCAAAACTATCTCAGCTGCACAAAGAAGCAATTCCTTTCTCATAAATCCATGCTTTAAACATGGAAAAAATCATTTAGTATTCAGAGATGGTACTGTTAACTTGACCCTTGACTCTGATACACTAGAGCGACGCTGTGATTGACAGGTGCTTCTTGCAAAAGCACAGGCCGTGAAGAGTCAGCAAGAGAGGAAATGAGGAGGGGAAGACAGATGATGGTGGCACTGGAGATCCAACAAGAGATGACCCAAAAAGTAAAACAATAAAGATGTGAAGTCGTCTTTGGTAAAAGCTTGAAGACATTTAATTTTCCAGTGGAAGAGGGGGAAGAGTGGAAACTATTCAGATTTTCCTTCCTGACATTTGAGTTTGATCTTCACTAAAATACCACACTGGAACAACAGTGATTTTAGACTCTTTTTAGCGGTGCCCAAGCACACCTGAAGTTCATCTCAGCACCCCAAAAAATAATTATCGAACCCTCTGAGACCTGCAATCCCTGCCAACATCACTGTCTCTAAGAGGCTGTAGTGGGCTCAGACTTAACACCAGAGTGATGAATCCATTGCTATCAACCATGTTGTGTTGGCTTGGCGAGAAAAAGGCTAAACAGCGCTCAAAAATTAGGCTAAATTCTGGCAAGGGAAAGCTATCATGGCCATTTTCAAAGGGGTCCCTTGACCTCTGACCTCAAGGTATGTGAATGAAAATGGTTTCTCTGGGTACCCATGAGTCTCCCCATTACAGACATGCCCTCTTTCCCTCTTTATGATAATCACTGGAATTGCATAAATTGGGTTAGAGCGGAAAACTGAGACTCTTGTGGATCCATTTAACTGAATCGTCACCTGGTGCCTGAATTTTGTGTTTTCAATAAAGACATTTCCACATTTCCAGAAATTAGTGCATAAAAATTCACCAGAATGCTGGAAATGATTTTTTGGTGTTTCCAACACTTACGCCCTTGACTGCATTCATCACATTCTCATTAAGGGCTGAGCACATGTCACTGTAGTGGAATGAAGAAATAATGCATATTTTTCATAATTATTTTAGGATCTGTATTTTTATCGTGTCGTTATAAGGGTGTCAGAACTGAAACAGCAACCCTAAGAGAAGCCAACATTATACCCATCTGTTCACATGGGCTTGAATCAACAGTATCAGCATGTCGGTATGTCAATATTTCTGCACCAGTCGTCGAGGAACGCTGCTCTGGTCAGTTCCATCAGAAAAAAGGGGCCAGGAGAAAAGTGGGTCAAGAGCTAATTGTGTCTATTCCCCATACGCTCTCTCTCAGTAATAACAACAACAACTTCCCTTGTCCAGCCTGCAAAGATAAGTCTGTTGACATCGTCCACCTCCTATTCTGGAGACTGGATCACCTACAGCAGGAGATGGCTATCACTGTGTCCTGCCTGAGGGTGGGGGAGGACACAAAGCAAAGGACCAAGCTGGAGAGATGATACAGATGGGAAATAGGGGAAAGCAGGGCTAGGATATGGAGGCAGACTGAGGTATAAAGTATGGAAGTGAATGGGGAGGGGTAGACTTCGTATTTGGAGACAGAGGTGGGGGTTTGAAAGCCGAGTGCAGAGGGTTATGAGGTGCAGACTGTGGTATGGAAGTAGAAGGACCTGGGGCAGGACCGGGAGGGGAAACAATAGCTAATGGACATGGAGGAAACTCCACAGGTCATGGGAGTGCAGATCACATGCTGATAGGAGGCCTTGTTGCTGAGTGTCTCATTTTAAAAGCACTTAGGTGCGATGCACATGTGGTGAGTTTTTTAGCTGTTAAAATAAGCATTTTAGCAGGAAAATCCTCAAGGGCCAACCTCCTTCCTCAAGCCTCTTCTCTGTGCTGGTATAGGGTTGCAGGACCACACACAAACACACAAGCGTGTCCACAAATATGTTTTCATATGTGTGTCTCCAAACACACATGCCAACACATACACACAAATATACAAGTAGCGGAGTTTTACAGTCTTTCAGCTCATTGTTTTGGTTTTATGGCCGGTATCTGTTACTGTTTTGGTTACTGTATTGTTTCCAGTCGTAGCGGTCAGCTGTAATCAACTCTATCTGTATGCTCTCTACCGAGCACCAAACAGCAGTGAGACACAGTTAGCAACTAGCTGGTGAACATAGTGGAGCATTTAGGAGCTTAAAGAGACGTATATTTCCCTAAGGAGTTGGTGGAGACCAAAAACAGAGATAAAAGGACTGTGAATAGATGGAGTACACAAACATATCTCCAAATGAATGCTAACATTGCTCCGTATATCCTGGATGTCGAAATAGGCAACTCTTTTCTGACACCTTCACCATAACAAGTGTAAGGTGTTTACACCTTGTGTATGTGTTACTAAATAATATGATAACTAAGTTTCATATAAAGTAAAATGATGGTTTGGGACTTTGGTGTAAAGTTACAATGAAGATTCAGAGAATCCAGGTTGGGGTTTCAGGACAGCATAACCATATAGTTGTACAGTAAATGTGTGTATTTATTTGTGGAGCTACAACGATTAATCGATTAGTTGTCAACTATTAAATTAATTTGCAACTATTTTGATAATCAATTAATCAATTTGAGTAATTTCTTAAGGAAAAAAAAAGTAAATATTGTCAACAAATATTCTAAATTCAAATATATATATATATTAAAATTGACAAAAAAAAGCCCTGATATTCAAATAATAAATATTCGATTCGCAAGTAAACTTTCAGGCAATCTCCCAGCGATTTCCCTCCAGCCAGCTGCCACCAAAATTTGTTTTTTTGTTGTGAAATTACAAGGTATCATTCAATAACTCCACATTTCTACTTTACCAATCAGCCGTTCCTCTTCCGCTGCAGCACTTTCATGACAGGAATAAATAAATAAATAGAAACAGAGTGTCAAAAGTTCAGCTTGTCACACTGTGCAGGGCTGGGGCAATCACAGCTAGTTAGGACAGGGTGTCATACACATGATGCGCAAAAATAGATGTATGAATTTTTTTATGTTTTTTTGTAAAAAAAATTTTAAAACATTTTTGGCAAATTTTGACAGCCCTAGAAAAATAAAGTCTAAATCCTCTGATTCCAGGTTCTTAAATGTGATTATTTTCTGGTTTCTTTACTCCTCTGTGACAGTAAACTGTCACTTGGGTTTTGGGAAACATTTTTCACCATTATCTGACATTTTTTAGACAAACTAATTGATTAATTGAGAAAATAATCGACATGAATCAACAATGAAAATAATCGTTAATTGCAGCCCTATTTATTTATGTACTAATGCATTTGCAAGTTGCCTTGCATGCGTTTTCTTTACACATGGAGAAAAAGGCCCAGGAAGCATTACACAGTATTCATAAGCTCTGTTTACATGGACACAAATAATCAGAATAAAGGCCAAATCAGATTACAAATGGTTCATGTAAACACATCATTCAGAAAATTCTGATCTGATACGGCCCATTCGGAGAGGTGGTTTATGCCAATCGTTGTTCCGATTGGTATCCATGTATACACCCATTCGGATCATGTGTTCCTGGTTGGAGTAAAATTATCTCCACTGCGCATGTGTGCTACATCAGCATGACGCGTTTCCGCCTTTGTGGCACCCGTTGAAGGTCCATATTACAAAAAACCCTACGTAAACAGACACTGCACCAGAATAGAGGAAAATAAAACGTGTGGGGCACAAAGAGCAAACAAGCTGACGACATGCAGGCAACACGGCGTTTGTTAACAACACAGGCAGAAGTACAACTTCTTCTACTATTTCCGGAAAATTAGAAAACTCTACGCATGCCCAAAGGATTTATTCTAATTAAACGTTCAGCGCATGTATGTATGCATGTAAACGTAGCTTATAGAGTGGTTTAGGGAGGCAGAAATACAATCATGATAACGCAGCAACCGTTCCGAGGAGAGAAATAGAAATGGAGAATACACCTGGAAACAAGACGAATCACTGTGGAGGTCGAGTTCCAGTTTGAACCATCAGAAAAGACAGCAGAGGGCAGAAAGACAGGAAAAATGAAAAGGGAGAGGTGAGGGACTGGGACAGCAGCCAAATCCACTTCCAGACTTGTTTCAGCACTGCAACACACACACACACACACACACTACGCATTGAGTTAATAAGGGACCTCCTAGCATCACAAACCTTTAAAGCATGCACTCTGGTGGGTCTACACATCACAGCCACTATCACACATATGCATACGCAAGCACACGTGCACACACCCTAACCCACACCCACACACTCACACACACACACACACACACATTAACACCACACCATCCACCATCATTAAGTTATAAAGCTTTATTGCATGTTAATTGCTGAGCCAACTGCTTTTCTGTGTGTGGTATCTTATGCATCACACATAGTGATGGTAGTAGAGGCTTAAACACACCCACGACATTAATAGACGCATGGACGCACTGAACCCTCAGACACTTTTAGTACTTTTATACAAGTTAAAGAAAATGTTAAGTAAGTGTGCGACTTTAGTTACAGATAAAAAGAGAGAAAAACCTTTGGGCTTAATATTTGCATGACGCTTCCTCGAGGGAAATGTGTGTGAGATGTCTGCTTGAGCCGTAAATCAGCTGAATCCCTCCAGTCAGACATATTAAAAACATATTTACAGATATGCAAGGGACACACTAAAAGGATTCATGGGCTATAGGTCGAGATTACCCCCCAGCCTCCCCAAGCGCTTTCCAATAACGTGATGGATTATATGTTTTTTTGATAATCCTGGACTGCAGTGAAAGTGTAGGGAATGTGTGTCAGTGTGCGTTTGGTTCATGCCGAGGTCATTCGTAGCTTATCAGCTGCTTTAAAATAGAAGCACTCTTCTAAAATATCTTTGACCAGAGCAGTAGTATTGTACTAACCCCAGAAACAATGTAGAGCTGGAATGAACAGCTGGAACAAAACTACATTCTTGTACCAGACTCTAACTACTGATAATGAAATGTTTCAACACGAAAGGCCAATTTATAAAATCCATATGTCGGGTATACTGTACATGAAGTGTTGTATTCACACAGACTCATTTATGTTAATTTAGATATTGCCACATGAATTTTAGATTATATTTCCAATGTGAATTTAACAGTATTCTGTGATGAAACCAGCGGCAATCTTTGCATCTGAAAAGTGCCTTAAACTTGCATTCTCTCTAGAAGCCAGCAGGAGGCGACTCCTCTGGTTGCAAAATGAAGTCTGATTGTATGGAAGTCAATGAGAAAATGAGTCTACTTCTCATTTGATTTATTACCTCAATAAACATTGTAAACATGAGTTTATGGTCTCAATCGCTAGTTACAAGTCTTATTTAATACAGCATGATGTTCATTTAATAAGTTATGGTCCCATTTAGAGTCAAATAGACCATAAAGCTGGGTATGCTTTAGGGTGTGGCTATCTTGTGATTGACAGCTCGCTACCACGGCACTGTCCGGTCTGGAAGTTGTCTGTGTTGTCATCTTACTTTACCCTTTCACCCTTTCACAATGTGTTTTCAGTTCATAATAACATTTTTGGTTGCCTAAAAATGCCGTATTCAGCGTTGGATTGTACTTTGCTCCACTCTCTTGTGTCACTTCTGGTTAAACAACATAATGACAGCCAAAAACCAAGATGGTGACGGCCAAAATGCCTCACTCAAGGCTTGGGTGATGTCATGGTAACCACGTCCAGTTCTTACATACAGTCTATGGATGAAACCATTCATTTTAACATACAGTAATGCACTGGAGAGTGACAGATTAGAGTTATCGTTATAAACCAAAACGGGGCAAAGTAATTGTTTTGTAAGTCATAAGTAGATTTCAAGTCTTGACTATGAAGTCCCAAGTCAAGTGCCAAGTCAGGACCAACAAGTCCAGAGTGGAGTTCAAGTCCTACAGTTTGTGATTCAAGTCCTAAACAAATGTGTTATTTGTCAGTCTGCTGGTCAGCACTGCTGAATACGCCTTTCCTGTGTATGTAACACGATTGCCTGCTTAAATTCAAGTATTCAAATTTTATTTAAATGAAAATGAAGAAGTGATTTGCTTTGTTCTTTTTTATGCCACTATTTTAAATCTTTGAGCTTGGGGAGGACATATGAAGTCATTACATTCAAGTTTAGAATAGGGTTTAAATGCTGATAAATCAGGTTTGTTCATTTGTAGTGAAACTGAGGTAACAGTCGTCATTGTGGAGGTGACCTCAAAGATTAAAAGATCACAGAAATGCAAACAAACTTGAGATCAAGTAAAGCGCTTAAGCATTTATACAAAAATACTCTTCTGTTATTGAATATTAATTCTCCAGAAAAAAAAAAAAACGACTGAAAAAAAACCCTTTCATTTTTGCAGGGATTAAAACATTTTCCTCTGGGCAGATTTGATTTAAACCACATACCATAATGGCATGCGTTCCCTCATATACCCCCACAGACAAGATACACACAAAAAAAACATCAAAAGATATATACGTGAAGGGTGATTACAAAACTCTACCTGATAAGGAGACCCCCAGCAGAGTACACAGGTATGAACACCAGCGGTTCTGGGAGGAATTCCCTGTTTATCTGGCAGACTGAATGTCAGCTATGTGAGCAGAGATATGAGCATATCATATCCTGTCCCTTTGCAGCTAAGACACAGCCCACACAGGCCGACAAACACTTGATTGATTAGACAGGATTTCTGTCAAAGAGCCAAAGTGTTTCCTCGTATCAGAGGAGAAAATAAACGCTCTCAAGTGAGAAAACAAACCTGAAGCACGAAAAGCCCAAACAATGAAACTAATCTGCACTCCTCGCTCAGCGCTGCCGTGTTTGTATGAAATGTTTCTGTCTCTCTCGCACACAAGCACACTCTTGACCTCGTCGTACGCAACCGACAGCTTCACCTCTGACCTCCCCGCGGCCTCTGGGGCCTCATTACCCACACTGCACCTCTCCTCCGTGGACTATCATTGACAGTAATGTGACCCTTGCTGATGGTCATCGGAGACGCCCCAACATGGATGTGCAAGCTCACACACATACAGACAAAACACACAAAAATAAACAATCCCCCGGCACGGCGAATGCGAGACATCTCCCTGGGTTGCCGTTAACTACAGTCGCCATGACTCCTGTGCATGTCAATCAAAAAAGGGACACTGAGGATAAGAGATATGGACAGGGGTCAGAGTTGGACTCATTAATCATCTCCTCAGACTCTCGCATCACTGTCTCTGGGAACTTGAATCCCAGAGGGAAAAGAGGAAAACAAGACAAAAAAAAAAAAAAAAAAAAAAAAAAAAATATATATATATATATATATATATATATATATATATATATATATATAAATATTATATTAATTCTTTTTAACACAAGACATATTTTCAATTAGAAAACCTCTGTTTTTCTTCTGGTGAAAGTATGATAAGTTTCTGAGTGTTATCACGAGACAAATTCCACCAAACCAAAACTTCAAAGCACAAAGTATTTGTTTTTTTGTACTAGCTCGCCCGCATATCTTTGTTTATGCACCTGAATATGTGTTGTGTATGCGTACAGGCAAGGCTGTGTGAGTGTGTTATAGAAGAAACAGTATATCATTACTTCTGGGTGGTTGAGGTTTGACAAACTGGCTGGGAATCTTGTGGGACACATTCCCAGAAGTCCGGTTTTATCCCAAAGCGGGAATGCAAACAATCCAACTGAATGGACACTGACACACACGCACATGCACACGCACACACACAAACACACACTTTAAGGATTATCATACCTGCTGATTCAGTGGTCATCCTTGCAGCAGCCTGACATGAAAAAAGAAAAGACAGTGAGTACCAAAACAAAAACAATAACATATACAAACACTTAGTGGATTCACATGAGCACTCTCCAGCTTTGGAGAATGTAAACTCAACATCAGCCAAAGGCAATGACTCAGTTTCCCTGATACACACTCTGATACACACTCTTCTTGTACAGCAGCAGCTATGGTGGGAAAATGACCCAAATTTAAAATCTGGTTCAACCAACACAAACAGATTTCCTGAGTGTTTATGCCACACGATCATATAAAAACCCACCAAGCCCTAACAGCTTATTTGTTTGAATATCAACGAGAGTTTATTGGAATTAAAGGTGAAGAATATGTTGTTTAATTGGGTGACACATCTGCTTGATGAATGAGACTGAGGTCCCATTCAGGAAAAGCAACTTAAATCATAATAAACAATGCAATCTAATTAGAGGAAATTGGAAAGGATATTGCATTTGTGTGTGTGTGTTTCTGTGATGTCTTGGGAATCTGTGAGCTGATTGTAAAACAAGAGAAGGAGGAAAAAGCGAACATGATAGAAAAGGTAATAAAATATATGACGCAACCTGGTGTAAAATAATAAAAATAACAAGGGTAGAAGAACAAAGAGAGCGAGGGAAGGCAACGAGATCAAGAACAGTATTGTGAATTTCTCCACTGTGAGACTAATAAAGGAATATCTTATCTTATCTTATCTTAACAGTAAAATCACACCAGCAACTACCCATGGAACCTATGGAGGAGTATTAGTGCCAGACATAAGGGGAAAATGAGGGGTGGAAGATTTTATTTGCATTTTGCATTTTGAGAATAAACTTGAAATGTTGACAATAAAGTTGAAATGTTTAGAATAAAGTTTAAATGTTGAGAGTAAAGTCAAAATGCTGAGAATAAAGTTGAAATACCATTTTGAGAATAAAGACAAAATGAGGAGAATAAACTTTTGAGAGTAAATCAAACTACTAGCGTTAGTGCATGTACAGAAATCTGAACTGTATTGTTATTTCAGGGACATTTCAACTTTCGACATGTCGACTTTATTCTTGAAATGCAAAATTTAAAAAAATCTTTCTTGTCTCAATTATTTCCTTAAGCCTGGCCCTAATACTCTTCCATATACATCACACACACTCATATGCACACCTTAAAACTCCCAGAACCCACAGGAATTGAAAACAAGTAAGATCAGGGAACTTAATGTCCCAGATTTATTCCCGAACCAGCGTGTGAAACATTATCAAAACACAGTGTGACCGCTGCCACTGTCATAGGAAAACCCCACATCCTTACAAAGGTCATCAGGATGCAGCAAATGATGCACCTGCAGTTTTGCAATTACATAGGAAATTCAACATGATTCTGTGGGCTTCCCTCAGCGCTGAAATCATATACTGTAAATTACTAAACAAACAAGTTTTAAAGTTTTAAAAGACACAAGGTGAACTAACATTTGAAGTTCATGTAAAAGCAGTGATTTAGACAGATGTTTGACAACAGCAGGAAATTCTTTATCTATGAAAATATCAATACCAACTGTCACTCATTTAAATTTAGTATTCATGAAATAATGATTGAACAGTGTAAAATTCTTACTTTGGTATATTATTAACATGTATATTTCTTTTGCAAAATGTAACCAGACAAAACGTTAAAATCACTGCAGTTACAATCATTAAACTGTGGATAGCTATCTGCAATAGTTGATTTCATCTAATAATTAGAGGCTCAACAAACAGCATGTATGAAATAGCAGCCATCTCACCAAAACAAATTAAAGGTGAACCTTGCTTGTTCAAGTCAACCAATCACCAGTCAAAGACGTTAATGTACTGACGTGACTCAATGCTCAATGTTTTGCTTTAAAAAATGATAAAGCAATAATACAAAAATGACTGAATTACTGCAATTCTTTTACAAATACACAAAATATGCTCTAAATTTGGAGTCGAGAGGAACACTGAGTCTACATGTGTGCATGTGTGTCCATGTCAGTTTGGACAGCTGTACTTTATCAGTCACGGCTAGGGGAAAATAAACCCACTCCTTAACATCAGTCTGATCCCACGGCCCCTGCTGCTCGCTCTGCCTACCTACACACACACACACACACACACACACACACACACACACACACACACACAACACATGTTTCTGATACTTCAGGATCGACTGCACTGTTGACCATTATTTTGGAAATGTAAAGACATATAGGTAAAACTGGGAAATATTCAGTGGAAAAGTGTTTGTGGTTAGTTGGTTTATGGTTAGTTAAATGTTCTGGGCTCACACTGGACAGGTCGCGAGTCAGTGGAGTCCTCGGATCGGACCGACCCGGAAGTGAGTAATGTTATCAACTTCGGCCAAAGCAGAAAAAGTTAACAGAGTTTGGTTTGTCCTTTCTGGGCTACTGTAGAAACATGGCAGAGCAAATGGCTGACTCCATGGATACAAACTGATTCTAAGGTAATGAAAACATGACAATTTTTAATTTTTTTTAAACAGGTGATTATACACCAAAGAAAACATAGTTATTAGTATCATATTCAACTTCTTCCATTAGATCCCCCTAAATGTT
The DNA here is from genome assembly GCA_947000775.1 of Pterois miles. Lineage (NCBI taxonomy): Eukaryota > Metazoa > Chordata > Actinopteri > Perciformes > Scorpaenidae > Pterois > Pterois miles. The sequence goes on from CAMQGK010000052.1 coordinate 19,677,365, forward strand.
ACACACTGGTCCTTTAAAGGTGTTAAAAGCAACTGACTGTGCATGCCAACAGATCCATATCCATGACATCTGAGCAAACTCCATCCACTACTGAAAACGAGGTAATGTAGTTGAAAGCTCCGAGAAACGCTAGTAAGTGGACCTTGAATTGGCATTGTTTGACAAACTACTATTTCTTTGTCAAGAATAAACTTTCAAGTTTAATGTTTTTGTTATTAACAATTATAAAATATCAATATCAATTAAATTATTTTTTTGCGCTTTACCTCCCCTCATCAGTCTGACAGCTACACCCGCTGAGCAGTGGTGTATTTCTGGTAGTTTTTGTTGCCGCCGCAGTGCTGACTCAGATAAAGGTGACCTTGCATACTGCAAGAGGGGGCAGAGCTGCCTCATCCTTTTACTTTCACCTTATTTACAGAACAGCAGGGGGACTTGCAGACTGGACCGAAGCCCGGAGAGAGGGAGGAGGGAGAAGAAACGGGAGGGAGTAAATTGAGGCTTTTAAAGAAATAGTCAAAAGAGAAAGTTGACTTTCCTGTAAAGAGCTTTGGGTTGAAATTCCCAGTGGAAGACAGAGAAAATAACAAGGCAGTACAAAGATCAGTTTGTCCCAAAAACTCACTGTCCACAATATACAGCACAAAATAGGCCTTCACTCAAAAGATGTGACAAACTGAGTTTAGTAGACATCAAGACGTGACCTCAGATGGTCGACTGATCAACTTATTTCAACGTGTCTCTGAAGCTCCTGTCTGCACAGTCAGCTGCAAAGTGTTAGATGTAGTTTAGCTCCAAACCAACATCCATGCTGTTTCTAAAGCATGTCTTAACAGCAGGCTTCAGTCTGTAAGATGATCAAATTGAGGGTTGCTTGGGACCTAACCAGACCAAACTGACGTAATAATCAGCAGACAAAAACTGGGCCAAAGTGGGTTTCACTCATGGGAGAAGCTGCAGTACACTGTAGCCTAGTTGCATTTTGATTAAACAAAGTATCCAGGGCAGATTTCAGGTGGGTTAGTTTTGGCAAATGGATGTTTTCTGTATCTTTCCAAAGAGCTTTCCATCTATAATGTGTAAGTGAGTAGTAAGCAGGAAGTAGCATACACAAACACTCATTATAGTTAATCATTTTTGACCACAAAGTCACTCCAAACATATAACTAAACAAGTTGTTGCCATGAAGTTCAGAGTTTTGGCAGACTGACCCAACATTTTCAGTACACTAACTCACAAACACTCCCAGACACACCCACAGAAGTGCAGTCTCGCTCACCCTGGCCCGTCGAGCATGGAGATGCGCAGGGGACGAGAGTGACGAACGGGTCAGCGGTCTGCTGCGGGTCAAAGGCCGCGAGCGCCGCCTGGTCAGTGGCTCAGGCCTGTCTGGAGCTCTGGAGGTTCCCTCATTGTGACACTGCCCTCGGCTCGCCGTCCTGCTTGCAGAAGGAGCACCCTGAGAGGACAGAGAAGAAGAAGTCAGACAGAGGGCACAGAAAAGATGCTTCTTTAAGCCAACACAAGGCGCTATAATTGAGACTTAAAGGTGCAGTGTGTTGGATCTGTCGGCATCTAGCTGTGAGGTGGCAGACTGCAACCATCTGAAACTCCTCCCATGTGCCAAGCATGTAGGAGTGGCCAATGCCTCATCTAGAGCCAGTGTTTGGTTTGTCCGATCTGGGCTCCTGTAGAAACATGGCTCTGTGAAGAGGACCAGTTCCTTATTTAGATATAAACGGCTCATTCTAAGCCAATAAAAACACATTTCAGGTATTTATACACTAATGAATACATACTTATTAATATTATATTCCTATTCTGCCAATAAATCCCCCTAAATGTTACGCACTGTTCCTTTTAAGGACTTCAGGAGGAGTTCAGTCTTGACCTTGGAAACAGCAGTTGGCCCGTACGATCTCATCATAAAAGCCCATCCTCTAATTTTTAAACCAATACAAGAAATCCTTAAAGTTCCCAGAATAAGAGGAAGTTTGAACATCTCCTGGGAAACTCCAACAGCGTAGGAAGATCATGTCATAGAATCAAAAGCTCCAGAAAAAGCTGCTGAGTGGACTCTAAGGTGAGGTTGTTATGAATAAGGCTAGTCACAGTCAAAAGGTCAAATACCCACTCAAATGAACACATCCAGCATTTTTGCCTATAAAATCAATTGTTGTTAAACCGTTGTTAAATATGAGTAAAATTAGCACCATGTAAACTGTATTCTTATGTCCTGTTTCATCATAATGCTGTCAAGACGACTGGCATACAGTTCAAACTGCTATCCATTCCTCTCATTTAATATTGATTTCATTTATGTTTCAAAATAGATGCAAGACATACTGTAGCACCTTTAATATCAGTCGCTATGTAGCTGTGTCTCCTCCAGTCTCTTACCATGGTCCCTGTCTTCATGTCACCTGCCTCTTCAGCAGCTCTCTGTATCTCTGTTTGATTTCGGTGGAGTATTTAGTGGATCTGGTGCTGGTGGGGAGTGTTTGAAGACATAAGACACCGTTGATGATGTGTCTGCCCTTCTCTCATTCTGAAAAATCCCCCTCTTATCCAGCCCATCCTCGTCCCCTCTGTATCTCCACTCAGTGACAACACTGGAAAGTCCATCCCTGCTTGACCTCATGACTCAACTACTGTACCCACTTCAGTGGGAGGACCCGCCCCGGCTGCGTTTCCCGCTCTCCCCTCCTGTCCAACACTGAACAGATAACATGGAAGTGTGTGAAAATGTGAGCGTGTGTAGCCGAAAGTGAAGGAGGAATGGCAGAAATTTCCGTAAACAGCATGCAAGAATTCAATCTTCAAATGTATGCGCAGAGAGACACATTTTCCCTTCATTGCAAAATACAATGCTTGTCTGTGTAGAAAAATCCCTTTCTGAGCCCGTGGAGCATTTCCATCATAGAGATGACATGATGCTGTTGCTAATTTTCTGACTGTGCGGTCACAGTTAGGTAACAGCATCAAGCACACTGTGTCCCCAAAACACACTCAGTTTCTAATTTTGGCGTGACTCTATTCCCACATTCGTAACTCATAATTTAAGTGGTTTGTTAGATGAGCATTTTTTTCCTGTTCCACTCTTTCTCATCAACAGGAATTTAATGGAGAAAATTCCCACAGTGGAAAATCCATCCATCAGAATACAAGTCTGAAGGCCCTGACACACCAAGTGTATGCTATATTTATAATACTTTCTATAGAATATTTAACCTTGCCGTCTGATAGCCCTTTCCATCGGGGAACTGAAGCTGTTGTATCCAACTATGTTTTTGCCAAATTCACCAGACTCCATTGAAAAAACCTTTAATAGTACCTTGCAGAACACAGGATGCTGGTCTAGCGCTTCTTCGATCAGTTAGTTTGTTTGTGCTGTTGGGTGATTTCGGTCAATCCAAACAAACCATAGTCACACAACAACACAAACTAACCGATCGAAGCAGACCAGTAACCTCTGTGTTTTGAGAGGTAAAGTTACTGTGTTTTTCAATGAGACTAGTTGTTTTGGTGAAAGCATGGATAATGGCTTCAGTTCATCGGAAATATAGATGGTGTAGCTGTTTCATCGGAAAGGAAAACAGGCAAACATTTCCCAAATAAAGTGTACACAACTGATTTTTTTAGATGGGCCTTTCTTTTAGATGGCTAAAATATGTTTTGCTGCCAGCCCCGTCTACAGCACTACATTGCTTTGCTCCCCTGTCTGCTTCTCCAAACTGGGGGCGTACCGACCGTCATCTACTGTAGGTAATACACAGACTATGGATAAGTACCTTAAACTACCCCACTTCAAAACATCCAAACTATCCCTTTAACTACTGAATTTATCTTTATTGTTTCCAATCAAATAAATCATAATTCCTTATCTCTCTGCCCGGCACCCAACCCTGAATAACTTTTACTGCCAAAAAGAGAAAAAGAAAAAATTGCATTACCGTTCTGGGCTGAGGTCATCTAATCTTTATTACCCTATAAATAGTTGACATGTTTGAGATAAATGCTCTCTCTGCTCCTCTTCCACTATAAAAGGCAGGCAGCTAAACTGAACACTCTTATTGATTTTTCATTTTACTGACCATCATATTATTGTCTATTTTACCTTAATGTGTCACTGCAAAAAATCTACCCCCACTGCAAACACTTTAGTGTTACATAAAAATACCTGACAGATAATGTGACACACAGCTAAATATGTCAGTTTTACTGCTGTTTTACTGGCTTGCCAGACAGTTTGATTAAGATTAGCTCGATTAAATGCAGCCTTTTTATAAGAATTCCTAAAGTCCTGTGCTGTTGGTTTAAGAGCTGTTTGAGGTTACCAGATTTACACTTGGTAAGCGTAATGAGGCAGCAGGAATGTAACGTGAGAGGAGAGCAGAGCAGATGAGCCCAGCACAGGAGTTAGCTACAGTCTCCCTCCAGAAGTTAAGTTAAATAAACATTTAAAATAACAGTAAACTGGTGTGGGCTCAGATCGTACTATTTGTGGTTGCTGGACGATGGATGCGGTTTCCAGATGGAGGCCATGTGATATAGGAAAGGCTTTAATGGCGGAAAAACAACAGGCTTGGAGCTAATCCAAACTATTATTCTTAATGAATCTACCCCATATTAAATAGGGGGAGAGACTGCAAGCCTGGCAACCCCTTCCACTAAGTAGGCCCAACATGTGTGTGGTACACTGTGTGATGACTTAATGGTAAATTCCCCACACTTGAGTGTGTGTGGCCACGAATGGTATGGTGTAGTGTTGCTGCAGTTATGAACTTTGTCTAATAACTGATGTATTACTGAGAGTAATAGCACTTTGGTTACACTGCAGGTGAGTCAGATGTATATAATTCATGTCATCCATTTTTTATTCTAATTCAAAGTTCACGCAAACCTTTATGATATGATTTATGTACTTTAGGTAATGGTTCCCAACCTGGGGTCTGGGCCCCCCTTTAGGGTAATAAGACATGTACTGAATTATTTATACAAAAGTCTGTATTAGTAGATGTAAATATTGTGCTTCAATCTATATTTGCTGGTATCAAAAACATTTTCACTGCAATCAAAAACCTGTTTGCACAACACAAAGGTCTAGCAGCAATCTAACAACACCATAAATTACATGCATATTTATTTAACCACAATAACAAAAAAACTATTTTGACTCTAACATAATTATAGTAATTAAGTCAGAACAAAAAAAGATCATAGTATGTATCTGCATTTGCTTGGCAAATCCAACAAGACATCATTACTTTATTTATGCAAAACAAAGTTCTATTCATTAGCGAAAGCTGATTTAATAAAAAAAAAAGACTAACTCACTGACTACGCTGAATTTCTTTATTCAACTTGAGGACTTTGTTCGAGGATTTGTAATTGTTTTTAGGGGGATGATGTCGGCTGAGACATAATTAGGGGGTTTCTATGAAAAATAGGTTGGGAACCACGGGTTCCCTATTACAAAACTCTTGTGCAGTCACAGCAGCCCTGTGACAGACTCTCTAACTCTGAAGATAGACTTATATGGAAATAATAAGATTTCAGTTTTAGTGATTACTGTGTGATTACTACTGAAGTAGTGATTACTTATGTTTACATACAATACAGAAAGACAGAGACTCCTCATATTTTAGTTTGATTCCCTGGTCTTGAACAGAAAGTCGCTCCAGACTGCATTCAAAAACTGTGCATACCTCCTACATATTACACAACACGTCACCTTTATGATTGGCCTCTTCACCGTTTTTTTATCTACTGTTCAGTTATTTTAATCATGATTTCACATCCACAGCCCGTTTAAAGCACCACATGAATAAATCACACTTGACTTGACTTAACTGTACTTGACTTACCGTGGTGCTCCGCTGCTCTTCATCAGCATTGGCCACATCTGAGTGGGAGGAATCAGCGCTTTGGACTTCCTGGATCCCCTCATTGAGGTGATCCAACTTTTTCATCAGCAGGGTCATGGAGCCACACGATGCAGCAGTCTGAACACACACAGGTCACAAACACACACGTTAACATGGCTCAGGGAAAAACTCTGGGGTTATCCTTGAACTAATGTATGCTGGTCTCGCCTGCTGAACCTAACTCAAGACACTCCGCTTCCTCATCCACCTACTCCACCCTTTATCACCTCCAGCCTCCTTGCAGATGTACATTGTGCTTTTACAACCCGACCAGGGGTACATAGTGTACCCTGGCCTATAATGTGGAGGAGGTGACACCTTCTCAATGAGATTATTGTAGAGCAAAAAGCTTTTGGTAGATGAGAAACACTGAAGCCACACATAAAGACACCTAAATAAATTGACTCTAAATTATATAAAAATAGCAGTGTGGACAACGTGTGTTATGTAAATGTGTTGTAATATCTGTCCCTTCCACTACAGCTCAGTTATGCACATAGCTAAACCCTCACTTTCCCTCTCTTTCCCTCTCCACCCATTGGTCATGGACTCTGACTGAGACACTTGTTCACTGCCCTTCCAGGAAATGAACAAACTGCTTTGTTTCTGGGCTCTGCTGCCAATCCCAGAGTCCCAGAGGCTGATAGCAGCACATAGGGCCCCTTTGAGGAGCCTGAAGTCCAAAAACAGCCCCCTCACTCACACGCATACATGCATAGACACATACATAGACACATACACACATACACACATGCACTCACCCACCCATTCATGCACACAAACACACCCTTCTGTCCACTCCCACTCCCACTCCCAACCCCATCATGTTGACCAGTTTAAAAAATATCTGCAGTAACAGCCTTGGCAGTAAAGCCATTTCCTGTGTGTTACAGCCCCCACATCTCCAAATTCCTATACACAAGAGCACAGAAGGCTGCCTATGTGCAGCAGGGTGCTATTTTTACCCTCACTATGGGGGACAGAGCTGGGCTGAGGGGAGAGCGCAGGGCGAGGAAGGTCTTTCAGCGGCATGAGTGACTGCAAACATGAGCAGATTGGCGCGTAAAATGAACACAAATGCCCACCGTGGCATGCACATAGACATCCATGTGCACACACTTACTTTTCACAGCAGAGTGCCCTCAAAGTTCATGAAATGTTAATGGGCTTCTGACCAATGTAGCATTTATAGAGGATAGAGCTCTTAATGCATCACTATATCGCTGAATAAAACACCATTTCATTATTTGTCTCAACTGTCTTGGAAAGGCTAAAACACCCTTTATCGTTACCCATAAGTCTATGAATAAATAAAAGTGTAGGCTCCCTGGTCTGTGCTGTAAGTGTGCTTCCCGCTGATCTGATATGAAAGGTATCTGTGCATGAATCAATGACAATATTATGTTGGTACTGTAACTAAATAATAGCAGAGGAGAAGTGAGCAGCAGTAGCATCACTTACAAACAAATTCAGGTGATCTTCCACGTCCACAGGCTTGATATACCACTAGAAATTAAAGTTATGACTGACTGATTGCATGTTATGTTTTTCTGGGAATGAAAGATTAAGATACTCAATTCATACCTTTACGTAAGGGATAATATACAGTGAGGCGGTCCTGGTTGTGAATTATTACACAGCTTTGTTGAATACTCGATTCTGATTGGTCAATCACAGCATTCTACGGTCTGTAATTGCTTCATAACAGACCGTTGATATGTATAATAGACCGTTGCTATGGACTCAGTTCTCTGGCAAACCGGTTTTGTGTCAAATTATTGCTTTCTTAAGTAAGCAGCTGTGTGATAAGCAAGATAATGTACAGCAAGCTAATCACGGTGCCGCATCGCCCTGTCAGGGTTAATTTCACAACAATGACCTGCCTGTTGTACATTATCCTGCTTATTACACTACTTATCATGACTTACCAATCACAACTGAGTATTCAACAAAGCTGTGTAATAACTTTTCATAAAAAACGATCATAGTTTGAATAATCAAGTGAGAAAAAAAATCACTTAAAAAGATGAAATGGTTGAGACAGTAATGTGTCCAGTGACCAAGATAGGATTCAAAACACCTACAGAACTGGGACAACCAAGCTTGTAAGATTAATTTCACTCTAAATGCAGTTTAAATACTTTTTTTAAATTGTTACCCACATTGTGGAGTGTGACGAAACAGCCCAAACCAAACTATTCCAAGAATGCAGAGCCACACTGGGGCCTCTTTGACTTAACAGGTATTCAAATGAGCCCTGCCTAAGCCTGTCAATAAGTGACTTTAAAAGCTACTTAGTCAAACTCCAAAAGGAGAACAAATCCTTTCATTTCAGTCCAAGAGGGAGAACAGCATGCAGTGTGCCAGAGGACTGTTGTGGGAACGTGCCAGCGACTGAGGGCTGCTCTGACAGGTGTGAGAACGGCGTCCGGGACACGCTCACACTATTACTACTATGGACGGCCCGCTGGTGTGGTGCATGCTGGGAGGTGGAAATGCCAGGCCAGGCCAGAGGAAAAATGAGAGGAATTTATGATTGAAAGTATACCTGCCAAAATATTCCTTTTCATTCAGATCCCCTCTTTTCAACAAGGTTTCTCTTTCACTTCAAAAATGTATAATCCAAAGAATTCAAGCGATTATGAACCCTTTATCTCCAAATGTAATAGATAACGGAGGATATACTGTATATGTGAATGAAAATGGGTTCTATGAGTACCCACGAGACAGCTGTTGTTGTCTGTTGGGATTTGAGCACATTTTTATGCTACCTAAGCAATACCTGTGAGGGTTTCTGGACAATATTTGTCAATGTCTTATGCTGTTAACTGATTTCCAATCATACATTTCCAATCATAAATTATAAGCAGCATATTTGTCCACTGCCATGTTGACAAGAGTATTAAATACTTGACAAATCTTCCTTTAAGGTACATTTTGAACAGATAAAAAATGTGATTAATGGCTATGAACAATCATGCCATTGATCGCAATTAAATATTTTAATTGACTGACAGCCATAATATACGTATATATAAAAAATAATAGCAATGCCAGTTTTTCCTCTGCAAAACTTAGTGGAAGTTTGGAATGTAATTTTGTCTCCTTCACAACAAGCTGGTATGACATGTATTGAAATGGACTGAAATGGAGTTTTCTAGTTTCATATGACACCACTATCTTCAGTATCTTCACTCTACCGTTAAAACTGAGACTGCTACAACTTAGAAATCGCAAACTGCATTAATGCTTAACAAAATTAGTGGTGTATGATTTTATTAGATTATTCGTTTTTTACAATTTGACCTTTACAGACGAACAAGAAACATGCAAACGAGGGAAATGAGAATAACATGCAACAAAGATGCCCATCCAGAATCAAACCACTTGCGACTACATATTTAATGTTAAATACGTGCTTTTTTGCATCTATTACCACTGATCCACCTGGATGCATCAACTATCCTATACTGCAGAGGTCACTAAAAGACAGACAGTAGTCCCAGTGCTGTTCCTATCTGGACCCAGACCTATAACCAATAAATTATAATGAATTATTAAATTTTAACAGAGCATATCTATTTTAACCAGCGTAGATTTTCTAGCCTTTACAGCACTGGTTTTATTTTTAAATGCAACCCTTGTTTGACTTGAAATGCAAAAAAACATTTATTTATTAGGCTACTTACTAGTTATAATCCCTCTAGATCAATGTGAAAATTGACAATAAATATTGTTGAGATATTGAATTATACTTTATTTGATTTACTTTATTTATTTACTTTACATCCAGTATGTATGTAGTTGATTACTACATACATATTGTATGTTGACACAACTGCTGGCTACTTCAGTATAGATGGCATTGAATCGTAACACAAGTTAGACATTATGATTTGAAAATGTTCTAATTTTAACTGAATACCCCTGCTGTACTGCAACATAAAGTGGAGTATACAGTATGCAGATAGTGAATGACACAATCAATCATATTGCTCCTAGCAGAAACTACAACAAAGTAGTACTGGTAGTTACATGGAGATAAGCTCATGCTGCACAGTTTGAAACAATTTGCTTCCCTCTAGTGATAGAAGAAGGTTTCACAGTTACAAAATAGGCTTTTTTAACTGAAGAGTTTGTCATTTCACAGTGGGAAAAGCACAAGTGAAAATAATGACATGAATGATCCTGGTTCTGTTGTTGTGCATATTGGCTCAATGCTATCTGTGACACTTAATGTTTTTAGTAAAACGTGCTTTTCCTACTATGAGAAGTCTACATGTCTGCTGTGAAAAACGCCCATCTTCAGTGTTTTGTAACATAAGCATGTAGCTGCTGAATTGCTTTCTCTGGCAGTTCTACACAGTGAATAACACTTCTTCGTCTTTGTTATCACTCTGCTATCACTCACTCACTGTTTTTCTTACCTGTTTTCGATTGTTCTTCTGCAGTGTTTCCTCTTCCTCCTGGCTACCTGCAGACTCAGATTTTCCCTTGTTGGTGGGCTTTTGCCAGCTACATGCAGCAGCGCCATTAGGCTGGGCATCCTGTCTCTTCCTCAAGCACTTCCTGTTCCTGCTCAAGTTTCTACGGCGACGACTGACCAGGAATTCCTTATATTGCGACGCCTCCTCGTCATCATCGTCGTTGTCGCCCTCTCGCTCTTCAGCGGTGGATGAAGAGGACTCTCCAATGTCAGAGATCACCTGGTTGTCACAGAACACAATGGCACTCGGCTTGTGCTTTACTATTCTTAGCAGATCCAGTGAACAGTCGTCTGATGCATCCACAGATGCTGGCAGATGGTTGCAACTTCTTTTATCCACATCTGAAGTACATTCACAGTGTCCGTTCTGCTTTAAGCCAGTCGTGTTACTGATGTCCACCTTCAGCTCTTTCCATCTTTGAGCATTACTGGCTATGGGACCTGGAGCACAACGCAGCAGAGGAGCAGGTTCAGACATGGTTCTCAGTTTGCTGTTGGAGCTTTCAGTCAAGAGGGGAACTTGAATTTGCAGGTCATCCAAAGGGGCACCCACAGCCTGAGGATGAATATGCCTGTTGGGCTGCTGCTGCTGAACAGCTACTGGACCTCCATGCATCACTAGCGAACCAGTCTTCAGATTTTCAGTCTTTTATGGTGAGTTCAAGGGTGGACTGAGCTGCAGAGAAAGAAAGAGACACAAACTGTAACTTTGGGCAAACTGATTCATGTTCACACACTAAAGAATATGTGCATGTATAATCCAGCGTCATATATGTCTGGATTCAGGTCTGTATTTGTATAGAGACTTAAGAGGGACGCAACTGCTGCTTAATTTATCTGTCTATTCTACTTTTCAATCATTTCCTGCTCAGTAAGACATGTGAGCACAACAGACAACTGAGTCAACAGTTCACCATCAGAAGAGTTACTGTAGCAGCCATGGTGCTGCGTTCACTGTCCCCAGTTCGCCGTCCAGGAGCGTTAGCAGCCACGGTGCTGCGTTCACTGTCCCCAGTTCACCGTCCAGGAGCGTTAGCAGCCACGGTGCTGCGTGTAGTGTCGCAGACATGCGGCACTTTCCCAGTAAAAGTCTCTACCACACATTTAGTTTAGTTTAGCTGGTTGTCAGCTGTGTGTCTGCCCAGATTCACTTAGCTGTGACATAGCTGTGAACGTAGCTGTAGCAGACAGTGTGTGTACAGTTTATTTGTCGGTGAATAAACGCTACGAGGCTACAAGCTACAACTCCTCAGCTGGAAGTCCAGAGCCAACTTCCTGTATCTGTGCCGGCTCTCTCTTAAGGTGGACCAGCTTTTCTCCTTAAAGTGACAAGCCATCCTCTGTGCTTTCTCAGCTTTTTAATTATTAATATTTCCTTTAACACTTTAATATAGATATAGCGTTGATTGGTTAAAATGTTTAATGTCGGTTAGCAGGTAAGCAGTTAATTATTAACATCCCCAGTATATTTTTTTAAAAGGCTTCAAAGTCTGCTGAATAATATTTAATTTTTTCAAATCTACAGAATAATAGTTCATAGATTACGCTCTAATCTATCTATGACTTTGAGAATCTGTTTACTGCATGTCTGACTATAGAAGAGTAAATAATAGGTTATTATTCCAAGGAACATATATGACGAGGTCCCCAGAATATTCTCCATCTTGTACGGGGTCATTGGCTGAAAAAGACTGCGAACCTCTGAAGCTCTAAATTGATAATAACAAGCACACATTACTCAAATTTCGCAGAAAATCTGAGTTGAATCTGATTACCATATTTTTCGGGCCATAAGGCGCACCGTATTATAAGGCGCACTGGCGATTTTTGAGAAAATTAAAGGATTTTAAGTGCGCCTTATAGTCTGGAAAATATGGTAGATGGTATTTATGTGCTTGCATGTTAACATAGTCGGTGTATAGCAGCTAGATATACTGTGTATATTTTTCTCTAATTTCATTTGAAACTGTTATGTTCATTTGGCACAATTTTTTTCAAATAAATGAGAAAATCCTTGGTACGTTTCATTTGTCCATTGATATTTAATTCATGCAGAAATATACAAAAATAGGCTTTACCATGCAGTTATTTCATAGAAACTCTTTATCAAATTAACAGAAAACATGCTACATCATGATATGATATATATTGCTATTGAGATATGAAAACTGGCTCATACTCAAGTCAACTAAGTTTGTTTCACAGACAAACCCACAGTGCACCACTCCGTAGCTCTTAGACTTTTTTTTTTTTTTGACAAATGCATTTTGCTCAAACACATTGTTTTTTCCTGGTGGATATTTTTGGCTGCATCCAACACACCCTTTCCTTGTCTAGCAGTTTTTCTTGTCGTTCAAACACACAGTGGTTGGTCTTAAAAATGGGTTAAAATTATATTACTTGAAAACCAGGGCTGTCACAACATCTCACTACACGATTATCGCAGCCAATAGAATTCACAATGACAATAATATCGCGATATCTCTACAATATTTGAGCAAAAAAATAATTCAGTCCAATCAGTCAAATTCATTTTTAACTTTGTTTATTGTGCATTTTGTCTTTTTTTGGCAAATGAATTACACTCTAAATACAAGTGTGAAGGGGTTGAGAGAGTCTGTTACCATAACTGTACAAATATGTGCTGGATTAGTTACACAATATTATTGTATGCGTATTATTAACATGAAATCAATACTTTGTTTTTAAATATCACGGTTATTGTCAATACTGGTGTGACTGCAGAGAGACAGATACAGGTGTCATCAGAAAATGTAACCCTGTTGTACCTGTATAATAAATGAGGCAAATATGTGGCAGAAAACACACAAAACTTAAGTATTTAAAAACATAAATGTATTTAAATATTTTTAATTTATAGATACAGTAAATTCAAGAACTCTAAAAGAAATAATAAAAATAGGTACAGTGGGGTCACATTATCTGACGGCGGCTGTCAGAACATTATGTGACTATTATGTGACAGTGGCATTATGCGTTGCTGGCTCTTTGTGGTCACAGATTTCGGTGTAACACCAGCATATTGTGACACAGCTCCTGTAAAACACAGACAGCATGTGTACGTAAAACAAACTAATCATTTCCGAGGTATTTGTTCCCAATGTATGAAAGCCACGACGACTGGTCTGTGAAAAAATAGTACTGTTCATTAACTAACAACATCTGAATGTCAATAAATAATAACCTTAATCTCTTAAAGCAATTACTACATAGGAGCATTTGCAAATGTGAACTGTTTCTTTAAAAAAAAGACATTATTTGGGACCACAGGCTGCTTTATACAGAAACACAGGATAAATAAGTCAACATACCAGACCAGATTTTGTGCAGAAGTTGTGTCATCCAACGCAGGTATCACAAGTATCCAGCTGAGGCAATGCAGTGCTGCTTTTACTCTGCATGACGCCGACAATACAGAAAGAGGGCCTCCGCAAAGATAAGAAATGCTGTGAGGGGAGGAGAGAAAAAGAAAGGGTTGAGAAATGCTCTCCCCTCCTACATTACCTCAACAAGAAAACTACAGGCAGGTGTTTGTGCTACCTGTTCAAGTGTGTGTGTGTGTGTGTGTGTGTGTGCGTGTGTGTGTGTGTGTGTGCGTGTGTGTGCGTGTGTTACTGTTTGTAAGATAGAAAAATGATAAATTATGCACTCAAAGCAAATGAAATGTGAAGTTCTGTGGTGGAAATGATCAGGCAGGTTAAATAGCAGCCTGTACATTATACAAATAAGACTTTGATTAATAGGCTTGAGGTCTGAGTCGCACCTTTCCCTCCTCCCCATTCCTCCGTTTCACTCAGTGCTGTATAATGTGGCTCGAGGCAAAGCATTTTTCACCTCAGAAGCACATTCCTCGACATCACATGAGGTAATGCTTTCAACACGTTGGTATCCTTTCTAAATCTCTCTCAGGTCGTAGTTTTTGTAACTACAGCAATGCTATAAGCTTTGATTAACGAGAAAGGACTTAAGGTCCTCACAAAGCTGTCGATGGACTGTGGAATTCCTCAGGTTTGCCAGCAAACACTGGATTTTATGTTTTGTAGGTCAAGAGCACGGACCTGTTATTTAACCTGGGGATGATTCTGCCTGTTGAGGCCTGTTTGACCCTCGAGGTCTTGAAGAGATCTGGTCAAGGTGCAGGGTGTTCTAAGTGTTATGTCTCTCCACCATCAATCACAGTACAATATAGTATTCCCAGAGTGCAGTGGTGGAATGCAACTAAGTAACTCAAGTACTGTACTTAAATACAATTATGAGGTACTTACTTGAATATTTACATTTTATGTTACTTTAGACTTTTACTGCACTCCATTTACAAAGCAAATATTGTACTTTTTACTTCACTGCATTTATTTGACAGCATTAGTCACTAGTTACTTTGTATATTCAGGGTACTTATAGAAAATCCCAAAAATAAATCAACTGATACTTTACAGGCATGTACAGACACCAATACCGGATCAGATATCGGGGCGATACTGACTCAAATAGTTGGATCAGATATCAGTGATAATGGGGCCGATCTATTGAATTCAATTCAATGTTTATATACTGTATATACATTATATACTGGAGTTTTAATAATAATTATAATTGAATTGTTGCTCCATTGAAAAGGTTTACACTTGGGGTGTTGTTGTAGCTCACTTGGTAGAGCAGGCGCCCCATGTATCAAGGCTGAGTCCTTGCTGCAGCAGCCTCAGGCCCTTTGCTGCATGTCGTCCCCTCTGTCTCCCCCTTTGAATACTCTCACTATCAATAAAAATGGAAAGAACCCTCCAAAAAATAAATAATTTCAAAAAAAGGTTTAGATTTGAACTGTAATTCCTGTTTATTTTGAAGATTTGTTTACCAAGTTGTTGGTGTATAATTTATTATTTTAATAAATAATAATTGCAGTAATCAGCATCATTATTTATTTGTTACAATTTGTTTAACAAAGTTAGGAAGGAAATGTTTAAGCCAAGTCTGATGTTATCTTACACATTATCGAATGATCACAATCGCTTCCACACAGTGAGACATAAAGCTTATTAATTAAACACTGGTACCAGATCGGTATTTGGTATTGGCCGATACCAAAAGCCCAGGTATCAATATCTGTATCGGTATCAGAATCAGGGCTGAAAAAGTTGGATCGGTGCATCCCTAGTACATGATGGTGTATTATCACAGGTTAAGTTACCCATCAGTATATAAAATACTTTAAATTTTCTCCATGTTTACCAGCTGCAACATTAAAGTGATAAACACATACATCACTAACTATAATTAAATGATATAGATTGTTCTGAAATGGGCCATTGTGCCTAATGAGCATTTGATGCTTTACGTCTATTTTAATGCTAATAATACGTTTGTATTTTTAGTTAAGTAAGACTTTAACTGAAGGACTTTTACTTGTAATGTAAAGTATTTTTACACTGTATTATTGCTACTTACATAAAAGGTCTTAATACTTCTTCCACCACTGCCAGAGTGCTATCTGACTATTTATTTGTTCAGGTATAAAGATATTGTTGCAGCGATGGTAAGATGCAGCAGTCAAAGCATCACAAAATGACATTTGGAAAAACTCATCAACATGAGGTATTTCCATATAAAATGATCACCATGCTAGTTCAGCATTTAAGGACAGTTTTCATGACAAGATCTGTGAAGAGATTTTTATGTTGAATTTATCAGATGAGAAGGCCATAAACCAAATGCCACTGGAAATTTCACTGTGTTTATGGACCATACAGCATCAGCACAAGTTGAACTATCAGGCCATGAATTAATTCAAACTTATTCATGAGTCAAACTCATACTTATGAATTAACTAAATACATTTTCTTGCATGAATGAACTTGATAAACTTACACCAGCCGTCCCAGATGTTTCACTGCCATACATTGCTGTGATGATGGATGTTAATTAATTTAACTCCAACATGTATTTCACTACAAGCTACGCCAACCTGCTGAGACACGCTCCTCCATATATATATAACATTCCTGTCATGGAGAGGTAGCTGGTGGTGGCTCAAGATGTAGGAAAACAGGGCAAAGAAAAAGCTGCGAAAGGAGGGCAAGGTGAGATCTGACAGGTAGATAAAGTATACAATAAAACAATTACAGAAAAGAAAGAGTATCAATAACAGCTTAGACGTGTTATAACTGTCTTATTTTATGAAGTCTATAAATAATTAGCATTGAGAAAACACATAAAACATTTATCAAGACTAGCTGCAGGAAAAAAAAACACAAATACACCCACAATGCATTATGTAAGTTGTGTTATCTTGACAGTGTGTACAGTAGACACAGTGTCAAATATGAACGACAACAAAACCTGATTTTGACAATAAACATTCAAGTGCATGAAATCAGATAAGCAAAGACAAACATGCATTCCAACACTGCATGATGGGAAATAAATTAAAATTCTGCACTTTCTTGCCTTTAAATTTAATGATTGAAATGTGTTTAACGCTTTTACTCTTTTTTTGTTTTTAATTTTTGCATGGCCCATTATCAGATTGTTGGATAAACAAATGGGTTGTTTAGGTGAAGAGCATAGAACAAGTGCATTAAATAAGACCCCCTGTGCATAAAGCGTATTTAATATTTAGAGAGCTCCTCCAAAAAAACATGAAGGAAAAATTATTGATGTTTTACTTAAGTAAAATACTACAGTGTTAAAATACTTCGTTACAAGTAAAAGTCCTGCATTAAAAGTCTTACTTAAGTAAAAGCACAAAAGTATTAGCACTGAAATACACTGAACACATCAAAAATAAAAGTACTTATTATGCAAAATGGCCCATTTCGTCATAATATGTGTCATTTAATTATAATTAATGATGCATGTGTTCATCACTTTAATGTTGCAGCTGGTCAACATGGAGATAAGTTTAAATGCTTTATATACTTCTGGGTAACTTAACCTGTGATAATACACAGTAATGTTGAATTGTTGATTTATTTTTTTATTAATAATCTGAGCATGAAATGTACTAAAGCTGTCTAATAAATGGACTAAAAGCACAATGTATGCTTTCAAAATAGAGTGAAGTAAAAGTAACCTAAAATGTAAATACTCAAATAAAGTACCTCATAATTCTACTTAAGTACAGTACGTGAGTAAATGTACTTAGTTACATTCCACCACTGCCAAACACTGCCAGCTCAAACTACCTCATTATGTCATGACAAGACAGCATGGTGACATTATGAGCTTTTGTTTTGTTGAATGGATTTAACTACCTCACATTCCTTGATGGTATCCTTGTAGCCTTACTGTCCTCACTGTAAACACCTGCAAATCTGCTGCAACAAAGAAAAGATGCTATCCTTATAATTCCATACAGGATATATTAATCTGACAGGTGAAAAAGTAGCTGCTGGGTCCCTTTTAACTCCTCGTCCTCCCCTGGGCTTTCTCCCAGCAAGACACGTGTCCTGTCCAAGGCTGTCATGTATATGGTACACACACACAAATCTCTACTTATACCTGAACATAACAACAGAAGTCATGCAAGAGAGACACCAGTGGAGGTCATCTCTTGTGGACTGCTGGACAGACATTCACTCAAGTACTGTACATAAATTAAATTTGGACATACTTGTAATTTACTTGACTATTTCCATTCTAGTTAACACTTTTACTCCATCACATTTTGCAGTACTATAGTAGTCTACCCAGCAGTATAACATATCTCCAATTTGCTCCACATTGATGAAATACATTATTCATTAGTGATAAAAACTGAACAATATAATATTCTATAATAACATAATTTCAAACAACGCAAGCTAGATGGTGTAAGGGTATATCTGCACCCTTACTAGTGAACACTGGGGTTCGACAAGGTGTCACTTGTTCTCTTTAATCTCTTCGTGGAGTCTGTCAGAGTCTGTTCAAGTTATGGTGTGCAGTAAATGTAACTCTAGAAAGAGTATTATCATAACTGCTAAAACAAAGGAGGATCAGAAGCAGAATTTTGCCTCATTTGATATTGCAAACCAAACGTTAAAGGTGGTGAACAAATAAGGTATTTAGGTCACATCATCAGGAATCTATGTGATGATGATGTGCAGCGTCAGTGTTGCAAACCGTATCCCCAAGACAATATGGCAGCATGTAAATTTCATATATGCACAGATGATGTGAAAACAGCCCTCTTTAGAGCCAACTGTACTCTAATCGATAAAACCCGCTTGTGGTGAAGTTACATTAAGGCAAAAATGAAAAAGTTGAAAAATATAAGTGTAAGGTGTTTGTGACAAGTAAATTTCCAACTTTTTATGCTGTGTTGAGGGATTTTACATACAAATTTATGTGTATCTTGACTGATTTAAAAAAAATTCATAATACCTTTGACTGAGCCATCACCAAGTGATTCACGGTATTTCTCTTGTTTTTAGATTGGAACACATCTCTTTGTTTAATCACTGTGGACCTGTGAACTTTTTTTTTCTCTGAAATGGACCTGTGTGAAATAGAGTTGCATTGAATTTGAATGGAACCATTTTTCCACTGGCTCCTTTTACTATACTATACTTTTAATACTGCCTGTGGTTTTTATTACATATTTGCTGAATAGCCTACTTCTGTATTTTTACTTCAGTAGCATGTTGAATTCAGGACTTTACCTGTAATAGAGTATCTTTAGACCATGGTATTTATACTTTTACTTAAGTAACGGATCTGAGTACTTCTTCCACCATAGCTAAAGATAATGACTGTGGGGACATAACAGCCATATTGTTTTAAACATGACAGGTGCACTGCACAATTATGCTAGCTAGCTACAGCCATGCTAAAAGTACTGTTTTAATACCTTATAATACATAATTCTGTCAGAATACAGTTATGAATAACTTATCATTGTCAGATATTGGACTGTCGTGTCTTGTGTCCAGTAGCTACTTACAGTTTTGTATGTTTTTTTTACGACGAAACGGTGGATTTAGCACTCGTCTGTTCGCAGCTTGACCCCTTCAGTTCAACTGCTCCTTCCGGTCCAGTAGGTGGCGGTAATGCACCTATTGGTTGGTTTGACAACCGCTAATTAACACTAAAGAAGAAGAAGACAAGAGGAAGTGGCACCAGCGCGGGTTACGTACTTACGTATGAATAATATTCCGCGGGAGAGTTAGCAAGAGCCGGGTTGTCTGCTGTAAACACGGACTATAACAACTGATAACATTCATAACACAATGAGTTTGTGGGTGGACAAGTATCGACCGACTTCCCTCGGGAAACTCGACTATCATAAAGAGCAAGCGACTCAACTGAAAAACCTGGTAAGAGAGACAACCTGCATGCTAACGTTAACTGTATTCAGGCTAGGTTAGCATTAGCATCATACCCAGTGGCTCCTGCGTATTAGGCTAAGTTTAAGTTACTTTACACAGATAAATGATTCCCCGTGAACGTTGTTGACCAGGCTATTTAAGTGTAACTATAATTTGGACAGCAACTTGAGTTAAACTAGCTTATTCACCTCACAATGCCCTTCTGTTTTTACTTTAATGTAGTGCTGCTTACGGACTAAAGCAAATAATGACACATAACCATAAATGAGAGCATATACAACACTAGACAATTGGGATGGCTAAGTCTGTCACTTCGTCTAAGACTCTTCTTAAAACACACTTTTATAGTCTTGCCTTCCTGAGACCCTTTTGTTTGACTTACCCACTCGTGTTTTGTAGATTTAATGTTAATTGCCATGTTTGTTTTACTATATTTTATGCCATACTGCTTGTAGTAATTGTTCTGGATCTGGATCTTATGGTTTTATGATGCTTCTGTTGCTGCTGTTTTTACCATGTAAAGCACCTTGTAAATATTGTTTTTGAAAAAGTGCTATATAAAGTATGAAACAGGTGCTTTCGCAAGCGTAGAGCTACCAAGCACCACTTAGCTACGCAACTGAAAACTGTCAGGTAAAGCAAGTAATGTTAATTGGATAGTCCAGTGAGGTCTAAGTAATGGTATTCCTGTCAAGCAAACCTTTTTTGAAATGTTTGTTTCAGGTTCAGTGTGGCGACTTCCCTCACTTGCTGGTGTATGGTCCGTCAGGCGCAGGGAAGAAGACCCGCATCATGTGTCTGCTGAGGGAGCTGTATGGAGCTGGGGTGGAGAAGCTCCGCATAGAGCACCAGACCATTGTGGTGAGAGGGGAAATAATGCCATAACTGCCTCACAATACACAACTAACATGCAGTTTCTCCAGATATTTGTCCTCAGGTTCATTAGATCATGATCAAATTGTCTGATGGTCTGAAGGTTTAGTTGCTTCCCTGTTTTTGTTTTGTTTTTGTCTCCAGGCTCCCTCAAAGAAGAAAATTGAGATTAACACAATAGCCAGCAACTACCACTTGGAAGTCAACCCAAGGTAACTTAATGATTAATAAGTAACCATGTACATTTACTGTACTGTACTCACAGTTTAGAGGTACAGTATTTACACTTGAGTATTTTTTGTACTTTTTACTCAATATGATTTATATGACAACTCGGGCTGACCTGAATGCTTCATAGCTTTGACTGTTGCCATGGTATTCAACCTCCACATCACTAATTGAGTGCTCTTTTTTTCATATATATAATTATGTAATGTAAATGGTAAATGGATTTATATTCATACAGTGTTTTTCCGTGGCTCTTGTGTTGTGTAGCATATAAATTAGTTGCTGTTTTCTTTCTGAAAGGAGAACACAGGACAAGTGATTAACAAGGCAGATGTGAATGCAGTTCAAGCAAAAGAAAGAAATTAATTTCTGTTTCGTGCAGTGATGCTGGAAACCAGGACCGTGTGGTGATTCAAGAGCTGATTAAAACTGTGGCTCAGTCGCAGCAGATCCAGTCAAGCACCCAGAGAGAGTTCAAAGGTAGCAAAGACACATTTACCTTTGTGCCACTTTAACCTGTGAATGCTGGTCCATGTTTTAGAAGTCTATGAACTAACTGATGCCACCCTCTGGCTTTGTTAAACCATAATATCAGACTGTCACAGCTGTAGTTATTCTTGACTTTTGCTCTCAGTGGTGTTGCTAACAGAGGTGGACAGACTCACGAAGGATGCTCAGCATGCTTTGCGCCGGACGATGGAGAAGTACATGTCCACCTGTCGTCTCATCCTCTGCTCTACCTCCACCTCCAAAGTCATTGGGCCAATTCAGAGCCGTTGTCTGGCTATCAGAGTTCCTCTGCCAAGCACAGAGGAGGTACGATGGAGATGATGTGGTTTAGATTGTAATCAGTAATCATCTGAAAGTAGTCCATTATAATACCTAAAATTTTCTGCACAGGTTAAGAAAACATTTCACCTATTTTCCTTGTCTCTGGGTTAATCCTGTTTGTCAGGTCTGTAATGTTTTGACATCAGTCTGCAAGAAGGAGGGTCTGCTCCTCCCACCTGAGCTGGCCAAGCAAATCGCTGAGAAGTCTGGTCGCAACCTCCGCAAAGCCCTTTTGATGTGTGAGGCCTGCAGAGTGCAGCAGTAAGTCATCACAAAATGTATTATCCTCCACAGCGGATTAGCACTGAATACCAATGAAAAGGATCTGCTTATTTAGCCTGTATTAATCTTCCTCAGGTATCCATTCTCGGCAGACCAAGACGTCCCAGAGACAGACTGGGAGGTCTACCTCAGAGAAACTGCTAATGCCATCGTCAGCCAGCAGAGCCCCCAGAGGTAGGAGAGGCAAAGAGATAGGAAAGAGTTGGTTCTGTAGTGATAAGGAAAGTCAATCAGATTTTTGGGGATATTTTAACGCTGAATCTTCATCTGTGTCTGTTCCAGGTTGTTGGAGGTTCGAGCCAGGCTGTACGAGCTGCTGACTCACTGTATCCCTCCTGATATCATTATGAAGGTACAGTTTAATACATCTCTTGTCAAAGTGTCTGTGGTGATGTTTAAGGTCATGAGTATTCATTTTCCTCATCCAATCCTCTAACAGGGTCTGGTGACAGAGTTGTTGAGTAACTGCGATGGTCAGCTGAAGACCGAGGTGGCCCACATGGCAGCCTACTATGAACACAGACTGCAACTGGGCAACAAAGCTATCTACCACCTCGAAGCCTTCACCGCCAAGTTCATGGCCATCTACAAGAAATTCATGGAAGACGGTCTGGACGCCATGATGTTTTGACTCTGAATGGACTTCAGTACTGATACTCTTCTTGACAGGAGTCCAACAGCCCTTGTTGATTTCCTGATATCTTGCTTTTTTGTTACCCCAACAAGACTTTCAGTGGACTTGATACAGATTCTATACGGCATGGTGGTGACATCAACATAACTCA
Source organism: Pterois miles (assembly GCA_947000775.1). NCBI lineage: Eukaryota > Metazoa > Chordata > Actinopteri > Perciformes > Scorpaenidae > Pterois > Pterois miles. The sequence continues at coordinate 19,700,100 of CAMQGK010000052.1, forward strand.
CCCCAGAATGAATCTTGATAGTCTTCCAGTTTGTGGCTTTATGCCATAGGTTGTTGCCCAAAGCAACAGCACTGTATACAGTTTGTAAACCTTGAACTGTCACTCTAGTGGTGTAAAATAAGCAGGTTTGATAGCAGCAGTAGCACACAAGTATTTGAATTAAAATTATACTGCAAGGATGACATGTTTGTAAAAATCTACATCAGAACATTACAATAAATTGCTTTGTTTATTAAAAAAAAGTCTGGTGTTGCTCTCTGGAAATGACCAGATGTGGATTTTACTATGAACAAACATAATACAGATACGCATACAATAACACTTAATATTTCGTAGCAAACATTATTTTTACTTCAACTTCATCAGTCCTGAAATCATGATGAGCTTGACGAGAGGATATTGTATAGAGGTGTTTTCCGATACCAATCTCGAATATGCATCTGATGAAATTCAGGTATCGGCGAGTATGCCAGTTTATGCACAGAACCAATATCCTAATTTATTAACCTGGAAAAAAATGCACTTGTTTAACCAGAATTCAATTCCTTGGGGCTCCAAAACAGCAGCCTTCACTGTGCTGTTGCCCTGGATGTATCATGGCTGCCAGTGGCAACTACTGTTTTAGAGCAGCGAAGAACTGATTGCAGGTAGTTTGTCATGTGACAACAGCAAACAACAGTGTACGGCATGTTTTACGAAGGGTTTAACCTGAGCCAGGCCATATAACAAATATAATAATCCTATCTCAGCCACACATGGTCAGTAGTAAACTGCTGTTAATATATAGTTTTTTTATCACACCAGGATTGGATTCGGGAGGGAAAAAAATGGTATTGAAACATGTCTAGTATTATAAAACATGACACTGCTTACAATACTGTCTAATTTTGCGCAGTGGTTCCCAGTATGTGAGACGGACTGAAAACACAGGGAGAGAGTGAGGGGGATTAATGCAACGAAAATTCTCACCCTGAATCAAACCAGGGATGCTGCAAGTATCTAACATGAATTCAAACCTTATTTAAGCAAATTTATTGCCAAGTCGGGCACTAAGAACTAATAAATACTCATTACAGTCACAAACTGCACAAATGACATTACAAAAACGTAAAAAAGTCTTTTTAGACGTTCTGTCAGTCCATAAAGGCAGGTACAAACATCTGATTTCATCTTTAAAACATACTATCCAGAGTTTTTTTTTCCTTTGGACTCTATGGGGAAATTATCTGGTGGAGTGCAAGAGGTCTCAAAACATGGAAACCCCTAATGGGTGACCTTTGGCTTTCTGAACAGCATTAACTCAAACAAAAGGCTGTTCTGTAATATAAACACCATCATCTGGAACTGATAACGTGCAGCTTTTATCAGCTGTGAAAAGGCGCCTTACATAACATTTAATAACAGTTGTAACACCTAAAATATGAAGATGCTTGGACCACTAATGTTTAAAAAGAAAGTGTTATAATTTAGGCTCATAAAGTATCGAGACAGAACTCTGCGCTGCTGAACAATGAGCTCAGTTTTTTCCATGAGTCATTCATAAAAAGAAACCTCCATTGCAGTCCGAATGATCAGTAACACTCCTTATGTCTCTTGGCTGTGTAGTAGATAATGAAACCCAGGGTGATCAGCACCCCTGAACCTACCAGAGTGAGGAAGCCCACCACAGGCCTCTTGACCAGCATGTGGCAACCCAGGCAGGGCTGAGGCATGCTGGGACACTGTTGGGGTGCAGCTCCCTGAATGGGGAAGCCGTTGTGCTGGATGATGTTGCGATAGTTGGAGAGAGAGGCCTTGACGATGACCTCTTCGTGAACTTGGCCGTACAAGCCGAAGCCCGGGTCCCTTTGGTCGCTCAGCGCGTAGGCGAAATAACCTTTAAGGTTTACGCCGTCCAGAGTGTACGCTGAGGAGGAAACAACAGGGGAGAAGTTCCTTGTCTGTGCATGTGGAGGTGAGGTGGTGGGTGGGGTAAGTGTGACAGAAAAAAGGTGTACCTTTAACCCCCATTTATCATCTATCAGTAGCATATAAACATATAATAAATTGTATGATGAGGATGAATTTAATAACTCTCCCATGAAGACATATTTTGTATCATTAACTGATATATTGTCATTCCTTAAAGGTGATATTGATTAGAAGTGGGAACCAAACGTCAGGTATCCTCCACAGAGATAAACAAAACATTCATTTGGACCTGCCATAATCTAAAAATTAATTCACAATCATAATTTTTCCAGGAAAAGCCTTACTTAAATTCAGCAGCTTTCTAAAGGCTCTGTGGATGTTTTTATTTTTTTAAATATTTGTCGACATAAATGACCTTTAAGTTAAAGTTGACAGTTACATCAATACATAGAGTATTTAAAATGATCTAATTTCTGCTAGGAGCTATTTATTGTTTCTATACTGCTTATAAATGTTAGACTAAGGTAATGTGAGCTGCCGGGTGCAGAACTGTAGTAATGCCATTCGCCTTGCTCAGAGACCATCCTAACCATAATAACATTACTTTAGGAGCACAGCAAGTCAGATGGCGGCTGGCTGAAAATGTAGTTATTAATATTATATTCCATTTCTGCAAATAAATCCCCCCAAAATGTTACACACTGGTCCTTTAAACATAGCAGCAATTGTTAGCAGCATTGGAAAGTAAACTAATTACAAGCACTAATAATGTAATTCTGGAGTAACGGTATATCGTTGATTATTGTACACCCAATTTATGTTGCTATTTTAAAAGGTATTTTATTGGGATTTTTTTTTTTTTAATTTTGCATTATTTTCAAACATTGCTGTTTATAGAAAATGTCTCATAATTGTGATACACAAGTCGTATTGTTGAATTAAAGTTTCATGACATGGTTGCTGGATTGTAGTCTTAAGTTTCTAGACTGTATGACTACAATAACATACACAAACCGTTTTGTGTGTGTGGTTGCCTCCCAGTGGTGAAGGAGCACACTACAACAAACAACAACATGACTGTGTGCACATAAGAGCAAGGTCCTCACTGAGTGTAACCCAATAAACTTTACAAGGACAGGCCTTGACTCTACAATTCAAGTGAGGAGTGTGTTGATATTTTGTGTGTCAGCTGACTACTCAGGGATCAGTGACCTAAATACCTGTCTAATAATTAAGCTCTACAGAGACCAGTAACTAGAAAACATCAGTCACCTCTAAAGGATTGATCACTGTGTGCACAAACGCAGTGATAACAATATTCGCCCCCCCCTTGTGTTTTACATTAAACTAATAAAATCTCAACAGCAAGATGTGTGTTTGTGGTCTCACCTTTCAGCGCCTCATTGATGTAGTTGTACAGGTAGTAGACTCTTAGGCTGTCTTTGAAGTGGGCTGGGTCTTCCTGGACCCCATTAGCCATCACGTAGACCGGTACATCGCAGTAGTGCTCCCTCACCTTACACAGCAAAAGCCAGTTTTCAGGTTTCCACACTGAAATATCAACTTTTCATCCACTTGGTGTGAAAACACTTCAAGTAGTATTTGACTGTGAACTGCTGAATCATGGGTGCAAAGAAAGACACTGATCCCAGATCTGCTTATGCTGATAGTGTTCTTACGGTATTGAGGTAAACTATTGTCACTTATGGTTTTGCAGTGAAATTTTAAAGATGACCTCCAAAAATGTTTGACAGTTAAGATTACTTTTATAAAATCTTCCCATAAAAAATACAAACTGGTTAAAAGTTGTTAAAGAGGACGTAATATGCTTTAGTCTCACCCAGTTGAGGGCTTTCCTCAGGCCCCACGGCACAACAGGCCTCGGGGACATGATCCATGTGGTGTCTATCATGTGCTGGACCTCTAGTACTGCTGTGTAGGTGTACCTGCAGACATGGAGATCATACAGAAGCTGTGTGTCATGAAAAAACAAAAACATTCTCATTATCACATGCCTTTAACCTCTTATGAAGCTGTCAGGCCCGGCCACGACTCAGGTTTCTGCAAACTGGGGTCCCTAAACAGTCTTAGAATTACTTAAACTGGGTTTCTCTGGAAAGCTGAGACTCTTGTGTATTTATATGTGATGATGTTAGTCTCCATGGTAACCATTTCATTGTAGTGAGACCATTTTTTGAAACTTGACCTCATTGTATAAAATGACATGTAGCGGTCTCTAGGATAATCACAGCTTCATGAAACTTTACAGCCACAAACTTGAGAGTTATGACATGCAGAGGATGGATGTCTTTCTATGCGGCTTTCCTAGGTAGATTGACGGATTTAAGTTTTTTTAAGCAGTTTCCAGAACAGAAGTGCTCGCCATCCAATCAGCAAAAATATAGAAGGGGGTGTCCAGTCGCGTAGTGGTTAAAAAGCACATCATACCACTCTCTACCCCCTTGTTTCCTGTTTGTATGTCTTGTGTCGCTATGTAAGTAAAGGAAAAAATCTGATTTTATCTTACGAGTCCTCCTTGGCATGCGTCACCAACTTGGTACTGAAGTGACTAATGGCAAAGAAGTCATATGTCCCTTTAACCAGCTGTTTGTCCTCCTCATTGAACACTGGCAGGCTGTGGAAACACAGAAAAGATGACATTTTATATAGGAGATGTATTTCAGAAGTACAAGTTAGTAGTTTTGTCCCATCAACGATGGGATTGTTATTAGTGATATGCTGGTATTACAACACCATGACCAATGATACTGATACCGCACCATATTACACCTTTGAATAGCCCCAGTATAAATCCAACAAGAAATACATACTGACAACATATTGAATTACTACAGTAGATGATCTGCTGACATCTCTGCATAGTGATTCTAAATCCTATAGCTAACAAAGCGACTCTACTGAAGTATGAATGAAATATTTGTACTCAAGTGAGTTGAGCTGACGCAGCCAGCTCCTCATTCCCAGAGGATAGTCCCCGCTGCCAAAGATCGGCTCTGCAAACCAGCCGATGCGGAAGTCCAAAACCCTTTTAGCTGGCTCCACGTCTTCACGGCTGAATGAAAACGCCGGTTCCACCCAGTCCATGTGCAGAGCCAGAGACACCTGAGACACAACGCAAACAATGTTAGTGATCCTTTCATTCTCCTATTGACTGAGGCGATTCAGCCTATACCTGATGTATTACTATTTTTACTGTTTAAAACACATTTGAAATATATTTTACATGACTTCCATCAGAGTCATTTATTTAGAGTCAACAGTAGTAGCAGAAGCAGCTCACGTGGGTAAAAAGACAAAAAACAAACCCTACACACAAATTACAACAGATAATGTATTTAAAAAGATGGCGCTGTACTGGCAAAAGACAGCTGTTTGAATATCTAGAATAAACAACACACAGGTGTGATAAAAGTATTCAAATTACTATAACAAATAAATAAATCCCTCTACTGACCTTTCCTCCCTGTGTGTGTCTGAACTCGCGGTCGTAGGCGTGCCAGGCCAGAGCATGCGCCCGCAGCATCTGGTGACCCTCCTGGTAGCTCACCATCTCATCGTTGGGCTCATTCAGGGTGATCCACATCTTCACATGGGCACCTAGTTCTCTGTAACAAAGTCTGGCAAAGTCTGCGAACGCCTCTGGAGTCTCCCTGAGAAAAAAGTCAAATCAAAGATTACATTTATAGCAAGAAAACCATGGTATTTTTTTTTTTTTTTATAATGACATTCTTTACATATAAATTCATAAATTTATGAAACCATCAACCATCAAATCATAGAAGATCATAATGTTGTGCCAGTAAGTAAGGACATGCTCAAACCATGCATGTAGCCGGTTCCTGATCACTTTCCCTTTCCATAATTTATTATTCTCATACGCAATACTGAGTTACCTGTACAGTAATTTGTGCAGTAATTCAACTGTGCAATACCCTCTCATTAATACTGCATTTATACTGTACATTTCAATAAATATTCTTACTTAATTCATATTTATATTATAATTGCATTCATATTTAACAGATTTAATAGATCCCACTTCTCAGCATTTTGTATTTACTTATTTGCACTGTGGTTATAGTAAAACATTGTATGTCTTTAATGCACATATTTGAATACATTTCTTATATCCTCATTTCTTATTCTCATTTTTATTATTTACCTCCCGGTATATTTCTCCACATATATTGTGTTATATATTGTAGTATTACGTACATAATTTACACATCACTATTTCTATTTTCTTACATTTCTTCATGTTCATATAAGAGCAACTTTAACGTCCAAATTTCCCCCAGGGATCAATAAAATATATCTGATTGTGATAAAGATGAAAATGCCACTACATCAGATTGTTCCATCAAAGACATTTCAAATACTGTAATCTCTGGGTTTAGTAATAAAACTTTATTACAGGAAAAGGAAGGATGAAACCATGGCAGCAAGTGATAGTGGCTTCATGTTGATGGCAACAAGGACAGACTGTTCCTGGGAACATCATTATAGATTTACTTTTACATCAGACCAGTCTGTAAAAGGTCGGAAATTAGAGATGTTTATTAGCTGTGTGATTGGAGCAGATTCCCAAACTAAGAGTCATGAAGCTTGCTCTACATTCATGTAACTAATCTAACGTTTCTGGAGACTCATCATTGCATCCTCTGACCTGTTGAGCCACTTGTTGGCGGTGTCCAGCGGGGCCGGCAGGCTGCTGCGCAGGCGTGTGTGGTGCCACAGAGTGACCACGGGCGTGACGTTGGCCCGCAGCAGCTGACGGGTGAAGCAGCGGTAGTAGCCCAGCAGGGTGGTGTTGGGATGAGCCACGTCACCTGTAGGCACCACAGCTGACCAGTTGAGGGAGAAGTGGAAGTGGTTTACCCCCACCTGCCGGATTTCATCCACCTGAAGTGAGGGAGGAGGATATAGACATGTCACAACTAGGGCAACTAGGGTTTTCAGCACACGATTATCATGGCCAAAAGGATTCACAGTAATGATAATAGCAGATTCAGATTCAGACAACTTTATCCCTGAGGGGTAATTCAGTTGTACAATCTACCCAGATCATACACAAAGTCCCAGACAGCAGTATTCAGCAGTACACGGGCAGAGATGCACACTGGTACCTCATGTGGCACTGGACCAGGACCAGGTGAAAAGATAAAAAAAAAAAAAAAATCACATATTAATAGAATAAATACGTAAATAATAGTAAACCATTCTCATACATTGCATGTCACATTACTACATTTCAATGAATGTATAGACTTACCAGCTATGTGAAGAACAACTCAGGTGTAAAACCTGTGAATTGTGAATTCTGTTTTTACATATACTTCTTTTTTTTGGGTTGTATTTTCCATTATTTTGTGTAATATCTTTATTGTTAAACACTCTGAGCTGCATTTCTTGTATGAAAGGTGCTGTACAAATAAAGTTTATTATTACCAAGTTCTTGCACAGAAGAAGTGCATCAGATCAAAAACAGTGAAAAGTGAAAGAACAGCAAAATCTTGTACAATGTCGATTACACTCTCACTTCATTGACATTTCTATTCTCTGACTTTTGCTATTTTACAAATATGTACCCCCAATGACAAAAATATGACTTTAAACAAATCTATAACTATTAGGGACTACTGAGAAAACTAACATGCTGCAAAGTGTTTTTTATTTTATTTATTTATGTAACACTTCAGTTATTTTCAGTTCAGTTATTATCCCTCACTGGCTTCCCACATGTGAACACTGCCAAATATGTCCATAATGTGGCTGTAATGGTGTCTGTGAAAAAATATACTTTTCAATGCAACATTGGTCTCCTCCTCTACCTTTTTTGAGTGTATGAAGCTACTGAAAAGATAGATGTTGGACTGGTAGGAGGACCTACCTGTTGTCGGATGGTGGCGTAATCAGCACAGTGGGTGCTTCGCCGTACAGGTGGCGCGCTGAAGCCCTCCAGCCTCATCAGCTCTCCGTTGTTGGAGATGTTCCACAAGTAAACACTGGGGTCTGCAAACTGGCTGGGCATGGTCTCCACCTGTGACAGGAAGACACAAATATCAGCGTCAACATGCACCCACTCGCCCTCTCGCCCTGCATTTACCTGATACACACAAAAGCAAATAAAAGCCGAATGGGGCAAATCAATAATTTCAGATGGTCCTGTGCAGTTTAGCTCAGCTGGCAGACGGAGTGAGGTTATGTGGTTTATGATTAAGAGAGGATTTGATGTCATGGCTGTTTCTGAGCTGGACTTTCACCACAAAAACTGCAAGTTCATAATAATGTGGTGAACATGATGTAACATAGACCAGAGGTTGTCTCGCTATGCACCTCTATAGATGGAGAACATACCGAGGACCCCCTCATATATGTAATCTATTTCTTACACTTTTGTAGTCTTAGTTATGTAAAAGGTATTAGAATCTGCAAATGTGTTTAATACATGGGGGGGGGGGGGGGGGGGGGGGAAATAATATTATAGATAATAGATAATATTTGAAAAATGAAACATTTGAATACTGATTTGGAGGTTGAATAGGATAAGCAGTTACAGGTGGATGATAATTTAGATTAATGAATCCGGAAACTTTTCACCCCTTCTAGGCGTCCCTAATCCCCACTATGAGAATCACTGGCTTAGACGAGGATGAGCAGCTACTAATGTCCTTTGTCACAACATTAAATCAGAAAATAATAATAATGACAATAATAACAGAACTTTAAAATGTGTCTTTTGCTATCTGCAGAGTTAACACGTTACACTTGACTAAATATTAGTGAGGTTTACACCGAATCTCTCAACCAAAGTTAATATATTGTTAATGTTTTCTCAGGTTCCTCTATTTCTGAGGAAGTATTCATGTTATGTTTCATTCATTATCAGGCCTCTGCCCATTGACAACTCCCCTGTCCTTCCACAACACACGCACAGTACACACACTCCTTCCTCTAAATTCAATTTATTTTCATATAGCGTCAAATCATAACAGAGGTTATCTCTTGACACTTTTCATATAGAGCAGGTCTAGACTGTACTCTGTAATACAAAGACCCAACAAGAGATGCCCCATGAGCAAGACTTCCCTTTAACGGGTAGAAATCTTGGGCACAACAAGGCTCTGGGTGGTGGACCACCCACACACACACCCACACATGCACACACACACACCCACACACCTGTATGGAGTTGGCAGAAACCCCCCAGGCGAAATCACACGGGAAGCTTCCTTGTGCTGGTCTGTTCTCTGGGAGTTCTGGGAAACCGTTCCTCTGGATGACGTTCCTTTAAGAACAATGAATAATCATCACTGAGCGGAGAGTGAAAACTATCTCTGGAGTTGTACATGTGTCATTCTGTGCACAGTTTTATATAAAAATACAGCCTTTAAAAGAAATATTGATTATCGTCATAATGAACAGATATCATGACAACACGTACCTGTAAAAGGTGGCAGATGTCTTTGGCTCCCTCTTCATGTCAGGAGTGTTGAAGTCAACATAGTAAAGTCCCCGTCGTATCCCGTATTCCCTGTGCCACTCGAAGCCGTCTATCAGAGACCAGGCTGTGTATCCGATCACATTCACCCCATCTATGATGATTGCTGTGTGGCAAACACACACCGATGGACGGCCCAGATTCAAGTACATCCTAATGTGAGATTTCAGTTTCATCTAAAATGATTCGTGCTAGTATCAGAAATGGGAACTTTTGTGGTAAATGTATGACATCAGACTGTCATTACTCACATTTCAGTGCCTCGGCGATGAACCTCTTGAGGTAGTACATGTGTTTTGGGTCTTCTGTCTTGGTGCTGCCGAGGACGTACCTGCGTTGAGAGGCGGTCAATAAAAGATGTCCCACAACACAGCAAATAGCAGAACAACATACAAGAACATCACAACACCCAAACCTACCAACCACTCTGCACCACAAAAATGGGCGGCCTGTCGTATTCAGTGTTGACCCAGTAGAGCAGCATCCTCAGGTCCAGATCCTCCAGCTGCCCAAACTTGAGGCTGTCGTTGATGAGGTGGAAGCTCAGGGCCGCTCCATGAGAGAGGGCGAAGAAGTCTGCCGTCCCCTTCACCTGCTCCCTTTCCTCTGGGGTGAAGGAGGGCAGCCGTGAGCCCAGCCTTGCTTTCATGCAGGGAGGGTAGTCCCCGTCTGTGAACAGAGGCCGGGCGAACCAGCCCAGGACGTGGTCCAGGGAGCACTGACACTCTCGCAGGCTTTCCAGGCGAGTGCGGCTGGGCTTGATCCAGTGGGAGGCCAGCGCCATGGACAGCTTGCCCTGCTGACGGGGTCGGTAGTGGCGGTCGTAGAGATGCCACGCAGCTGCATGGGCCTGGCGGGGAAAGAGACGGACAGGAAGGGAAGAAGATGGAGAGGATGGTAGGTATGAAATAATGATGGAAAGAGAAGGTGAGCGGGACATAATGAAGAAAATTCATCAGTCAAACTTCATTTCACACAGATCAGTGCAGGTCAAAGTGCTTTACAAGTGATGACTAACTAAAAACACAAAGAGTCAAACTCAGGGAGACTCCTGCACACCAAAATAAAAATATAAAGATCAAAATTAAAAAGTAAAAGATTGATAAAATATAATTAGATGAAAGATGTTCAAAATTTTCAAAAAATAAAACAAGATAAACAAATTATTATTGCCTATTACTTTATGGCATTGTATATGGGTTTATTCGTGTTTATTAGTATTATTATTATTATTATTATTATTAATTTAATTTTTTTGTTTTTGCATGTTTTTTGGCTTGTTTTGCCTTTGTTCCCTGGTTTGTCTTTGCTGATTTCTTCGTGAGAAATAGTATTTCCATTCTAAGCATCTTTATTTTCATCAGTTCAGAGACAGCTATTGTACATTTTACTCACTTACTTGACAACTAAAGCTGCTGGATCCTAAAAACTCACCTTAAGGAGATTGTGTCCAACCCGGAACGGGAGATCGGGGTCGTTTTTTATCCCGGGGGCGACTACTCCGGTGCCGTACCCGTGCCGCGCCACCACAAACGGGTTATCAATGGTGATCCAATACTTGACATCATCCCCGAAAGTCTGGAAGCAGAAATCGGCGTAGTCCTTGAAGATCCCCACCAGCTCCGGGTTGCTCCAGCCGCCGAGGGTCTGCTGCAGGTGGTCGGGCAGGTCCCAGTGGTAGAGCGTGACAACCGGCTGCACGCGGATCTCCTTCAGCCTCTTGATGAGGGTCCGGTAGTAGTTGGTGCCCATGTCGTTGTAACTCCCGCGGGTGCCATTGGGGAATATCCTGGACCAGGACAGGGAGAACCTGTAGTGGCTGACCCCGAGCTGTCTGATAGCTCGGATGTCGGCGTGGATGTTGTGATAGCTGTCGCTGCCGACATCCCCGGTGGCCATCCGGTTCCCACCGCGCGTAAAAGTGTCCCAAATGGAGAGCCCCTTGCCGTCCTTCTCAAACGCGCCCTCCACCTGGTACGCCGCCGTGCCCACGGCCCATATGAAGTCCTTGGGGAAGGTTTCGTAGAGGAAAGCTTGGTCTCCTGGATAAGGCAGTTTATTGAAACGTCCCCACGTTTTCAAACCGGCGTTGGGTTTTGCGGCAGCAGAGCTGAAGGCGAGAAATGTGAAAAGGGGGAGCAGAGCAGTCATGGCGCCTGTCAGTACTGGCCTCTGATGTCCAGTGTTTGACTCTAATCGTCATTTAACCATGCTTCCAGTGACTATACAGCGGGCTGTGGAGTGCAGCCAGCCAGCTGTGAACCTCTACAAATCTATCAATTATTAGCCAAAGCACCTGACGCACGAAGGTCTCCAGGCACAACATGCTTTTAAAAGCCCCAAATGAGCAATTGCTTGCAAAGCATGGACCCATTACTGCAACTAAAGTGATAAATCAGGAATGCTCATTTTAAATTAAACTATTTACAGTCTAAGTACGGCCTAAGTTGTGCTTTTTCTTCAAAATTTCTACCTGAATTAAAAGTTAACCAAGAGGACAAAACAGGAGCAGGTGCAAAAGCCTTAATATGATGCCAGTAACAGCACCATTATCATACATCCTCAGCTGGCAGATAATCTCATAACTCCATTTAAATGTCTCATGTCGAGCTCATCTGCATTTCTCATTGGATCAAGTTCAGTCAGGAGCACTTGCAGGCTGAGAGTGATGGGGGAGAGGAGGTGAGGAGAGGTGAGGAGAAGATAGGCAAACAGCAAAGTCTGTGTACCCGGCTGCACCATGGCCACATTACTTCCTTATCTTCCTGCTTTCAGCTCGGTTGCTTGGAAACTCAGGCCTCTTACTGCTGGCCATCTTGGTCCATATAGCACCTGCATAAATAACTGAGGAGGTGTTAGCCTGTTGGATGGTGTGTGTGCCTTCAAAAAGGAATAAACATTTTCTGGATAGGTCAAGCTTTGAGATATTAAGCCTTTAGTATTCTACATCTATCCTGTTTTATAAATTAAGTTAAAGTAAATTAACAATAATCAAAGACAACAACAAACAGCAAACTGTGAAGTTTAAATTTGGGTTTTGGACTGTTGGTGGAGCAAAACGTTCGCACCTGGAGCTCTAAGTTTTGTCACAGTTTTCTGATATGCTATAAACCAAACCACTAATCAAAAAGATTAATTGATAGTAACAATCATTAATGCAGCCTTGAAATTGTAAATACGGTTTAGAATAATCCTGCAGCAAATTAACTGCTTCATTATTCATAAAGATAAAACAGACAATCAACAAAAGTTATATAAATAAATAAATACATATCTATTTAATTAGATTCATATTATCTAATTATTTTTATATTCTGTTTTAATTTACTCTTTTGTAAATAATATAAGCAGATGCTGGGAACCTGGTGTGTGAATTTATTTTATTAATTTATTTGTATTTATTATTATCATTACTATTTATTTATATTCATAAATTAAAAATGTTATTTTTTGATTTTATAATTATTTCTATTTTTTAACTAATAATTATTATTTACAATTTTTTCTCTCCTTTGTTTTTGAATAGTGTACTGTTATATATACATATTTTATTTGTTGTGGTTTAGGTTGTTGAGGTCTTTTTTTACTAAGGAAACAATAAAAAGCATGATTTAAAAAAAGCTATATTACAGAATAAGCATAATACTGGCAAGCTGTTTTACCCTGGCTGTCATCCAAACGCATTAAACATACAAATGTAAACAACTGTGAAAATAAATCCCAGTCATATAATCATGAGGCTCACCTGGCAGCCGAGCAGCAGGTGATTATGGCGGGTCATGGATCATCATAACCAGGGGCACAATGTGGCTGTGGGTGTGGGTGTTTTTCCACTGAGCTGAGCTTTACTGCATGCATCAGCAATGTGGAGCACTGCTAGTCTATAACACAGGAAGAACACCGTTGACTAATGCTTAGCAGCCTGAGAACAAACTGGTTGTGACGGGACGGTCTGTGTGGTTTAATCAGAGCACAACTCTGACCCTGAGGATGTGGAGGGAAGTGTAGAGGGTCTGACGTGCTATTTGGATGGTAAAAAAATAAAAACCAAAGGGAACCTGTGCCATTTATTTGCTGCTTCATGGAAGCGTTTGTACAAATCTGGACTTTAAGTTTGGTAAAACAATTCTGAGAAGTGTAATTACTCAGTTTCCATCCACATTAAACATGTAGTATGTGTGCCGTGTTACGTAAAGCAATACCTTATACGAGCACTAATTCATCCCTCAAATCTTTAGAAGCTGTCGTGTCCCTTTTTCCTATCTTCTGTTTTTGGCCTGAAAACAGAAAAAAGATGCATCATATGAATTGTTCTTGCTCTGTGACATTCATGGTGAGCAGTGTTGGGACAAAATCAAATGATTAGTGACACATTTTTGTACTTTTCTCATCATTTTACTCACCGTGTCTATTCTAACACAAAAGCTGTGTCCCAGATCCATACAGCAAACTAATTCTAAGCAGATTTTGACTGTGTATTATGCATACTAACATAAATGTGGTGCTGCTGATGATGTACACTATTTTCCCACAATTCAATGCACAAAACAAATGCAGAAGCTGCTCACAGATAGGAAACAGATAGTACTAACTGAGGATGGTGGATGGTGGTGGTGGGGGGGCAGAGGCAGAGCTCTCAATTTACCAGTCCATCTACGTTTCAACCCTCACCTACGGTCATGAGCTTTGGGTAGTAACCAAAAGAATGAGATGGCAGACACAAGCAGCTGAAATGAGCTTCTTGCGTAGGGTGGCTGGGCTCAGGCTTAGAGAGAGGGTGAGGAGCTCAGACATCTGGAAGAAGCTCGGACTAGAGCCGCTGCTCCTTGATGGCAGCAGAGTCCAGCTGAGCTGATTTCGGGGCATCTGATCAGGATGCTTCCAGGACGCCTCCCTCTGGAGGTTTTCTGTGCACGTCCAACTGGTAAGAGGCCCCGGGGTAGACCAGAACACACTGGAAAGATTATATATCTCGCCTGGCCTTGCCTTGGGGTCCCCCAGGAAGAGCTGGAAATTGTTGTTGGGGACAGGGACGTCTGGGACGTCTGCTACCCCCAAGACCCGAAGAAGAAAATGATTGGATGGATGGATGGATGGAGGGATGGGCTTAAAGAGACAGGCACAAAAATGGAGGGTTTCAGACAGAGTGTGAATACATGTATATTGAGACACAGTATGAGAAAAATGTTTTTGAGCATTAAAGCATGTAAACATGTTCTAGTGGAAACCAAGAATATAAATATGGGCCTAGAAACAAGCATATGTCCCCTTTCATTTTCCCCTTTTTGGTTCCAGTTTGTATTTTTAGGAAAAACACCTTTTGACTGCAGCAGTCACAGCTCCCGGCCTCCCTACCATGCATTTTAAAAGAGCAGCAGCCCTTTTCACATCTAACGTGTTAACTTCTTCATCGTAGGAAAAGCACAGGCGTTACTAATAACATAAACAACGATTACAGTTACTCACCTGAGAACAGTTTCAAATGCACTGTACGTAGGAGAGGCTAACAGCGACTCTACCTGAAACACACTAGATTAACTTCAAGCTGATGCTATCTGACACGTTCTTCTGTCTGACTTCAGCTACACCCGAAGGCATCGCAGCTGATCGCCTCCTGCAGGAAAATCAGACCGTTTCAAAGAGAAATAAAGAGAAATGGAGCATGTCAGGTTTTATAGCGAATTATATTGATACAACAGAGGATCTGACTGGGTGGATGTGAAGCCAAAGTTAATCAGCAGTGACAAAACACTACAACCACAGCTGCTCAGGACTTCCATCTACCAGTAAGTACAAACCTAAAAATGACACGCACACTACAATCTTTTCCAGAGGCAACTCTACATTTGGACAGGTTTCTGACATTTTTTTTTTAATACATGGTAAAAAAAGGTATTAATATACAGAGCTGTAAACAAAAATGCATGTTTTCTTTTAAAGTAAAATGACACAACGCCACAAAAAAAGATAATGGGTAATCTCTTTCAGTTTTTAAAAGTGTGACACACAGGGAATGATTGATAAGCAATATTGCTTTATGGGAGCACTTTAATAATAATAATAATAATAATAATAATAATAATAATATTGGCAGGTAAAAGGCTTCACAGCATCCCCCCAGTCAGCATCAAACACAACAAGAGAACATGAAACAGACATAAGAGACTATTTACAAGTGATCTTTTTTTTTTTTTTTTTTTTCCTGTTAAAATTATTTCTACTTAATGTGGCGAATAGCATCACAATGCGACACAATGCAACAACCCACAGCTGATGATACGGATGTACTGATGTAGTGTGCATGTGGTATATGCAAGTGTGTGAATCTGTGTAACAGTAGGAGCGTTGGCGTATGAAAAGTTTAAAAAGTTCAGTGTCCATAATTTCTTCATTCCTCCCCGACTTTAGAGTAGATGCGCTGCTTTTGTTTGTCCTCCCTCACTTTTTAGCTCATCTTCTTCGGCCCGCTGGCTTCTTGCGACCCTAACCAGGAGAGGGGGAAAAATAAACAAAAACCGAAAAAAAAACACACGATAGGACGCTTATAAATTCCTCCACACTTTAATTAGGACAAATCTCCAGATACGATTCATGTAACATATTCAGTACCTTCGGTGTTGGCTCGTCCTCCTGCTCCTCCTCCTCTTCTTCATCTTCTTCCTCAGACTCGTCTTTTGCAGCAGCTGCCTTCGATCGCCCACCACGCCTGGACGCCACAGAGGGGATACACACTGAATCAGTCCGCCTCAGCATGTAACAGGGAGACATGAATAAATGTAGAAACACAAAGCTGCAGCCTGGCTCGACACAATGTCTTCTGATTAAAAATATCTATCTATCACACACAAGGTGCCAAATGTTGGCATGAAGATCAATCAGTAGCATGCACACATGCCACACTGGTCAGTAAGGGTAACCGGTGTGGTGTGATTAAAACAAACTGTTTTCCCAGTAAGTTAGTTTGTTAGTGAAAGCTGGAAATCAAACTCTGGTGCAGACCAAACAACCGAACTGAGGTAGACCAACAAAACGTGAGCAAAAATGTAACAGATGAAATGCGTAAATACATTTATTGATTTATCTATCATTGTTAAGATGATGTGGCAGAAAGATTTTATGGAATTTCACATAAGCCACCCTGACAATATGGCTATATGTATATGAGAAATGCTGTGATTAAAGGGTTATTTAAATAGTAGTTTTAAAAGAAATCATCTGATCTTATGCTGAGAATTATTGTCAAGAAAGATGATGCTAGGCTGGTCCACTGCAATTAATTTAACAGACAGCGGCAGCTGAGCAAAAATTTAAGGGATAGTTTTGGTGTTTTGAAGTGGAGTTGTATGAGGTACTTATCCATAGTCAGTGTGTTACCTACAGTACATCAGTCAGCACGACCCCAGTTTGGAGAAACAGACAGAAGTTAATATGCCGGAGCAAAGCAATGTAATGCTGTGGAGGCAGAAAAACTTATTTTAGCCACCTAAAGGAAAGGCCCACCTATAAAAATCAATATCAGTTTAAGTGTGCGCTATGTTTAGAAAATTTTCACTGCTTTATCTTGCCATCAGTCAGCCCTTTCCTTCTCCTTTCCGATGGGGAACTGAGCTGAAAGTGAAACTTATCTATGCTCTCAAAGCCAGCAGGCTCCGATGACAAAAACAGCATAGATGCGTTTCACTTGCACTTCAGTTCACCATCTGAAAATATTCTAAATAAAGCGTATATTTAAGCTGATATTGATTTTTAATGGGTTTTTCTGCCGTCCCTGTCCACAGCACTGCATACAACAGCATTGGAAAGCACAAGTACGCTGGGCTTTATGGAGCAGCCTGGAAGATCACAAAGCTCGTGAGCATCTTACGCTGGTTTCTTGGCAGGTGGCTGAGCTGATTTAGGTGGACGTCCTCTCCTCTTCTGCGGTGTGGACTCTGCTGACTCCGTGCTGTTGAACGGAGAGAAAACGCAAACGACACCAGAGTTAGAGACAGAAATGAGCTCTCAGTGCCAACAGCAGATGTTATTAATGAAACTGATCCAACATCTCTGCATACTGTTTCTTACCCTTGTGATCGTCGCGGCGCCCTGGCTTGCCTGCCTCCCTTGGTCTTCAACTCCATATTGTCACTGCTCCTGTCATCCTCTTCCTCCTCATCCTCTGCTTCCTCCTCCACTCTCTCCTCTTCCTCCTCCTCCTCCTCCTCGTCTTCTGGTGGAGGAACTGCCTTCTTTCGCCCCCTCTTCCCCTTGGAAGGAGTATCCTGACTGGAAGCAGCAGACTTTGGAGGCCGGCCCCTGCGTCCTTTCTTCGGCGGGCTGTTCTGTTCGTCCTCCGGCCGACTGTCCTCGTCCCACTGGTCCTCGGACTCGGCCGCTGCGGTTGCGTTGGCTGCTGCCTTCTTGCGTCCGCGCTTTGGTTTGCTATCCTGGTCGTCACTGGAGGTCACGCCACGTTTGCGACCGCGGGGCTTTTCAATATCCTGTAAAAGACAGAACAAAGAGTTGACAAGGGCTGACAGGCTTCCTGCCGTAGCGAATCATGTTTTTTCATCAACTTTATCATCAGCTTAAAATATAATACTTTTCTGAATGGCGATGTCTGGTTTCCACAATAGTTTTTCTTCCTGTGAAGATAAACTGCTCAAAACCTGCCATCTGCTTAAAGTACCGTGAGAAACAAGTTGCAAAATACTTAAAAATACTAGTTCACTCCTCATTTTAGAGGAGACAGAATTGCTAAACTGCACTGATTTAAAACTAAACAAAAACAAAATGACATATGCAGCAGGTGTACAGGCTGTTATGTTTACACAAAGCGTACTTGCTAATCCTATCTTGACTTAAATCCAGCGGGTGTTTGCACGGCAAAATCAAAACAGTCACAAGGGTTTATGACTAGAAACACTTAACTGGATCACAGCAACACACATTTCTACTCATCCTAAGCTACTGTGTCATTTCTGATTATGTTTTTTGTTTTATTGTGCAGTCACTATAAAAACAGATCAAGAAAATTTCACTTTCTGTTGCTTGTAACATTTATGTTTCTCCAAATTAGCCATTAAGATCACTTTGTATACAAAAAGTCATTCTATTTTTGCCCGTTTATCCTACTGGTGTCTTGGGTGTTCTTATCAAAAACTAAATTACAGTCACAAGAAGGAAGTTTAATTTCCAAGAAACAGGGTTGAGCAAATATGATAACAACAATACCAACAATCTTTCCAACGGGGATTCAAGAGGATTATGGCTGGGATAGTCTGTCAACATAAAATATCTCAATAGTTGGATCAAATAACTCAATAATGTGTTATCTTCTGAATGATTACTGGAGCATTCAGATGATATTTACACACGATGGTCTGAGAAATTCTCCTTAATAATGTGATGACCCATCAGATATTCATTTTCATGCTGATAAAACACACAAATACCTTTGCATTATAAGACAAAGCAGCTGAAGAGCATGAAAAGACACTGAAGCGCTGCTGCCATATTATAATAACCAGTCGCACATCACAGAAGATATTATACCTTGTCAGTGCTGTCTGCTCTCTTTAGGCTGATGTCCTCATTTTCACTGTGATCCATTTCTGAGCTGTCAAGCCTGAAAGATAACAATTATTATTTGTTACTATTCTATGTACAAACAAAGAAATGCAGCTAAAAATGCAACAAGTGTAGTCTATGAGCATATAGAGGGTATCTGTAGGTTTCACAGAGTAAAATTTGGGATTTTAAGGCCTTTT
This sequence comes from Pterois miles, assembly GCA_947000775.1. NCBI lineage: Eukaryota > Metazoa > Chordata > Actinopteri > Perciformes > Scorpaenidae > Pterois > Pterois miles. The sequence goes on from CAMQGK010000052.1 coordinate 19,719,282, forward strand.
AAAACCCTGTTATGAATGTAATTTAACTTCCATTTAAGACCACTATGAATGAAATTTAATACCTACTTCACATCCATATTGGCACGAAAGTACTAAAGATATGAAAAATTAGAACCTCAATATCGTCATTGCTGCTATATGACTGATGCTTCGTTGCCAAGTATTAAGTCCAGAGCACCTCAGCTTTTAGTGTAGGTGTAGCTCCAAACGCTGTCTGGGGGTCGAATGGAGTTGATGCTCTAGATCCAGATGTGGAACAATACTGGCTGATTGCAGGCGTTTGCTGCTGTTTTTTTACAACTTACTGTTTTTCTGACTCAGCATGTGACTCCAAAGACATGATGTCCAATGTTCCAATTTCCAAAGTTTTCTTGCAGAGGGTACATCAGGTTTCAGATACGTTTCTAGTCCCTGGCTTCAACCTCACACTAAATTCACTGTTCTCTAACCATAGGTAACTGAACCTGCATTTACCGTATTTTCCGGACTAAAAGGCACACTTAAAATCCTTTAATTTTTTCAAAAATCACCAGTGCGCCTTATGATCCGGCACGCATTATGTATCAATTCTAGTTGTGCTTACTGACCTCAAACCAATTTTATGTGGTACAGGCCACTCAAAAATCTGTCAAAATGTTTTATTACGACTTAAGTTAACGTAACGTAAGCTACAGCTGGCATGGCATGCAACTGCTGGATGGATTGTCGGGGCATTACGGCACTCACCGACACTGTCAAAACCTAAGTAAAGAAAACTAATTTGGTGCTTGCCATCATTCCAGGTGGATTAACTAAAGAACTCCAACCGCTAGATATTGGTGTCAACAGGTCGTTCAAAGTTAAATTGCGAGCTGCGTGGGAGCGTTGGATGACAGAAGGCGAACACACATTCAAGAAGACAGGGAAGCAACGCCGGGCGAGTTATTCCACTATCTGCCAAAGGATCGTGGATGTCTGGGCCAAGGTATCAGTGTCGAGTGTCGTCTGAGCTTTCACAAAGGCAGGAATCATCACTGAACAGCTAAGTAACAGCAACGAGACTGACTCGGATAATGACGAGAGCGCCTTATGTATGAAAATAGACACGTTCACTGATAGTGCGCCTTAATAACTGGTAGGTGCTTCGCTCTATTGGCGATATTATGTAGTGCTTTTGCAGGACGTGAACATTGCATCGATAAATTACAGCACCCTCTTGTTGACTTGTTGACAGGGTCTGAACTTGGGTTTGCTGGTCCACCCTGTGGCATGATGAGCCTTTAGGAGTGTGCATGTGCATTACATGTCTTGTACCTGGTCTTGCTGCGTTGTGGGGAGCCCGGGTTGGACGAGGAGTCGTCGTTGCTGGCAGTCTCCATACGAGAAGCTTTACTCTGCAGCTGTTTCCCCGCCGACGACAGCGGCTTGTTTACTGCTCCCAAAACGTTAGCTGACTTGGGCTTGAGGAGGGAGGGTCGACAGATGACAAGAGTTGCATATGTGCTCCATCCAACAAAACCCAGAAATCACATGCAAAAGCCAACCTTATCATTTCAAAGTTTACCTTTCCTGGTGTGAAGAATGACTTCATCTCTGGTGGGAGATAATTTTTTGTGTTGCTGAAATTCTGAAATAGAGAGAAATCTTATGTCAGAGAGCTTGTTTGTGTAGAGAGAACAATTACCCATAACAAAAAAGCCCTGAAACACAAAGCTGAGGCTTATGAGAAGACGTTTTGCTTCTGCCAAACAATCAAATGAGTCAAAATGTGTGCCCGCTATGTTGAAAATGTTTGTGTTTATACTGAAAACTGGGGTGCAGGCACTGAAAGCCAGGTTACTATCATCTACCACAACCAGGAAACCATCCGTTTATCTTGTATGTGCACTTTTCAAAGAGGTACATATGCATTAGTACCCATGACACTCAAAGGATGTGCTCACCTTGACTCATCACTTAAAAGGTCACAGAGAAGAAAATATTGTACAGCTCTCATCAGCAGCTCAGCTCTTTCCATCAATGGAAATGCACCAATCAAAACTGGCCAGTTATTAGCTGATGGGCCATGACCAGTGACCGGACCGTTAGTCTCATATTCAAAATTTTTCTGCCCGTCACATTTCCATACAAGCGCCAAAATGAGTATTGGGTGAAGGTAAATTATAAGGCTACCAGGATGTGTTCAAATTTAATCGTGTAAAATGTAGTTTTTGGTGAGAAACTTGAATAAATCCAGTTGTTTAAAGGAGATGTTTTCACAGCAATATAAAATAGATATCAGAGGGAATTATGACCTGTTATACTTCCTCTAAGCTGTTTATAACATATCATTAGAACTACTAATACTACTACTACCATTTTTTCTTTAATCAAAGCAAATATTTAAAAAAAATACAATAATTTATTTCCTAATCATTTGAATTGTGTGTTTTTATACAAATAACCATTATAGATGACAATAAAGTAACTGTAATAACTGTACTTTGGTACAGCTGAAATTATTTTTTGGGACGATGGTATAAAAAATTTTTTTGGAGCCTTGCTGTCAATTATAGCTCTTAGAAAGAAAATCCAAATAGGCAGGTGAGACTTTTTAAATCAGCCAAGAAAACTGCTATCAGTGTGCATCTTTAGCTGTATATACTCGATTTATGTATATATAAATATACATATTTGTTTTAAATTGTAAAAGCAACTGCTTTGCTGGAAGCTAGGTGTCACATTTTTTGGAAAATGCTTTGGGGTGCAGACTCCAACCTTGTCTGGTTTAGTGAAGAAACATGAGGGCAGCACGGGGTCTTTAGGGGACTCCAGGCTGTAAGTTGTGCTCTTTGACATGATAATGTGCATGGCAACATCACACACTGTGTAGAGTTTCTGTACAGGGCAGAGACAAAAGTCTGGTCAGCAGGTTGAGAGTTAGAGCAATGAATGAATATGTACTGCCCATATATGATGTATTCAGTGAACATGAACTTGCAGATCTAACGTCTACCTCGTTGGTTTTGGCATCACTGGGGGCCTGTGCGTCTTTCGTCTGTTTGATATTTTCCACCATTTTCCTTATGAAGGCGTGGCTGTTGTTTTCATTCTTGGCCATGATGATCTCAAGGACGAACCACAGAGCCCTAATAAGGAGGGGAGGTTTGACATCAGCATACAGGACTTTGGATTCTCACCATGATATTGTCTTATTTTCCTTTTAAGTTCCTGGACAAGACTTTAAACTGTAGATGCAATTTCTGAGTAATGGCAACAATAAGAGTGGTAACAGCAGAGTATTCTCTGGGGGGCAACAAAGATGATATTATTCAGGGCATCCTGTTTTTATAGCTGTGTGTCCCCCCCAAAATATGACTATAACATCAACACCAGGTTGTAATATTCAACATTAATCTAAGAGTTTCATCTAATTTATAAAATGTCTCATTTAAAAAAAAAAAAAAATCTCTAAACATCAGATTTATCAACAACCTACTTACTCTTTAATTTCTTTGAGCTGCTCGATGTCCTGTACTTTGACGTAGTCTGGGTCATGTGCCAGCAGGTGGATGGTGTAGGGCACCACATACTCCGGCAGCAGAGAGAACAGCTTGTCTGTTGGCACACACAAGGTAAATATTGCACCACCATTACCTTATCACAACAGGGATAATTAGTACTGTCATGTGCACTGAGGTGCACTATAAGGAACACAAAACATGTCATCAGTTTCTTTCTTTAAGTTCTGGTCCTGCTCACACTGACTTTTTACCAACGAGTAAACATGAATTTATACGGACTGACAGGTAACTCGTTGATTGTACTGTTTTGGCGATTGTCATCCTGCATCGTCAATACCCAAGTGAGGAAATCAAATTCCAGAGAGTGACACAAGTTTATGCAGCACTTGATGAACACAGTGCAAACGTCGAGGAGTGCACAGACATATCCATGACTGGCATACTGTGGGATTACTGTCACACACTTTAATGGAGAAAATGAACTGACAAAGTACACAGAGTTTGGTGTAACCACAATGTATTTAACAGCTTCTGACCTATTAATTAGGAAAAACACCTGTACTGATGGCCTTAAATAGAGCTGAATAAGATTGCATTCTTTATAGATTTCATAGTCAGCAGATAGCTTTTGAAATCATGTTAAAGTCACATTCACTTTGCTTTCACACCACAAATGAACGTTTAAAAAAAAAAAAAGAAAAAAGTATGAATTAAAAACAATTCAATTTCATTTGATTGTTTCTTTACCACTGATGGCGGCGTGCTGTTTGAGGTACTCTCGGCGTATGTTGACGTTTTTCACCAGGCATTGGCGAGCGTGAGCCCTTCTTTCCTTGACAGGGTCCTTGGCACACAAAGCGAACACGGCCATGTACTCCAGAGGCAGACGGAGGCGGCACAGGCCCCGATGGAGCTTCTGGGAAAAACACTGTCGCACCTGGTAGCACTCATCCTGGAGACAGATGACACAGAAATCAGTGACAATGATTAACAGGGGAGAACACGTTATAAAATGAAATATGGGGAGGGAGCGTAGAGGTGGAGTAGCCCTGGGTGTTGGAGAGAAAATGATACCCATTGGTAGTGCATCAATTTCAAAACCATAAATAAAAAAAATAAGATGCTGAGCACTAAAACGAGCTTGAGCTGAGCATGAAAAGAGGAAAATTTCTTACATTGATGACGAGAGCACACAGCTGATACTGCTCCAGCGTGATGATTTCGTGATAGCAGGGTTCCTGTGCCAGCTTCAGCAGGGCGCACGCCGCTGCCAGCCGCAGTCTCGACATGTCTGGTTTACTGGGGGAAGAGGGGACGGAGCAGAGGAAACAAGAGTAAACAAGGATTTCTTCAATTATCTTCTAATGTGTTCATGATTATAACATAACATCCCTCTGGGGTCCACAACACCTATTAAAATCCAGCGCTTCACTGACAATTACATGATTATAATGTGAAGACAAAGCTTCCTCTGAGCCGCTCAAGAGGCTGACACACACAGGACCTTTGTCTAAGAAAGGAGTATAGGCTTTGTTGTTTACCCCATCCTGCCCTGCTCGGTTAAGTCTCCATCGCTGTGTAGAATAGCAGTCAACATCCTCAGGGTGGAGTTGCCTGATTTGCTCTGGTTGTTCTTCACTCCTAGCAACCACCGCACCATCAGCTTTATGCCCTGGATCTGAAAAAAGGAGGGCAGAAGTTCAAAAATCATTTTGGGGTCAACTAAAGTGCATCATTTCAGAATGAGGGGAAATGTCTCATTTACTTGTTAAAATTGTGTTGATATGATTATTAACATGATAATTATGTCTCTGAAAGTATTCTTCAAAAATAAAAAAGGATAAAGACAAAACACGCAGTAGTAGACTGGACACAGTTTCTAAGAGACACACAAGGCTTCATCGCTAACCTTGGCCAGAGTCTCCGGGGACACTTCATCGTCAGGAACCCAAAGCTTGGTTGTCTTCTTGCCCGGGATCTGCAGACAGCACAAATAACACTGTAAGATTTACCGCTGCCAGAGTCTACATTGGTATTTTTTGGATTACTGCGGTGTATTTCTCTGAGTACCTTCAAATGATTCATATCCCTAAAATCTGTACAACTTGAGCTAAAAGGGTACGTAAGTCAATAAACCACAATAATTGATAAAAGTATTGAAATTCTGGCATAAATAAAATTTAAAAATTGGACATTTTTTCCATCAAATTTGAATAAACACACATTCTTCCTAAACAATGAATTCAGAAACATGAACAAAATATTTACATTAACATTATTTGAACTATGTACATTTTTTTCACATTTTGACACACTGTTGATTGATTCGTTACATTGTGCTTGTAATTTTAAGTAATGATGTCAACATGAGCACAACACATGATGACGTGATGAAGACAGCAGGAGCAAAATCTCTGGGAAACAACAACGAATATGAAGGCTTATTGCCGAAACACATTTGTCTGTTTTCCCAAAATAATAAACAAGACACATTATCCGTGAGTGCCGGAGATTTTGTTCATTGTTCTTATTACTACCCGGCACCCGATACTTTTCAAGATTTGGATATGTGCTCGCTGTTATTTTCTATTTCGTGATGAAGACAGAAGCCTTAAGTTTCTGCTGCAAAAAGAATGAATGATCTGGTTATCATGGTTTTTATTTTAGATCAACTTAGACAGACAGCAAAAACATCGAAATTGCAATTTGGCCTCGTGCAATTTTCAAAGTGACGGGGGTGCAAGATTTGTTTAAGGTGACGTGTGTCAAAATGTCATTTTAAATTGAATGTTACGGTGCTGCAGAGAACTCCTGGCCTACATATCATATTACAGACTTAAGGAAACATCTTAGTTTGAGTCAGATCCCCGAAAACATCACATCATAATCATTTTAATATGTCTTTCAATGAAAATGGGAATAATGAGGCAAAAATCGTTCCCTCTAACATCGCAAATTATAGAGCATTTGCAACATGAGTCAAAATAGATATATAGATATAGATACATATTTTTCAACATCGTTCAGTCCTAAAAAGTACTGATCCTAAAGCTGTGATGAACAGTTTTCAGGACCTCAGAGTTGTCCAGATTCAAGGTTTGTTGAATAAATAAATAATAATAACTATTAAAAACTGGCCTGTATTTTCTTTAGATCTGAGGTCATAAAGCAGTGACTTATGTACCCTGTCATTCATGAGCAGATCCTTCACAATGAAGTTGGCGACTAGAGATTTGAGCGGTGCAGCAAACTGTTCTGGGGCCAGCTGAGCCAGGTGACCCAGTGTGGTCAAAGGAGTGATGAGCTGCTCCAGGTTAGCAGGGTCCAGGCCTTTGTGTAGAGGCTGCAGAAACACAAAACATAATATTTCATTGACGGGTTGATCCTTTGTCAGACATACAGATCTACTGGTGAACATTAACATAGACAACAACTTATCTGACATACTGCTCAGGTTTGGGAGGCGTGTTTATCATTCAGAGCAGCATTCAGATACATCAGTGTTTCATTACTGCATTTCTTGAAAACTAAATGTTGTTTTTCTTTACATTTTCTAAATATTGCAGGCATATTCATCAGTCTAATCTGATACTCAAGTGAAATTTAAAACAACAAAAATAAATCCAAATGCTTTGCAAAGTGTGCCAAACCAGGAGGTACACACAGCTTTTCTGACTGACCTCGAAGATTTGGGCGAAGTGTGTGTCTCTGTTGCTGAACATGGCATTGATGCAGTGGATGGCATACTTGGCCTGGCGAGGGGGGCCTCGCTTTGCTTTGGCCTGCAGTACCGGCAGCAAAACACTTGGGGGAGCAGGCAGGAGAACACCATTACAAACCATTGAAAGTCAGAAAAAGTGAAGCATGTCCAAAGTAAACCTGATTAAATACCAGAGTGTGACTGCATACAACCTGCTGTAAGTCACAGAATGAATGAAAGCATCGATGAAACGTACGATTTGATGTGAGGGAAACTCTCTTCCATCTTGCTGCCCGTGTTCTTGAAGATCTGTAGCGCAGCCTCTGCGACCTTCTCGTCGTCCATCTTCAGACAACCCAACAGAGACTCAAACGTCTCTGCAGAGTGGAAAGACACCGGGTGAGTGAATGACAGCACCTGTGTTGGATGAAAAACAAAAAAGAGTCAAACAGCTGAATGACATCAAATGAATAGTTTTCAATAATTACTGCTAGGGCTGTCACTTCATCGAAAAATTTTAATCGCAAATAATCGCATGTTTGTCCATCATCAATCCCAAATTTAAAACACTTTTTATCTGTTCAAAATGTACATTAAAGGGAGATTTGTCAAATATTTAATACTCTTATCACCACGGGAGTGGACAAATATGCTGCTTTATGCAAATGTATGTGTGTATTTGTTACTGGAAATCAATTAACAACACAAAACAATGACAGATATTGTCCAGAAACCCTCACAGGTACTGCATTTAGCATAAAAACATGTGCTCAAATCATAACATAACAAGCTGAAGCCTCATTCTTGAGGTCAGAGGTCAAGGGACCCCTTTGAAAATGGCAATGACGGTTTTTCCTTGCCAACATTTAGCGAAGTCTGGAGTATCATTTAGCCTTCTTCTCAACAAGCTAGTATAACATGTTTGGTACCAATGGATTCTTTATGTTTTCTAGTTTTATATGATGCCAGTATCTTCATCCTAGCTTTAAAAATGAGCCCGCTACAATGTAAAAACTGCAGGCTACGTTAATGCCTTGAAGACATAAGTGGCAAATTAGTTAACATGTTATTATCGTGTTAACTTTGACAGCCCAAATAATTACTGTAAGCATCATAAATAGTGTTTAATATATAATAAGCATAGTCTATAATTGGGTGTATCACTGTAGTGACTGCTGCTGCCAGCTGTCAGGCCATTTTTTTACCTTCAGCAGTTCCAGTCCTGCTCTGATGGCCTCCTCAGTGGGGACGCCCTCCTCATCATCATCAGCTGTTCCATCTATAGATTTGTTAACCTGTTTTATCAAAGCGCTGATAAATGATGATAGAGATGAAAGAGAGATACGAAAAAGGTCAAATACTGCACAATAAAATCTCATAGTACTGTAGTGTTTGTATGAATGTGAAGACATAAAGTTTTCCATGATGGACCTCTCTACTCAGTACCTGATGGACTCTGTGTCGATGTGTACAGGAGCGATTCTCTCCAGCAGGAACTTGACCATTTCCAGGAATGGATTGCTTGGCTGTTTAGGGCTGCCAAGCTTTTTAGTGATGTCTCGCTGAAAAGGTGACAAATAAATAATAATAAAACTCAAATTACCCCCTTGTGCTTGTATGCCACCAACAAACCAGTCAAGAAGCAGTTCACACTAGAGGTCAGTCAGCCGATTAATCGAGCCGATTATTTGACTTGACGATTTGTGAGGATCCCACCAAAATCAAGATCCAAGCAAATGTTTGTGCCAAATTCAGGCATTCCTGAGATATTAAGCTCATGAGAATGGACATCACGGACAACCCGAAAGCCTCTGGCTGTGTCTGTTGCTGTTACGCGGAAGAATAAATAACATAACATAACAATAATTACAATAATGACACTACTGCAGAAAAACAGACAGAAAACAAAAACAACAAAATGACTTTTTCAAATATAAAAAGATTTACAAATTTAAATTAATGCATTTATTTTATTTTAATTTAATTTAATTTAATTTAATACATTAATAAAAATAAATTTATGAGCAAAAATAAACCGCTTTTGATGTTTTATTCATGTAAAATGTCACTTTGAACGATAAACTGATGATAATTTAAATTTTTGGGATGGTCCACATTCATTTTAGGACGTCTTAGGTTGTATTTTGAGATGGTGTTGGGAGACAGTATTACCTATTACACTCGAACATTGAGGGTATCAGTCAAAACAAAGCCAGTGGGGGGTGACAGTGCTTCAATTAGAGGTCACTACACATGGAGAGAAATGTCAGTACTGACCACACAGACTTCAGCTTGTTTGCAGGAGCATGAGGGGCTGACCAAGGTTTCCAACTGATCTCTGATCCGTTCGTCATCATCCAGGACCTGAGCCAACTTCTTCACAAAGTCCTGAGCCTTGCCCGGGTCTGGCAGGTTCCCTGTAGACACACATTTGAAACAAGGGTGGTTAGGTTGTCCTGTTTCTGCTATTTCATTTGAAGTTTTGTTATTTTTCTTCTTCTTTAGCTAAGCTAAATGGCTCGACAAGTTGGTAATTCAAACAACTAGACCAGTAATTTTAATGTGTGAGATCCTTACTTGTGATCACCATGACTTTGGCGAATACGGCCTTGCTCGATGCTTCAGACTAAAACAAACACATTAACAGAAAAAAAAATAGTTTAGAAACATGAGATGAGGGTATATTAACCATCAGCTTTTTTGTAATATGCCTCAGTCAGTAACCTTGGGTTTTTTGATCAAGTCCAGCAGGTCTTTCACATGGTGTCTCAGCAGATTCTGGCACTTCCACATCTCATTCAAAGCTCTGCGTGGCACAGACAAACAGCATGGAAACAAAAGATGAGGAGGAATAGTAGTAGGACAGTCGGAAAACAAAGAGTTTCCTCTTGAACATTTCTACATTCCTCAGATCATCACAATCTTTTCCAAACCAAAACAAACACAACTGGCATGTTTTGCTGATTCTTTATGTGAGAGAAAGACTTACTTGACAGCATTTGTGTCCAGGGTGGCGTACAGGTAGTAAAGACACTTCATCCTCTCAGCGGTTTCCAGGTTGTGAGGAACCATGTACTGGGCAAAGACCCGTTCCACCAGCAACCTGTGCACACAAAGGGGAAAATTTAGATTTAAATAAATATCCTCAGAAACTAGCACTGTTTGTTTGTCCTATTTAAGGGTTTGAGCTGAGTCCTGATAGTCATTAAGCTAACATTAGATTTGTTAAATAGGATTATCTACAGAACGGTCTGAAATTAAAGCGACTCGGGACAAAGTTTCGTTGCAAATTTGAGAATGCCCTTTAAAAAGTAAGATGGATTTACACTGTAAGTTCCCTGTTGAATTTGATTGAATATTTATGCTTGAACCAGATTACAGTCCCTTGCTGGCCAGTGGCAGTTTCTAACCAACCATATCTGAGACTATCTAATTAAATAGACTGATAGGACTGCTCAGCGGTCCTGGCGTAATCTCACACTTTAATACCGTTCATAATAAAAATGGGACATTTTCAGACTGTGTCCTTAAATTCTGGATAATCAAATTTCAGAGGTTTTAATGGCGATTCAGCTGAGCATGCAGAAGTATTTCAATGGTGCCCTGCTTAACTTTCATAGAGTTACACACTCAGGAGCTGCTAGAATACAGAATACTTTTCCTGTTGGCAGCTGAGCAGCTCCACTGCAGCAATGATTCAAAGAATAACTGCAAACTCAGACACCGTTAAGACTGCAGTTACATCTGAGACTGGATGGGTATCGTTAGAGTTTTATTGATACTATTACTACTACTCTTATTGATTCTTTTTCATTACTAAATAATTGATAGTCAGAACTCAGTCCCATCACAGATAGCAGAAGATAAGATAGGATAAATTACACCAAAATGTTAAAAAAGTACAGCTAAAAGAACGGATAATGTCAGAGATGATCAATACTATCCATCCATCCATCGTCAACCGCTTATCCCGTTAGGGGTCACGGGGGGGCTGGAGCCAATCCCAGCAGGCATTGGGCGAAGGCAGGGTTCACCCTGGACAGGTCGCCAGTCCATCACAGGGCACATAGAGTCAGACAACATAGAGACAGACAACCATTCACACTCACATCCACACTTACGGGCAATTTAGAGTCATCAATTAACCTAAACAGCATGTCTTTGGACTGTGGGAGGAAGCCGGAGTACCCGGAGAAAACCCACGCTTACATGGGGAGAACATGCAAACTCCACACAGAAGAGTCCCAAGCCCAAGGAATCGCACCTGCGACCCTCTTGCTGTGAGGCAACAGCGCTAACCACTGCACCACCGTGCAGCCCCATGATCAATACTATACTTATATATATATATATATATATATATATATATATATATATATATATATATATATATATATATATATATATATATATATATATATTACAATACTTATATTTAATAATTTAGCACTGGTGCTTATTTAACACCAGGTTTCGGTACCCATACCTGTCTGAGACTATGATGCTTTGTGGAGTTATCAGTCAGGCTTTTTTAGGAGGTGCACACTCTCTCCTCTACTTCTGCTTGTGACACTTAGCAGAATGATTTTTGACAACCCCCCAGTAAGGCACTGTAGGCTCTCCATGTTGTGCATGTTTTGGATTTGAGGTCTTGCCTATTTTTGACGCAAGCCACGCGCATTTCATAGCAGCAGCAGACAGTGAAAGTGATCTTCTGACTGTATATTAACATCATATCAGCAACATAACTACACTTTTGATGTCTACATCTGTATGAAATATCACAGACATGAAAAAAAGTCAAGATGTATTTTTAAATCAACACTTCCTGCTTCCATTTAAAAATAAAACCCCTCAAGTGTTTTTTTTCTGTGGGTAGAATTCCTTCATTTGTTAACAAAAGGCTTTTATTCTGAATTATGTGCAGGACAGTGTTGTACGACATGCAGTAACTTGTAGGGTTCCATGGATGAATATAGTACGGGATTTTAATTGCGAATTATTACTATTATTTACAAATGAGCACAAGTTTCTTGACCTTTCTCTGACATGACATTTATAATGACATGAAATGGTCATTATGAGAGTCAAATCTGTGCAGAAAGAGCAGCAGCAGCAGCAGAAACGCTGCAGGAAATGCAGCTCGCAGCCAGTATGTAAAACACGACGCGTGAATCAGGCAGCCCTGAGGTAACGCAGCCACCACATGCTCCTCACGCATGCAGTCTGTTCCAGAGCTTATGGTTCTAGCATTGCGTTTAAATCTAAAGTACTGCCAAATAGAAGCTTTTGCTTTTCGCTTTGACACCAAATCCTCAGCCATTGTCTTGCCTGTCAACTCTCTCTGGTCCCGGTTGTGAAATCTGACTCCTGCAACTCTGTGCTGAGACTCCATACGGAGCAGACACTGTCACTTTCAGATTGTTGCGTCCATTGTCCAACTATGCATTGATAAGGTGGCAGCGATATGCCAAAATAAACTTAATGTGTTTTATTTCTATAAAAAAAGATGATGGGGCGGTGGGCAGGTAATGTAATCGGTGTATGCCCAAACACTGTCTAATACCAGTAACACCGACTACTGCGACAAACCTATAACACACCAGATGTTCCAGGTTAAAGTGAAGCAAGTGATGCTGCGGTGGACTCTCTGGCTCCTCTAATGCTATAAAAAACACATCCTACATAATTCACTTGCTTATGAAAGCAGTTGTGACCGCTTTACATTATGGAGCCTGGAGGTTTCTGTAGGTGGTGTTTCTTTCTCTGTGAGACTTTTCCCTGTATGACTGTCAAACTGCAGCGACAAATCGTTCCAGTCTAGAGAGAAGCATTTGCTCTTTAGATTCTGAAGGGATGATTTAAAAGCCTGATTTTACAGTTTGTGTTTGAGATGGGTGAAAAGTGTTTGGCACATGCTGCGAAGCATCTCAGTGCGATGTCATAATCTACATTCGGCTGGTTATCCATGGAACAAGACACATTAATCAAACAAAATTAAGTGCAGAAATCTAAGGTACATTGCCAATAGCTCCAGGCACACACGAAAACTGTGGCTGAGCAATTGACTCAAGGAACTCACTGAGCCTCATCAGCATCTTAAAGGGAACATATTTAAAGGCTCTATCTTTTAAACACTTACCCCAAGGTATTAAACACTTCATTGAAATTCATCAAGGCGTTTGAGTTTCCTACGTTTTAATACAACAACCAGGAACACATGCACACAAACCTGTCATCGATGCTGTTCTGGTAGTAGATATGGAGCAGCTTGTCTTTGATCCAGGAAATCTGTTTAGAGGCCTCCCGCCCTCCCTCTCCCTGCAGCGAGTACTTCCTGTAGATCGATGCCAGGCCCATCATGGCCTCCTTACGTACACGCCACTGATGAAGGAGGATGGGACAAGACAAAGGTTAAGCTCAACAGAAACGGTGATTTCATTTGTATTGAGACGAATATAGATATAGACTGAAAAAAGGTTTCTTGCCATATTGTCTTGCCTACATACAAAACACTGACAAACAATATCAGAACATACTGACATAAGTCCAAGCATATAAAAATTTGTCCACTTACTCTTTTGTCTAAAGTTCTCTCCTTTACAAAATTGAGCAGTGCATCATTCACTAGAGACAAGTCTTTCTTGGCAGCAGTTACTATAGAGACGATGACATCGTGGCGGATGGCCTCCTCTGGGTCATGTGATCTTACCCTCAAGAATTCTGGGAAAGAAAACAGGAAAAAAGGTAGGGAATGTGAGGAAGTGTACCTGCCACCTCTGCCACAAAAAAAAAAAAAAAAAAAACATCTGGCAATTGCTTCCCATTTTTTATAAATTGCACACTTAAAAGGAACAAAAAGCTCGTAATATATCATTTGAGTTGTGGTATCACATCCATATAGTGACAAAATATCTCAACACTGATGTGGGTTTCCAAAACAGTGCATCTGCATAGAGGTCAGTACATTTCCTCTGATTTACCTGTGAGGTCTTTGGCCAAGTCTGGGTGGTTCATTAGACAGTGACTGGCAAACTTTACACACTCCAGTCTGATAGGCACATGGATGTCATTAAACCTGTTGGAAAACAAATGCGCGTGAACATCAGCAACTCCACAAGGCAAAAACATAAATAGCCCAGCAGATATTTGCTGCACGCACACTTATCTCAGGAAGCCAAATGTAAGACTTTAATGACTGTAATGCACCAAAGGCATACGCCAAGAGACAGATCTCACATTTCACACTAAATATAGCAAAAAAACCCTAATTTCTAAAAGTGTCAAGAAGTGTGTGTTTGACAAATTATGACAGGGGGAATTTACAGTTGAAAAACATGAACGAAAACAGTTAAGCAAAGTAAATGTGATGGTGTGAAACTACAACAAACATATTGTACAGCAACACCCCTGTTTTGTGTCCATGAATCCAAGACCGAGTGCTTGGTCTTCAGCATCAAAACTGACCCCCATCTGACAAAATTCCTACTGGATAGGTAAGCTAACATTACTGCCAAACATGTGAAATATATAGTGATATTGTAGTTTTAGCTGGGTAATGTTGATAACATTAGTCTCCTTTTCACCAAAATTGCTAGCTAGCTAACGTAGCAAACTCCTGAACTGAGCAGATAACTTCAGCTATTATTACAGACTATCAGTGCTTATGTGGCTGCTAAATCACTTTACTTTCCTTTTGCAAAATATTTTTTCAGTTGATGTTACAAAGCACCATTATTAGATCCGTGGTGTGTAGCTCAGTTACAACTAGCTGGTTAATCTTAGCTTGCTTGCATTTGTTGTCACAATCAAAATACTTCCAGAGTGGATATGGTATTTACCGTCAGCTTGACAAATGATTTCACCAGGATCCATGATACTAACTTATGTATTATGACAAATGTCGACTTTAGTTAACAACACATTGTATGGCATAACGGTACAAAGTAAAGGTAGATAAGATTGTTTTCTATTAGCCAACAGCTGTCACTGTCGCCTCACTGTTTTGACCAATGCTTGCTCACGTCTATGTGGTGCGAGCACAAGCACTGGCATGCTGACGGTTGGCCACGGGTGTCACTGTTAACTAGCTATTTCTGATTCCTACATATAGCTCCTTTAAAGATCTGTGGATGCTACAGCCACATTGCCATAACTCACCTGCCCAGGTAACACTGCCAGAGTGGTTTGTTCTGTGCAGCCAACTCAGAGTCCTTGGCTCCAAACATCTTAGCCAGCAGCTTCACCACCTGCAGCCTCTCATCATTATCATTACTCTGCAGAGACAGAGCGAAAGGAGGGAGACACAGAGAGAGAAATGATGCACAGAATTTGGCTGTGTCAAATGGACAGACACACCAAGTCATTTACATTGACTACGCTGGCAACATTAGCACTTCCATAACACAAAGGCAGCAGTTTCTTCAGTATCAATCTTGTTTGAGAATGAGCAACGAAGAGGAGGAAACAGCAGAGACGATGAGAAGTAAAGACAAAGGAAGACAAGAGGTGGGAAGGAGAGGGGTGAGAGAAGAAAAGCAGTGGGGAGAGAAAACGAGTGAGGAGAGATAACGATGGAAAAAGTGAGAAAGGTGAGACGGGGAATGAGCAAGCATGAGAGAGAGACAGAGGGAGAGTGTGTAGTCTGTGGGGGAGAGATTTTATCGCAGCTATTATTTTGAGGAGACGGCAGTGATCTACACTCCCTCTGAACAGTTAATGAGCGTTATCCATCAGCAGGAGGCCTTTATGAGACACTGCAGAGGCAACATTATGCTGACTGCTCGATCTTTCTAATACGAATCAACAAACCTGCAGAGAAAGTGAAAATGTGTAGTTCTGTGGGTAATAGGTCAGACAATTCAGGTTTTGTGTGGATAAACTCATAATAACAATATCAACCCAAGCATTGCTGCTACTTCCATCTCTATAACTCACAAAAAAAATCTAATAACGATGCCATTTACCTGTCAATGTCCTACAGTAAGGTGCAGTAAGGTGTATTTGCACAAAACAATAACATCAACTACATGATATGACAAATGTAGGACGTTTTATGTAGGCACACTCACAAAAACAATCAACTATAAACATTAAAAATCTGAAAATCCACAAACAGTTTGGTGCCTCAATGTCACACTGAAAAGAGTGTTTTACTATACCTTCAGCTTAAACTCCAGCTGCGGCAGCACTGAGAGCAGCAGGTGGCTGTCTATGTTGTAAAGCTCCAAGATGAGGTCAAAGACGTGTTCGGACAGATCGCTGACTGAGGTCTTTCCCAGCATCAGCACCTGGTTGAAGAACTGATGAAGAGGACAGAGAGGGAGGAATAATGAGTACCGATAACATCCAAAAAAAGAGATCCCACATGGTGCTGCAGCAGGTGACTTGTCTAACATATGGTTCCTTTTTCCAAGTTATTCTTGAGGACCTATATATCTCTGCATGAAACAGATGTAGAGGCAGACACTCAGATTACATTAGCTGTCAAGAGAAAGTAAGAATGTGCAACAAAGACTACAAGGTGATTTCTTCACATTGTGATCTTTGCGAAGTTCTCCTCTATGGTGAGGTCAAAGATCAGGTACAGAGGAGCCTCTCTGGAGCTGTTAGGGATTCACTGTTTTATTCAAGCAGCAGCTTCCTTTTTTTTACTCCAGTTGTGGGGCTATTCCACCATATTCCAGTAGCCTCAGTTAAATATGAATTTACGACACTGAAACTGCATGTATACGATGTGAGCCTCGGCACAAATATTGTAATCCTCTTGCGGTGCCAAGACATTTCTGGCATGGCTGGCCCTGGTTCAAATTCACTAGCAATGCCAGTATCACGCTCTACTCATTAGGCTGCGTGAGGCAAACACTGACACTACAGTATGCAGTGTTTTACAGCTAGGGCTGCACTGAACGTCATTTGTTTACATTTGAAATTTCTATTAAGGTTTCTGAATGATTTGAATATCGAATATATATATTTTTTATTTATCTGTTCATCTCATTCCATTCTCATGACCCACATCTCATTCTGCTCTCATTACATTTGTGTAATACTGTCACTTACTCTTATACACAACCCCTCATTTCATGTGTATACAGTATTATAATTTGATATATGTAATCACTTTTTACAACTTACAACTTATCGTGATCTTTCTGTCTATCTTGTTAATGTTATTGTATCTTATTATAGAATTTTATCTTATTTTATTTGACTATTGCCGTTATTGCTGAGTTGACCCGTCCATCCTATACATTTCATTGTACTGTTGACCCTGTTAACCTGCAAATGACAAAACTTAACTTGTCTGTCGTCATATTTTTTGATCTTGTCACGATAAAAAATGGATTAAATAAGTTAGTGTTTTTGTATTAAGTACAAACTTTTTTAATGAATATAGTTTATCAGTTTCATCACATAATAACATGTAGATGCGGACAGAGGACTGAGTGCTGCAGTGCTAGCTGTATGTGTGCATTTGAGAAAGTGACAGTGAGAGGGGAGAAGATGGAGGCTGGACTATTACACACAACGTTTCTGTAAGTTATTAATAACCTACTCTGAACATGTGATATTTTCTATTCAGCTTACCCGAACCAGCCCCATCACTATTATGCAGCTACCACTGTAATCTAATCCTACAAACAGTATAATAATACTAGCAATATTAGTGCTGCCTAATCTTTATCCGCAACTGTGTGGAAATACTGGGTTAAAACAGATGAGTAGATATGGAGAAAAATGAAAGAAAAAACGCAGTACAGCACTCGAATGTTGATTTTGAATGAAGCTTCGAAGCTTTGAACTATTCGGTACAGCCCTTCTCTAACAAGTATCATCTATGAATTGTACAGAATGTAAAATAAAAAAAAAAAAAAAAAAAAAACTCACCCAGCCATAGATAGTGTTAAGACAAAAAAACAAGAGTGTGTCAAAGGTTTAATCTTACATTGGTGATGTAAGGCTCAATAGCCTGAGCGGTCCTCTTCAGCAAAGCTTTGGCCAAGTCATATGCTTGTTTATTCAAATTCTAGACAATCAGAAAAACAATTGGTGAATAAATCAGCAGCTCAGAGAACATGTTCAAACAGATGACAAAAACTACATGTGAAAAATAAGGGTGTAGTCCATCGTGTCTTGTTTTCACTCAGCATTAAGATGTTTGTACCCGGTACAGATGCCCACAGATGCTTATGCACAAACTCTTAAGTTGCTCTACCTCGTCTCACCTACAGGGGTCTCACTGAATTACAGGGTATGGAAAATGATATACTGGCAACTCACTTCAGACTGTCCAGTTACTGAGCCGTCTCTACTTGTATCAGTATTCATGGTGGGTGTGTGTGTGTGTGTGTGTGTGTGTGTGTGTGTGTGTGTGTGTGTGTGTGTGTGTGTACATGAATGTATGTAGCTTTTTGTGTAATCGTGCCCGTTGTTGGCATGAGCATCTATACGTTGTGCACATACCTTGTGTGCTGGCACCAGGTTGACCAACACGGTGTCCAACAGCTCCTGCGATACGGTGTCTCCTTCGCAAATAATGGAGCTCATCAGGTCCACCATATGCATGTGCACTTTCTGGTTGTGGCCGTTGCTAGGGAAACAAGGCAGGGGGGGTCAAAAGTCAAGGAAGCATCACTGCATGATTTATAATATGATATTCCACACTGGTTCGTGAGGCAGCAGCTTAAAAGTGACTGGATTTAATCAAAATGTCAGATATCAGTGCAGGCATTGTGTAGGCTTCGTGTTTTACGCTTGCCGAATCTCTCATCCTGAAAACAAACTGTCCTCACATTAACAGACTGCGATGCACTTATCACACAGAGGGTGGGTGTATTTGCTCATAATGATCTGTGTTACAGCGGGAGGTAATGCTTATTACCTAGTTTTGTATCTCAGCGACTGCTGTCCTCAACGCTGCCAGGCATTACTGGTCTCATTACCTCCCATTCACTGACAGTGTCACTTACACACAAATGACGGCTGCATTCCCCTACACCTTCTAGCTCACTGAAAATATTTCTAGCAGAGCTCTTCCTATATTATATAAAAAGCATTGTGCTGGCACAACTTTGACACACACACAAACACAATTTTTGTTACAATGGCAAAGAGCCAAATTCTGCACTGCAGAATTCAGCCCTCAAGGTTGTGTTGAGCAGAGTGAAATTGAGAGCGGGGTTAGGAGGAAAGAGAGGAGAGGAGGGAGGGCAATCAAAGAGAAACAACCGGACTGCTCCTGCGCTGTTTCATGATGTTGCAGCGGAGACAGATTGAAGAGCTCATTTCTAACATTAAGGACTGCCGCAGCCAAATAAAGGAGGGGAAAATAAAAGCTGGACACATACACAATGCACCATAACAAACAGATTAAAACATTAACAGTCACACTGAGGTGGGCATTCATAAAACTTACTTGATGACCTGGAAGAGTGTTCTGTACAGCTGGGTGAATATCTCATTGCTGTCTTCCAGCTCAAAGCAAATATTGTAGGACTTCACCCATGCTATGTTCTGAACAAAGAGAGGCGGCAGGATGTTAGTGACAATATAATTTACATTAAAAATTGAAACTAGGAAGTAGGGCTGGGCATTATATCAATATTATATTGATGTTGTGATATGAGACTAGACTTCTTAGATTTTGGATCTCGCAATATGGCATAAGTGTCTTTACCTGGTTTTCAAGGCTGCATTACAGTAAACTGATGCAATTTTCTGAACTTAGACTGTTCTAGCTGTCTTATTATTTGCCTTTACTCACTTAGTCACTATTTATACATTACTGATGATTATTTCTCAAAAATTTCGATGTGTAAATATTTTGTAAAAGCACCAATAGTGTCGATAATGACATATCATCACATTTTTATTGTAACCCCAACCTGAACAGTTGCTTATTTACACATCCGTCACTTACAGAATGACATTAGCAATCATTTGGAGTTATGTTTGTGGCCATGTGATGAATGTAATTACAACATGCGTCATCTTTTAGCTCTGTTTTTGGTCTCTACTAAATCCTGAGTGAAGTATTTCTTTAGCTGATAAATGCTCCACTATGATCACTGTGTCTGTCAGCTGTTTGGTGCTAAGCAGGTAGTGTACAGTGGATTTACAGCATTTTCCTTAAAAACAGCTGCAGCAATGCTCTGAGACCAGAGTGAAATTGATCTAAAACTGTAATGTTGCAGCCGCACAGCTAAACAATGAGCTGAAGCTCACTGAGGTAATGATTCTCTGTAGGTTTATCACGATGAGTGATGCCTTTGTTAGGATTCACTGTGCAGTCTGTTGTCAGAGAGCATAATGTTATCTGGCTTTGTTTTGAGATTAGTTGAGGTTTCCACTCAACTTCAAATTAAACAACTTCATCTTATATACCCCTTCATGGCTACTGAAGCTAATAATTTGGATTTCATTGCTGTTGCATGATGTAAAAAGCAATTAACATAATTAAAACTGTGAATCTCACAATTGCTTCCGATTGTCCAATTATGCTCCGTTCATAACACTGGCTGTTTGATCACAATCTTAATTATAATCAAAACATATTTACTTCCAATTAGACTCAGCTTGTCCTTTGATTTCACCAAGGGCAAACTCTCATAAGTGAAAAACACTGTAATTAGACTGAAAAACAAACTGAACCATTAATGAAGAACATCAGAGGGGCAAATTCTTCAAAAAGGATCCTAAAAATACTGAAGGTTTTTTTGGAAGGCATGCAACATTTATTATCTATCTTTAGGAGTTCAGATGGTGAGTCTCCTGCAGCCTGAAGGAGAAGAAAAACAAAACAGCCAGAGTGCTGCAGATATAAGTATGTTTCCTATTCTGTTGCACAGGAGAGAGTGCTTGTACCTCTGAATACACACATACATGTGTAAATGTATTCAGAAGACCAGAAGTCAAATGCTGTGGGATATTCAATTTCACTAGATAAAATAAAGAATGGCAATGCTTACCGCATATGCACAAAATGAGTTGTTAGGTCAAGAAGCCATACAGCAACTGAACAGGTTCAGTTTTTCACATTAACATAGTGGGTAAGTGTCCCTGTTGATTTTTATGAACTATTAAATATCAATCCTCCAGCAAAAAAAAGTACAAGAAGAGCTTTTCTCTTTCCTGCAACGGAGTAGAAGAAGAAGAAGAAGAAGATCTACCTTTATTAGTCCCACAAGGGGGAAATTCAATTTACACTCTGTTAAACTCATACATGGTACATGCAGACCTGAAACACACATACATGCATTAATGGAGAGATGTCAGAGTGAGGGGGCTGCTCCTGACAAGCGCCCCGAGCAGTTGGGGGTTTGGTGCCTTGCTCAGGGGCACCTCGGTAGTGCCCAAGAGGTAAACTGGCACCTCTCCAGCTACCAGTTCACACTCAGTTTTTGGTCCATGTCGGGACTTGAACCGGTGACCCTCCGGTTCCCAAGCCAACTCCCTACAGACTGAGCTACTGCCGCCCCCAAAAAAAGTATTAAGGCCACGTTGAGGAAAAAATAAATAAATCTGAGATATCAAGAATAAGTCATAATTTACAAGAAAAAAAGTTGGATTATTATGAGATTAGTCACAAGTTTGTGACAAAAAAGGTGTATTATTATGAGAATGAAGTCAAGTTTGTGACAAAAAATGCATAATATTATGAGAATAAAGTCATAAATTTAAAAGAAAAAAGTTGTAGTATTATGAGAATAAAGTCATTATATTATACAGTAGTAATTACATGTGTTATTTTAAAGGGGAAATAGAGCAGTGTGCCACCTGTGTGAAAATGAGGAACATGGAGCATCTTGTGAAGTTATACTTTAGTATAATTTCACAAGTAACAAAATACTTAATACTTCATCAGGAATTTGAAAAAAAATGTTCAAGAAACTGTGTTTATTCCAAAGAAAGAACCACATGGACCTGAGGGAAATTGCCTCTTTTGTGGAGGAGAAAATTACTTTTTTTCTTGCACTTTCCTGCCTGATATACAGTGGATTACTTCTAATCCAAGAGAACAAATAATATTACAGTGAAAGTGTACTGTGTGAGTTTGCTGAGAGTGAAAGGGAAAAGCAGAAAAATGTTTACATGGCAAAGTGTCCTCCAACAAACTACATCCAACCCAAAACCAGGTGGCTTCATCCAGAGGGGTATTTCATAAAGACTGCCAGTTAAGCCAGGCTTACATACAACAAGAAAGTCTGTTTCATAAAGGAGGTATAAGGATAAGTCTGGTGCAAGTTACCATGGAAATTTATCCTCAACATTTCATGGCTTAGCTTTATCCTTACAGATTTACTACAGACATAAAATATTCTGCTTAGAATAATATGGGTTTTTCTATAATAATGGAATTTAATTTCATTATAATAATGGTTCAATTCCCATATACATTTTTAAATACTTCATAAACTGATTAAGAAGGCTCTGTAATTAGCTCCAGACCAGACACTTTTGAAGCTGCGGTGGAGGGGAGGACACGAAATAAACTGTTCTGTCCACCATGGATAATCCTGACCACCCTCTCCACCACCTGCTGGACAGACAGCAGAGCGCTTTCTCTAACAGACTGATTCAGCTTCACCGTCACCAGGACGGATACAGGAAATCTTTCCTGCCCAAAGTAATAACCCTCTACAGCACCTCACCTCTGTCCAACAGACAACTCTTTATAGTGTCTGCCTCAACTACACTTCATCCTGTTTTAGTCCTGTAATAATCTTGCACATCGGTTTACTACCTCATTTAATTTTTATTTTAAAACTAAAATTGTAAATTGCACACTTTACTAATGTATATAGTATGTGATTGTTACACTATATTTTCTAAGCTAGTTGTAGTAATATAGTATATTCTAATATATTCTTTATATTATGTATACTACAGATATTTATCTCTAGTGTTGATGTGTATATAGTGGAAACTGCTTACAGTCAGGGTCAAATTAATAACTGGAAATTAATACATTTTTGTTATCGCACCTTCTAATTGACATTTGTATATTTATTACATGAATGCAAAGTAATGAAATGGACCACTTCGCGATATACTGGCTCGCTTCTTTTGTCTTTTCGTGCATGCAGATGCATGGTGCCCCTTCGCCGGGGCTCCACACTCATTCAGCCGGTAGCGGCATGAAGGGAGACGGGCGCCGGTCTGCATGTGTGCCGAAGAGCCGGTTGAGAATCGCGCATTTTCATGCTTTTGTATTTCACTCAGAGATGGCTTTCTTTTTTCTGTCATGATATCAATGTGCACACAGCATCAGCCTCAGGTATCCAGCCATAAAGCAGACAGGCTGCGAGGCAAAGTAAGATACTGAAGTAAAAAACTAATTTAATAATAATGTAGTTAAAAAAAGCTTTTTTACATATGTTGTCATGTATGAAAAGAAAATGAAGACTATAAGTGAATTATTTAAACAGTGTTTGTATAGGAATGATTCTGATCCATATAAGTGGTTGATCACTGTAACTATGATCACTATAAGCGGTTTCTGCTGTGTTTACTGTTTCTGTATATTGCCTGGATAAACTGCTGCTGTAACAAAAGAATATCCCAATTTGGGAACAATAAATTACATAAAGCCACATCCAAATACATTCAACGAAGGATTCCAAACAATTCAGATTCAATGCTGGATTCGACTTTGATAAGATATGATCAAACTCCAACCCTAACACTGACACGCACGCATACCTCAAGCAGGTAGAAGTATCTGTTGAACTGAGCACTTTTTGTGTCCTCCAGCCCTTTGAGCTGTCTTGTGATGAACATGAAAATGTCCTGGAGACAAGAAAGAAACACAGATGTCATCATTATAACTTACTGACTGATTGCTGATTTCTGTCTGTCTAATAAACTGCTTGAAAAAGGTGCTAGTGGTGTAAAGTCACCAGGCAAATGCTGCACAAATTTCAAGCCAACTTCCCAAAAAGTTGGCAAATGAAAACACAAATAAATTTAAGTGAATATGTGAGAGGATGCAAAAGGGTTATGTAATTAAAACGGTGAGTAATCCCAGTGGAGCGGAGTGAGGTAATTTGCAGTATTTTGTTTTATTTGTGTGAGCATAATCTTCAGCGCCGTACCTTGAGTTTATCTGGGGATGTGTATGGCGCCTCTGGGGCATAAATCCTGAATATGTCTGCCAGACAGCAGGCCACCAGCAGACGTACGTCTTTGTCTGGGTGCTTGAGGAAAAAGTCTGAGGCCAGATGGAGGGCCAAGTTCAGGTACAGTTCTTTCTCTTCCTCAGAGTCCTGGTCCATGTCCATGAAGGTCTTCACAACCATCTGGAAGAGGGGTGGGAGGGATGAGCCAGAGGTCAGTGGCTGGGTTGACTAAATAGCTAGGTGAGTTTTCAACTAACTCAAGAGCACAATCAAAGACAGCGAGATATAAAGGGATAGTTTGGGTGTTTTGAAGTGGGGCTATATGTAGGTACTTATCCATAGTCAGTGTATTACCTACAGTAGATGACGGTCGGCATGACCCCAGTTTGGAGAAGCAGAGAGGAGTTAGTGGAACCAAAGCGATGTACTGCTGTGGACGGGGCAGCAGCAAAACATATTTTAACCACCTAAAAGAAAGGCTCATCTAAAAATAAATCCTCCGTTTGCCTTGCAGTGAGACAGCGATACAGTCTATGTTTGACAGGGAACTGAAGCTGTTATTTATGCTCTCACCAATGCAACCATACTCCACTGAAAAAAAACTGTATTTTTTTTTACCTCGCAGAACACGAGGGTTGCTGGTCTACCGCTGCCAGTATCTCATGTGTTCTGGTAAAATAACAGCTTTTTTCCAATGGAGTCTGGTGGCTTTGGAGAGAGCATAGATGGATACAACAGCTTCAGTAAAAGCTGTGAAAATATTCTAAATATTGTGATCTCTTCAACCGATATATATAGATTTTTTTTGGTGAGCCTTTATTTTAGGTGGCTAAAAACTATTTTGTTGCTAGCCCCGTCCAAAGTTCATTTACTGTAGGTATGCCGCTGAATAAAGGGATAGTTTGGGTGTTCTGAGTGGGGTTGTATGAGGTACCCATCCTCTGTAACATTCATTTGTTCAGTTACACCATGAATCAATCAATAATAAATATTTCAAAAATGCATCAGTAATAATTAATAAATCAATTCAGGTAAATTACACATAAACTTTCAAAATCTTAGCATAAAACATACACAGTATATCACAACTAATTATGTACACTAACACTTCAAAATATTGAGTCTGTTGTAAAGAACAAAAGACGGCATTATGCCTTGATCTGTGCCACCACACGGTAAACAGAGGAGACGCGGCTGCAGCAGACACTGACCTTGAGCCTGCGGACCATTTCCTCTTTTGAGATTTTGTCAGAGATCTCCTTGACCCCCGGGGGGTAGGTCACCTTCCCATCTGTGACTCGAGCTTTAGAGTGAGCCATTCTCTTTAGCTCTTCACTGCCTGAGGAAAAAAGAGAAAAGTTGTGATAAATTAGAGGAGAGCCAGAAAGAAAGTGAGACAGAGAAGGACAGAAAAAGACTGACTAAAAACCTAAAACCTTGAAGAATTGCTGAACCTCAAACCCCAAAAAAAAGCTAAATAAAAAAGGCACATTGTTAACCATTTGAAACCCAAGGCAAATCTTTTTAATACTTCAAATCTTAGAAAGAAGTCTGCAATCGAGACTTCTGAAATATTCAGCAAGGTATTCACAGCACACAGTAATAGCTTTCTACAAGCTGCATCAGGGATGAAATTGCTGCATTCAGAGAGCAGGCTGACTGTTCACTGCGAGCTGCTGCTGCTATCCTTGTGCTCCACATTTCATTACCACGGTCACTAGTCCGTCAAGCATTACACCCAATTCATATTTAGGACATTTGCATGATACAAAATGTGCTTTGACTTCCAATTTACTGCACTGCTCATGATCAGATCAACCACTCTGCACTTTCCGCTGCTCTTTGGCAATGCTACTGAACTGACCTGTCCCACCTTGCCATTGCTTTTGTCCATTAAAAATATTAAAAAGGCAGAAATGTGTCCACCCGGGAATATGACTTCATTTTACCTCCTTTATTTTACTTGCATCAGACAAACTAAAACCTGACTCATACCTCATAAATATAAATGATGCATGAAAATGATTTAAAAAAAAGTAGGATTTGATATAGTGAGATTCATAAAATAGCTGAAGCATTTATTGCAGGAGTGCATTAATTACAACAACAAGGCTAGCAGTAGAGAACTGCCCAGAAGTTTTGAGTATAACAGGAAAGTAAGCTTGCTCAACAGAGTCTGATGTTTTGTGATCAATAAATTATTATTACTAATTACCACAATGTAAAAAATTGCATCATGGTGCCTTAGTCACAGCCTCAGAAACAGTGCCATGAATCAAAACAATACTATCCTCCAGCCTCATGTCCTGGTCTCTCTTCTCTAGTTTCCTCAACTAACATCACAGTTTACAGGACTCAAAACTGATCATGTAGCCATTATTGTCTACCTTACTTTTGACTGAAAATAACAATTTTATGCATGTCGTAATAATTTACATTGCCATGTTGTAAAATACAGTTGTTTGGCTGTGGTCTGAAAAGTTCAGGGAACCCATCAACATCACAAATGAATGTGCAAACTAATTCAACTGACAAAGAACCAAATGAGCCATCTGACGGAAAACAAAAAGTAGATCAGAGGAGTCTTCGGAGGCGAAGTGTTCCAGCAACTTAGAAAATTATAACTGAAATTATACAGCACAGTAAAGCTGATCTGATTTGGTGCAACGCAGCACTGTGGCTGCTACAGTAGATCTCCAGATGTTAAACTGGGGACAGTGAACGCAGCACCATGGCTGCTACAGTGAATGCAGCACCATGGCTGCTACAGTAGGTCTCCTGACGGTAAACTGGGGAAGGTGAACGCAGCACCGTGGCTGCTACAGTAGCTCTCCTGACGGTAAACTGGTGACAGTGAACGCAGCACCGTGGCTGCTACACTAGCTCTCCTGGCGGTAAACTGGGGACAGTGAACGCAGCACCGTGGCTGCTACACTAGCTCTCCTGATGGTGAACTGGGGACAGTGAATGCAGCACTGTGGCTGCTACACTAGCTCTCCTGATGGTGAACTGGGGACAGTGAACGCAGCACCGGGGCTGCTACTGTAGCTCTCCTGATGGTGAACTGGGGACAGTGAACGCAGCACCGGGGCTGCTACTGTTGCTCTCCTGATGGTGAACTGTCGACTCAGTTGTCTGTTGTGCTCATATACTGCAGCTGGCGCACTGCTGCATGTAAGGCACAAATCTTGTCCGGTTAATGGTTAATAATCGGTTAACGAGGGTCTGTAATCGGTTTAGAACATTTTTCAAAATTAGCATCCCTACAAAGCTCTTTACAATTTGTCTCCCATTCATGAATCACACAAACTCTCGGTGGCAGCGGGCCACCATGTGAGGCATTGGCAGGGACATCTGAGAAATTTAGAGTTCAGCATCTTAATCTGCAGATGACTTTCTTGATTAAACGATAGTTTGTTTTTCAAATGTCAGCAAAATTTTAATTATTTGGATAATCAAGTCCTTTTCAAAATAAAAAGAAATAAAATGAAAATAAAAAGTAAATTGAATATCATTGGTTTTTGGTATGTATGTTGGATAAAACAAGCAAGTGGCTCTGGGAAACTGTGATGACCACGAGCAATTTCACATTTCATAGACTAAATAGTACTGTGTGTTATGTTATCATTGCATATTATAAAAAGCCACCATAAACTCCACATCAGTTGTGAAATCAGGTGGCTGATTAATGAATGCAGCCAATGGGAATGATTATGCTGTAAATCAAGGTTTATTTTTGTGAGTCATAAACAGAAACCACATTGTAAAAGTGTTGAACGTTGAGCAACACTAATGTGACATGTGCTGTGGGTATTTCCCCACAGGAAACTGGTTAGCTGAAGAGTTAAGCATCAAACTCCTTAAACTGAGCTTGCATGTTGATGAAGATGTATCACACAGGAAAGCTGTTTGAGCATGTGCTGTTCGCAATCAGGGATTTGGACGCTTCTTGTTGGGGAAACATGTGGAAACAATGTGTTTATATAACTGAAAGTTAAAAACAGCCCTGACATAATCCAACCTCTTTATTGGGTTGTAGAGGTTTTTTTAATACAGATATTTGTGTGCCTTTTCCAGATTGTTGTTGAGTTTCAGTTTCTTCTCTTAAAAAACATGTTATGGGAAAAAAAGGTAATGGTAAACCCAGTAAGTCAGGGTTATTTTTAGACTATGTGACAATTAAACAGCTCCAGCTGTATTGATCGCACCACTTAGTGAAAGTCTGGAGGTATTAGTTCACATAAAAACAGAAAACAAAAATTAAATTCTGCTGAGGTTCCTCAAGCTGCCCCATCAAAAAGGATGCTACTTTTTAAATTATTTTTAACCAACCCTTGTTAACCGGTTATTAACCGTTAACCGACAAGGTCAGAGCATCTCATGTAGCGGTGCACCAGCTGCAGTATATGAGCACAACAGACACCTGTATCTCCAGTTCACTTGTCCGGGAGCGTTAGCAGCCATGACGCTGCGTGTATTTTCAGACACATGCAGCCACTTTCCCAGTGAAAGTCGCCACCACCACCACCACATCATTTTTAGTTTAGCAAGTTGTTAGTCTAATAGTTGACAACTAATTGATTAATTGTTGCAGCTCTACTGCAGTTTAGTTTTTATTATCCTACTGTAAAACACATACTCATACAAAATTATATATATATACACACACATATATACATATAGATAGATAGACATACTGTATGTAAGTATGTAATAAAAATACATGAATCCCAAAATAGCCCATGAAATAAGGAATAAACCCATATTATTCATATTCAACACCAATTATTATTAGTTATTTTCAGGCAGATATTGCTGTTGTAGAAGTGTGTGTGTGTATGTGTGTGTGTGTGTGTGTGTGTGTGTGTGTGTGTGTGTAGAAGTGCGTGCGGTGTGTGTGTGTGTGTGTGTGTGTGTGTGTGTGTGTGTGTGTGTGTGTGTGTGTGTATAGAGTAGTGCGGCAGCAGCTCTGAAAAAGGGGAGATGAAGACAGAAAAACATGTCAGCCTTTCAGCAAATTGTTTAATACCTTTGAATATTTCTCACTGAAGCTTCGAAGCTCAAATTATGATATCAGTGACAGCCCTACAGTATTTCAATATAAAATTCTGCACCTTGTTTACACAAACATGTGCAAGCCATGCTTGCAATCTATATTTCAGTAGTAACAAAAAAAAATGCCTCTTCCACGACCAGCAGTCAATTTCGATCACTCACAAACACCATCTCATATTAACCAAACATTTAGAGCCTTGTGATATGACTGCACAATACTGCTGTAAAGGCTAACTGGTGTAATTTCATAGAAAAAGCACAAAAGCAGTAAAATGTATGGTGTGGTGTCTGACATATCCTGAATGACACATGGACAGAAAGTCAACACAAACAAAAACAATGCAAAGGCAGGACTTGTTGCCACAAGGTGAATTTTGTCACCCGTTTTGTTCTTTTGTGTGCCATATTACTACTACCACCACTACTACTATTAGTAAAATATACCAGGTGTCTGAAATGTGATATATCCATCAGTATCTGTGGCATCTGGACACAAGTGTGTTTTCCTACTGTGCTCCAATATCTCATTCCACAACAACCACCTCTCCCAGAGGACTCAGCAGAACAAGATTAAACTACCTTTCAAATAAGACAATCACTACATTTATAGGTTGCTCTTATTAAAAGCTTTCACTGAATGGACAAAACTTTTCTTCTGTGACTATTAGGAGTGTAACTGAAATCGATTCAATGATCAACAATCCATATCACTGATGCAAATTGAAAACATTGATAGAGATCATCTTTAAGATGCTCCTTTATTTTGAAATTCCCATGGCACATCGGTTTCACCACTTCTGTCCAAGCGCACCTCTTTCCTAAACATTCAAACAGTGTTTAAACATGAGAAATGTGGCACTTTATAGTGAACAGGAGGTCTATTTCTATTCTTTTTATTGAAAATAGTTTTTCATTGACATATCTGGAGGAGCCCTGCAATAAAATGATCAATTATCATATTATAGTTGTTTTTTGTGAGTTGATATGTAACTAATTGTGTTAAATGGCCACATGATATCGTCTCATATGGATCACAGAACCTTGAATTGAAATCGTATCGTGGCAGACTTTGTGACGTCTGCATATATCTTATCGTTGTCTAGACAATGTACCAGCTCAATACTGTAGTGTGATGAAACTTGTGATTTACACCCCTAGCAACTACTGTCTTGTTTGTGACTTCTCACAAATCACATTGCCTTTATCACTGAAGGAGAATTGATTATTATGAAGCTGGGTCAGTGTGTCTGCCGTCTGACAAAAGTGCTTGCAGGGTTTGATTTAGAGGCCAAACCGCAATACTGAGTTTTGAATAACAACCAAACAATTTTCTGCAGCTGTACTTGAGCTCTTATAAAACACACACACACACACACAGAAATGCAAGCAGGGCCTAACGCCACACACACACACACACACACACACACACACACACACACACACACACACACACACACACACACACACACACACACACACACACACACACACACACACACACACACACACACACACACACACACACACACACACAGAAACAGGCGGACTGCCAAATTGTTCGATCCTGACCTTCTTTTCCACCCCACAGCTGCTGCCAAATTTGAGTCCATCTCTCTGTTGGTCTACCACACACACACACACACACACACACACACACACACACACACACACACACACACACACACACAGCTCTGGCAGCCAATCAGAGTACAGTATTTCTCGACCCGGCGGGTCTGTCTGGGTACCGTCCACAAGGGAATATTTCACTTTGACTAAGAAGCAGCAGTAAATCACACACACAACACTAAACCTCTTGAACATGGGCTACTGTCAGCTGAGTACTGGTTTATCACAGTAAAACACCTTTACCCATCGCTGAGGGTTTTCTATCTGTCTGCTGCTTCTACTCTCCACAGTTCCTCTGACACAACTGCGAGCAGAAATATGATGACTTAGAGCAGCTCTCTTCACCTAATCCTCAACCTTGACACTGACATCCTTTGTTTTAACCCCACGGGTGATCACAGAGAAGACAGTGCCTGTAAGCAAACGCAGGGAGTACTGGACACCAGCTGGTTATAAGGGTGAACTAAACGGCCTCCACATGGACAAACACAAAGTGATGGAAACCGGTGTTACACCAAAATCTGTGATCACTCTCATGAGAAAATGACCCCACTGTATCTAACTTTTACTATTAGAGTTTTGTGAATATATCTTCAAAACACAAATATTAAAGTACATTTAAATTTGTTAACAATATATTTCTGTGGGTTTTCACACATTTGCCCCATTTATTATATAGGTACAAGGGAGCACAAGCACTGTCATGTTTATTTAAATGAGAAAGAGAAATACAAATATTTTTCCCTGAAATCAATGAATAATTGTGATCATTAATTGCTATCTCAATATTGATCAAAATAATCGGGATTATCATTCTGGTCATAATCGTACAGCCCTGGTTGCTGGCTCTCTGTGGCAACAGATTTCGGGGGTCACAGATTACAGTGTAACACCGACTGAACAGGGAAGCACTGTCAAAGAGTTTTGCATTCCCCAAATGACATGAAATAGAAATTTTCTGAAAAGAGCACATCACTGCCAAATCTGAACCAGTGAAGGCCGGCCAGAAACAACAAGGAAGCAGAGTAGGAGGGTTTGAAATCAGTCCAGAAGTTGTGAGAATGAGACAAGGTTGGAGTAAAGCTCCAAAGATGCCGTACGACATGTCATCTATTGACAGACAACACGGTGCTGAATCACATATCTCATGTTACTGGGCAGTGCAGACTGGGGCTGGGTGATATGGCCAAAACCTTCTATTACGATGTAGGTCATTTCATATCTCGACAACAATATATATCACAATATAGCATGTTTTCAGGTAATTCAATAAATAGTCTATATTAAATAAGCACATGGTAAAGCCTATTTTTGTATACTGCTGTGTGAAATAAATACTTGACAAATGAAAACTACTTAATAGTTTCTCATTTTAAAAGCCAGAGTGCAAAGTTAACATAAACATAAACATTCACATAAACACAAAACAAACAGTTTTAAGTGAATTTATGGAGAAAGTAAATAAATAAATATAGACCAAGCCTAAATCGTGATAAAAATGAACATATACAACACATTTAGTCATACTGCCCAGCCCTAATGCAGACACTTTTACTCTTCTGTATCCATTCAACACAAGCAAACCACCACAGAGAAACAAACTAGAGGCTACCACCATGTCTTTGCTCAGTTATTCTTTTAGCTGGGGGAAATTAAGTTGAAGGGCTGCAGCCTACATCAGGTCCAGAAAGGGACAAAAAAAAAAAAAAAAAAAAACCTCCACCCACCAACAAAGTGGTTCCTGGTGAAACCAGTGGTTATGTGCACAGCCATTTTTAAAATATGAACAATAATAAGCAAAGGTAATACTCTTGCTTAGTATTATTATTACATATATTGTATGTGCAAGCTGAAACACAATCATTTTATTTGTTAATGTTACACAAATATGCAGATAGACAGATTGGGAAATTATTGTGCTACAGCAGCAGATTAACCAGACAATGCACTAGAACTGTTAATAAAATGTACATATCAATACTAAAGAAATACATCCAAAAAATACACAATATAAAGAATATTGAAATATACTATAATTATACCTGACTATTACAATCAACATTTAAAAATCTAAAATATCAACATAAAATAGCATACTATATACATTAGCAAAGTGTGCAAGTTTCAATGTTAAAAAAAAATAGAGGCAAAAAATGTGCAGATGCGCAAACTTGAGGGTGGTTGAGACAGAGACTATTAAGCTGAAACATCAAATACCAATACAATACATTCCTGACTGGCTTTACGGGAAAGTTATCTTGCTGTGGTTTTAAGTGGTATAAAACCCAATGAAACAACTTTCTAAATGACCAAAATCCTCATTCCATGTCCATACAATCAGATATCTCAGAGCCCTTTTACAACCTGAGATCCGCTGACCAACAATCACAGGCTGATAGCTGTCAAAACAAATGCACTGCAGCACCCTGAAGGCGACTATCCTAACTTTAGTGCCCTCACTTTATAAACGTGTCCAGTTTTATAAATAACTCTTCCTGTCTTGGTGGTTACAGCTGCTATTCCTTCGCTCAAAGCTTTTAACTGTTTGCTAATATCATTAATAACAATTAAGGTGCACGATACTAGGTGTGCTGCAGAGTCCTCATCAGAAAAAGTAAAACATTCCTCTAATATCTAGAATATGTAGTAATAATAGGGGCGATCAACTACTTAGTTTTAACACTTACGCTGCGAGACAATGTATCCGCAATAAAAAAAAGCAATGCGCCTTGTATAAGCAGCTCATAATGAAGGGTCATAACGACAATAATGTAGCACCGAAACAGCCATCGCATAAGTGTTATAAGTTAACGCGAGTTAACGTGAGCTGGCGGGTAGAGGGGGGGAACGTGTTATGAATAGATGTGCTTGTTGTTATTGGTACAACAGCACTATAGTACAGGCAGGCTGCCTTGTTGCAATACTGTTGACCGTGGCTAACCTAGTTAGCTACCGTTAGCTAGCTGGTGTGCACATCCCGCTAGCGACAACACTGGCTAGCTAACCGAGCTAACGTTAGCAGCAGCAATCTCAGTGACAGAGGGCGGACAGATAGTAACGTTGCACTAAACAAAACACCACGCTAACTACGGTTATATCGTTAGAAATATCCCGACCTCAGTCGTACAGCCCAGGCGAGTAGCCATTGTTTGCTCATGCTGCTGGGGTATTGTGGCTAGCAAACGGGCTAGTGTGTCACTAGCTAACCATTTTGCGCCGCAGGACCAGGTCAGCCAGCGCTGTGAATCGGACACGGCTGCCGAGAACACAGCCGAGCAAGGCGGGCTGTGCTCCGCCTATTAGCGCTGGAAACCCGGCTACTCCGCGGATACATCCCGGGTTATACCTCGATGTTCGCTGCTGCACCTGGAAATATTCCTATTCCCCAATCAGAAATATTTCTTTATTTGTGCATTTCTTACCTGTTACGGTGAATTGTGATCAATCGTGTCCTCCTCTGCAGCTCTCTTCCCCCTCCTAGCTCCAAAATGGCGCCAATATGTGTAGATTCTGAGCCCATGGGTAAAAACCATCAATAAGTGTGTAGCGCCACCTATAGAGCCTTCACGTGGTGCCCGTGTTATCCTTTCACTTAGTGTAAATCATTAATCTTTTTTAACATGATTGACTATCCATCACAAGTTTTACTTAGTGGACAGTACCTAAAGTACAGCTTAATATTACATATTTTTATTATTTCATAGCATGCAAAGCGGGTTTGTTTACCCAAGGTAATTGTAGGATAATGCAGTTTGATATCTTGAAATTGAAAAACTAACCTAATAAAATATGAGTTATTTTGAATTAAGTAAATTCAGCACTACAGTCCGATCTTTCTCGTGCAAAAAGGAAAATATATTAATTATTAATGTAAAAATGTGCAACAGTGCGACTATATGCCACAAGTCAAACAGACACTGAATTGGGGACATATTGTGCAAAGGATGCTAGATAAACGCATCACAAAGTGCACTTTAGACAGTTCCCTTAACTGCTTTGTTGGGTTAATTCGTCTGATACTGAGTATTCCGACAACACGTGAACGCACCAGATGACAGCGTTTCAAATGAGGTTTGTTTTTGTGCGGAAATGATCTCATAAATGAGACAATGAACATAATGCTCTCATCAGGGTGACATTCATGTTTCTTCCGAGAGGGTTACACTATATTTACAACCCATTCAATAGTGCTATTCATATCATAAAGGTGTCCTTGCCTTATTAAAGGCTATTTCATCAAGTCAGTGTGCCTCTATTCATGCAGCCTTTTCTCAGATGTTGCTGTGGAGCCCTTCATTTTTACCCTTTTCCTTTCCCTGCTAACATATTCATTCATATGCCACATTTCCATGTAAGAACATCTGTTCCTCTTGTTCAGTATATGTGCATTTACTTTGCCTGCACATTTTTACAGCGATTTCCCCTGATTCTCCTGAGAAATACGGATGATTTTAAGCCACAGAAAGGTCTTGATATACTGGTTTACAGAACAGCAAACTAAAAGGAATACATGTTTCAAAGATCAGCAGCTTGCTTTGTCTTTCTGTGTTGGGTCTCTGTCCAGTATGAGCCATAGGGGGAGCTCAAATATAACGTTTCAGATTTGCACCCCTCAAATCTAGAGCATCCTGGAGAAAATTACATATGCATTCATAGTCAATCAGAGGCCAAGGTGGGTGTGAAAAATTATAGCATGACAGCATATTTTATTAAAGTATCCAAGGTAAAAGCCTACAGATTAGTGGGCACATTGCTTCTGTTTCCAGCAGTGAACCTTTGCTGCCAAATGACACTGGATTTTATTCAATTTCATGCTGAAAAAATACACATTTGCATTTAAATAACACATACCTTAACCATGAACATGTAAATAAAATAATTTTAATTAATTCCACTTGAAATTACAATTACACACACTTCTAACTGGATCTTAACATTTAAGACATTACATGAATTATTTAAAAGCTTAAATTATTATGAGCATATTATGTCTCTGTGGCTGTCAGTAGACAGTTTATATGGTATGGTTTTGAGATTTTGGGCTATATTGCTTCTATAACATGTCTTCTTTTGGACGAGTGGAAAGAAATCATCCAAAATACACATTTAGGTGTTTATTTTACTACTTTGTCTATTTACATCTGTAGATTTTTCCCAAATACACCAAAAATTAGCATTAGATAATGCCACATTTGCATATTTAAACATAACATTTCAGAAAATTTGTAATACAAAAAAGGTCTTAATGTAATTAATGTCATTTTTTACTCGATTCATTTGTAGTGTCTTGCAAAATGGTTGTAATACATATCTTTAAAGGTTTTCCTCATAATCTGAGCCAAAAATCTCCAATTCAGTAACACTTACATACACAAAACTTTCCAGTTTCTTTCCTTTTAATACTCTGAAGGTTTTTAAAGAGGGGTTTGTACATATTTATCATTCATAGCCTGATTTATACATTTTATCCCTAAAACATGACGACAATGGATTTTTATGGCTGTATTAATTGCCTTATTTTTTATTTATGGAGAGATATAAACAGATATCAAATTTCCCTCAGTAAAAACCTTTGACTCTAATATGTCAACAAAATGAAACAAGCATTTTGAACCTGGCCTTATCCAATGATCAGATGTCTGTATGGAAAATGTATGCAAATTAGCACACCATTAATCAGATGATGCTGCACTAGCATATTTAAACATACAATTGCAGAAAAATTGTAATGCAAAAATGAATTGCATTAATGTAAGTAACCACTTGAGGAAGTTTCACAGTAGTATGTATTAGTTAAACATGTTACCCTGTTCTCCTGTGGTGTCTTGCAAAATGTACAGTTTCACAATACATATATCTTTAGATTTCTGTTCTGCAAATGCATGAAAATTAACATATTTAATAAGATAAAGCCTCCTTTGCATATTTAAACATGTAATTTCAGAAAACTTGTAATACAAAAATAATATAAAAATAACTGCTTTAATGTTAGTAATCAGCTGTGGAAGTTTCATGGTGGTATATATTATAGTTAAATGTCTCCCCTCAGCTGAAGCATCCTACATATGTGTGTACACGGCAGCTGAATGAGAGGAAACACAGTCCTGTTCTCAATCAACCAATTAGTGCTGCAAGAAGGAAACCGCTTAAATCCCAGCAGGAGCAACTAGGACCGGTTTCATGGCTCCAGGATGGAGGGGTTCCTGTCCACGTTTCCACCCTACAGTGTGTGCGCTCTCCCAGCTCCGGAGGGCAGCTGGGGAAAGAGAGAGGGCCGCTTCATGACGCCCCAGGGCCTCAACTACCTGGAGCTCTGCAAGGCCATCCTGTCCCAGGTCAGCCCCATGTTTCCTCTAAAGAAAGCAAACACCAAAGAGTGCGGAGTGCAGGTGAACGCCAAAGTGGATAAAATCGTGCAGTGCTCGCTGGGTCCCAAAACGCTCTTCTGCTCGGATTGCGACCACCAGGTGTCCTCGAAGTCCCCCAAGAGCCCGGAGCTGTTGAACCCGGACGGGAGGGCGCCGCCGGTGCTGCGCTTCGTGAGGCCCGTTTCCATCTACTCGCCGGTGTTTGACCGCCGGATCTTCATGAAGAAGCTCTGCGATGAAGATGGAAGCGAAGGAGAAGCTGAAGAAGCCCAACAAGCCGAGTCTGACAGGGACGATGAGACGGATCACAGTGAGGAGGAGAAGGGGGAGGAGAGGGAGGACTTCAAGACCACTTTCTACAGGTCTTCAAAGGGGTCCAGCTTTCAGGTGAGTTTCTCTGTCAGGAGCCCTCCTTGGATTCACAATTGGGAACATTACTAAGACCTAAGGCCCCTATCAAGTCCCCCTTTTCCTCCAACTCTGTACAGATATTTAACTATATTAGACATTTGCAGCATAAAAGCACAAAACTGAAACAATGAAGGTCTTAAATTAGATTTGACACAAGGACCCTCTTCAGGACATGCAGGGTGTCCATGTCAGTAATGGAGACCCACCTCAGGGCCCCTTACCCCCATGTTCATTCTGTTTTTAATCACTTTTCACCAACAAGGCTATTCAAAGGGTTTTAAATAAGACATAAAAATGCAGTTAAGGTGCTATTGATAGCATTCACGAGATTCCACATTTTCCCTCCCTGCTCCTTTGCAGCCACTTCCCAACAAGTCATTGCCAGACATTTACCATCAATCTCAGCCATCTATTCATTTCTTCCACTGTAAATCACAGCCCAGATATACCATTTGATACCAGACACAGTTTTACTAGTGGCTCTTTATGGCAGAGATAAACCAAACAGTCATTGTGGACACGCCAAACTTTTAAAAACAATTAATTCAGTCATAATATACTATATATATTTTTCAGGAAAAGCCATACTTTTATTCCGCATTTTTTTAAAAGGCTCTGTGGATGTATTATTTAAAAAAAATGTCTACATAAAAA
Source organism: Pterois miles (assembly GCA_947000775.1). Classification (NCBI taxonomy): domain Eukaryota; kingdom Metazoa; phylum Chordata; class Actinopteri; order Perciformes; family Scorpaenidae; genus Pterois; species Pterois miles. The sequence continues at coordinate 19,757,698 of CAMQGK010000052.1, forward strand.
TGATAATCAATAAGCCTTTAACACCTGAAACCTTTAAGACAGGCAACAATACAAAATGAGACAAATAAGATTTAAGTAGGTTGAAATAAAGTGGGAGCTCAAAATAATACAATTATTATACATTATACATATACATTTATACTGTATATTTCTAGAAATATTCTTATTCATACATTTATATTTAATTTCAAATTAAATATAAAATTTAAATTTAATTTGATGGGTCTCACTTCTAAGCATTTTGTATTTACTTATTTGCACTGTGGTTCTGATATATATTGCACATCTTCATGCAAATATTTGTACATATTTCTCATTTTTAATTTTATGACATATTTCTTTACATATACTGCTTATACTGTAGCATTATTGACATGTTATATACTCCATTTCTTTATGTTCATATAAGAGCAACTGTAATGCCCAAATTTCCTCCCAAGGATCAATAATTGGGGGCGGCAGTAGCTCAGTCTGTAGGGAGTTGGCTTGGGAACCGGAGGGTCACCGGTTCAAGTCCCGACATGGACCAAAAAACTGAGTGTGAACTGGTAGCTGGAGAGGTGCCAGTTTACCTCTTGGGCACTGCCGAGGTGCCCCTGAGCAAGGCACCAAACCCCCAACTGCTCGGGGCGCTTGTCAGGAGCAGCCCCCTCACTCTGATACCTCTCCATTAATGCATGTATGTGTGTTTCAGGTCTGCATGTACCATGTATGAGTTTAACAGAGTGTAAAATTGAATTTCCCCATTGTGGGACTAATAAAGGTAGATCTTCTTCTTCTTCTTCTAAAGTATTTCTGATTCTGGTTTCTGACACAAACCAGTTAACACACAGTGAGCCTCGTTGTCCCACTTGGTGGTCCCACTTTGACTTTCATTCAGTATGTAAGACCTGCCTTCAACATAATTGTGTGCACAAAATGATCTCTGAAAATTAAAGCTTGTGTTTCTAACAGTTCCTGGAGCAGAGGTATGGCTTTTTCCACTGCAAAAAGTGCAACATCCGGTGGGAGAGTGCTTATGTGTGGTGCATCTCTGGAACCAGTAAGGTCAGTGGTTTGTTGTTTCCTGCAATCTATGGTTTAGTAAATCATGTTTGTTTCTTAATGATAAAAACTCAGATTATTGTGTCAGGTGTACTACAAGCAGCTCTGCCGGAAGTGTCAGGTGGGGTTTAACCCCTACAGAGTGGAGTCCATCCTCTGCAAGGTACATTTACTAGTCTTGCTCCAAGAGGAAATGTGAATCAAGTCTCTAAGGTGTTTTCAGCTCCTTAAACTGGAGCATCCATCTGACTGCTGCCTCTTCTTCTTGCTTCTTATTCCCTCTGTCTCAGGGCTGCTCTCAGACCTGCTGCAGCTGTGAGAAGAAGCAGAGGCACATTAACATGAAGAGGCCTCACCGCCAGGACCTGTGTTGTCGCTGCAAGGGCATGAGGCTGTCCTGCGACGCCACCTACAGCTTCAAATACATCGTCTGAGCTCTGGTCGCTCTAGTCTGGAGTCTCCCATTCCTCAGGAGAGGTCTAGTACCCGTCCATGTCACAAATGGAAGTTGCCTCCAGTAACGACGACTTGAAGAACCTCATATATTCTCCTACCAGCGAGTAGATGAATTTCTGTCTTGGTTGTTTATTTGAAGCAACTTCCCAAATAGGTCTTTGTTTCCCTTCATAAATCCTGGAGCTTAACTATTTCTGTAAGAGGAAATAAAGCTTATGAAATAAACACTGAATGTCAAAAGTTGATAAATTCTTGTATATTATATTCATTTGATCTTTGGTCTTTTTGGAGCTCTATCAGCTCAGTTTGGTTTAACTCATGTTGCTCAAATGCATCATCTCTCAGCATAATATCCATCCATCTGCATCCGCTTGTCCCGTTACGGGTCGCAGGGGGGCTGGAGCTGATCCCAGCTGGCCGAAGGTGGGGTACACCCTGGACAGATCGCCAGTCCATCGCAGTGCTGACACATGGAGACAGACAACCATTCACATGCACATTCACATTCACACCTATGAGCAATTTGGAGTCATCTATTAGCTTAACCTGCATGTCGTTGGACCGTGGGAGGAAGCCGAAGAACCTGGAAAAAACCCACATTACACGGGGAAAACATGCAAACTCCACACAGAAGGGCCGGCGAGCCTCTTGCTGTGACGTGACAGTGCCAACCACTGCACCACCATGCAGCCGCACAATACGCAAAACAAAACAAATACTAAATGTCTTTTGTCACAAAATTGTCAATGCTGTAGTGTCAATAAAAAGCAACAGATGACATGTTAATGTTAAAATGCAATCTAAAAAGTCTGAGGAAGGTTTTAAGTGAAATACACAAGAAATAATTTGATATGTCTTTTACTTTGACACCAACTTGTACAGAGCATCAACTCAAAACAACTTCACAAAGGCTGTAAAAGTATTTACAAGGTGAAAAAAAAAAAAACAACAACTACAGTCTTCATCTAAAAAGCTTTAAAAATGTGCAATTTCTTGTTTGGCATGCACACACACTTTCTTCCACACACAGGAAAAAGAAAAAAAAAAAAACATACCCGCATGAGCTTAAAGCTCCCTTTTGTACCTCATACAAACATATCTTTCAGATAAAATATGATTTTTGTTAATAAATATTTCAAACACTCCATACAGTACACAGAAGATGCATGCATGGCAGTTTGATTCGAGAGGACAAACATCAATATAAAACCTAAGTCAAATGAGTGATTTATAGCTGATCAGATATAAATAGGAAAAGATATTTGTACAGCAAATAGAGGGAACGAGGGAGTCACAAAAAGGGCTGACGACAGGAAGTGCTGGACTTCAGTAGTAGCACAGGTTTTTGTTTTCTACGTCAACAATGAGTGCTGAATGTCAGCATTTCCCTTACGTGTACGGTAACTACAAACCACACACAAACATATGCTACAATGGTTGTGTGCCCATAACTAGAATACAGACAGAAGGACAAAATATTTGAGTGTTTACATGCACCATCCTCTTGGCATGTGAACATAAGGTCAACAGTGTAGGACCGTGAGCAATATACAGTCATACACTCACTAATAATGCTACAACTCGCCACAGAGGAGTGCACAGCTAATTGCATGATTAGTCTACCAATGTTTACAACAGTAGTCAGGAGACGAAGCTGGTTCACTGATACAGAATATAAACAGAGCAAGGGCAGCATGAGGAATTAATGCTTGAATATTCTGCATCCACTCTATGTCCATCAGTCTTTCAGTCAGTCTGGAGAGGTCAGATTTCAGGGAGCAAAAAGGGACACTAGTACAGTAGAAAGCATTCAATTGGGTCATGCATTGCACAATTTCCTCCAAAGGAGGTCTCAAAACAGTAGACACAACAGGAGAGAAAAAGTTCATCCAGCTTTTGGCTTTTCCTTCTCAGTGAAAAGTGACAGCCTTTTCTCTCACAGTAACGAAACAATCAGAAACGTCCTTTCTGTAGCATCTTTTTAAAAACGAATACCAAAAGTCCATTTAGTGCAATAGTGAAAACTCCACCGACGATGTTATGGACTGTCACGGGTAGTTTCCTCACTGTCTCTGCTGATATTACCAGCAAACCTTCCTGACGGAGGCAGCGACAGTCGATTAAGTTCAGTCAGGTCTCGAGTTCCTCCTCCTTAGAGATCTGAGCTAAGAGCTTTCACAGGTCCTCAAGTGCAGAATAGATTAAGTGCTGAAGGATGACCATCAAGCAGGACTTAAACTAGGAGCACATCGAATTTACAAAGCGCAGTTAGCGCTTGGATAGAATCACATCAGGTCGTCTTCATCGGCAGGCAGCAGTCTGTAGTATCTAGTGGGTTCAGTGATGCATCCCATTGTTTCTGGGACATGGTTCAGTGTTCTTAAAGTGTAAAATCTACAAGTATCTCTGGGATGTTATCTTTTCCTTTTCAGATAGAAAAATCTGTTTCAGGCATTTGGATTCATAGAAGCTCTTTAGGTCCTCTGGTGTGGTAAGTATATGTCTTAGGTCTGGACATCTGACGGTTCAGCATTCAGGAGCCCCCCTACTTTCAATAGGGGCAGGGCGGCGTGCCCCACCTTCCCCAGGTAGCGAGATAAGGGCGTAGCAGCTCCGCCAAGGGAGCAACAACAACTCCATGCTGCAGCTTCTCCTGGGCCGGTGGGACAGGGAGGGGGAGGTGGGGGATGAAGAAGGGATGAAGATGGGGCAGGGCCATGGGTTAACACTGTGTCATGGTTCGGGGATGGGCTTGAGTGTTTGTATGGAGAGTGGGGAAAATGGGGAAGGTGTGAACCCCGGACAGGAATGGGAGATGGGTTTGCGTCCGAGTGTGTGAGCAAGGTGGGCTCTGAGGCTACAGTCGGGAGCATGTAGGATGTACGAGATGATACCAGGTGTTTGCTGCTTTGTGTATGTAACAGTGGTGAACTGTGTGATGAATGTCCTCTGAGTGGATAATAAAGGTTAATGTTACTCCTCCTCGGCTCTCGTGTGCGTGGCAGTGTGAAATCTGGTTGGCCTGGCGTGTTTGAGTAGCTATGCGATGAAAAAAGGTCTGGCAGCTTGGGAAAATCAAATGAACAGACATCAGAGTCAACAGTGTATGTGGGTGAGGAGAGTAGAGAAAGGTTTGGGTCTAAAAATGGTTCTGGTTCTGGTGTTGGGCGGGGGGGTAGGCAGGTATCTGTCTGGAGCTGTGCAGCCGGGGCAGCAGATACACCGGAGGAGGCAGAGGCCAGGTGTGTGGGTGCTGGGCCTCCTCTGTAAGAGCAGGCTGAGATGAGAAGGGATGCTGAGATGGTTTCGGAAGGGTCAATGGTTGCAGCGACAGGGGAGGTAAGGGCGGGGAAGGAGGGGGAGGGGGGCTCCTGAGCTCCTGTCAGAGACTGGTCCCGGAGGCGCTGGAGTCGGGGAGGTAGGTTGTGACGACCCGGTAACCCTGCGCGCGGCGGATCATGTCGCGGATCTCCCCGTTGAGCTCCAGCAGCTTGGAGCAGATCAGGCTGAGGTCCTGGCGGGAACCGACCAGGGCGATGGTGCCCGTCTGGCCGAGTGTCTGGTGGCGGAAGTAGACGTTTAACAGCGTCTGGACCTCGCTCTCTGAGCTGCCGCCAAACACGCCGTGGGGCCACTGCCTCCTGAAAAGGAGATAAAAAAGAAGGTGTGATAGCAGTGTGCTATGTGTGCATGTTTTTTTGTGGACGCATAACAGCATGTTCAGGAAGTTGGTTTCTGCCTTTTGAAGGAGAGAGCAAGAAGAGGTGGTGAAGTCATGTTCACGTACGCTGGGTAAGAATCATGCATTGTTTTTTGATTAATTTCCAATAACAGCAGTTATTGTTGCAGCTATATAAAGAAACTGTTTATCTTAACAAACACATAATGAATCCAATAGTTTCTGATAATACTGAATACGTGGGGTGGATTTGCCTACAGAAGCACTGCTGCTACTGAAAACAATACAGTTTTCATTATATTTCTAACTGATTCTTCAGACTCTTTCCTCCTGCAAGTGATTGTGATACTGGGACACAAACACATCCATATTTAAGGATATTAAATATAAGCACAAACTACTGAATGGTGATGTCATGTGGTGTAGGATTTTTTGGCAGACTTGTTACTCACCTGCACTCCTGGATGTAGCGCACAGCTTTGGTGAACTCATGGTTCTTAAGGCACTCCAGTATGGCCTGCACAGCTGCCTCGGAGGTGGGGAAGCTGGGCACGACCATGGCTGCCACCTGGGTGGCGTGTGCGTGAGTGTGGGCCAAGTGTTTGTGCTCCAGGTCGCTGGCTACCGCCGCCTCTGCTGCCTGCAGGCTGGTCTTCAGACCAGTGAGCTCTCGAGACATGTTCAGAAGCTATGACGTGGGAGGGAAACAGATGGTGGTTCAGTATTGTGTGTGTGTGTGTGTGTGTGTGTGTGTGTGTGTGTGTGTGTGTGTGTGTGTGTGTGTGTGTGTGTGGACATTCACTTTAGGAGCCAGCAAAAAAGGGGTTTCTCCAAGTCAACATTTAAAAACATTTAGTAAAAATTGTTGTTATATGTTCAATTTTAAAAGAATTTTTTAGAACATACTTCTGTCTCACAGGCCCCGTTCAGACCTGGCATTAACACGAGGCTTGGGTGATCAGATCACAAGTGGACAGCTTTAAGTACATTACACTGCATTAGAATTCATCTCCACATGCATATTGAGTGACCACTTGTGAGCTGATCTCACTTCCCCACTCTATATCCAAATGAAAACATTGTAAACACATGGCTAATACAGCAGATGTGATGTAATATTACAGGAATGTCAATAGTAATATCCTGCATATTCGTAAATTTGGGTATATATTTTATTAACATAAAAATATGAGGTTGGCCCTGCAGGAACTTCTGCCAATGCAGCCGCCTTGGCCAGGCAACAGCGGCACAAAGAGCTTCAGAGCCGGGGATGAGAGCGGGCAGGCGGGTGTCGGCTCTGTGCAGAGCACCGGAACAAAAGCACTGGCACATCACATCACACAGTATGAACATAATACACTCCATTAAGGGCTGGCGCGCAGATTTGAGTTTAGCTGTATGTGGGTCCATGCTGTCATCTGGTGTGACAATAGGAGCAGGTCCTGCTTTGCTGTGAGTAAGCTATCTTCCATATAAGTTTGTTTACCTTGATATAGCGGTGGGTGCGAATGGACCGCCTCTACAAGTACATCTGTGTTTACATTATGTATCTTGTATTCTGTGACTCTAATGGTGCATGGCTGTATGTGTGTTGTAGAGCTCCTTGAGACACTGTGTACAAGGGTAGTTGGGGAAATTTGACCAGGATTATGATGTATAGCTGATGGGTTTTGAGTATATTTTCCTTTTTGTTTGTTTCTGTTAGTTAAGGAATCGTTGTGTTTTTGTTCTGTTTATAGCCAGTGAGCCACCACCTTGGTGGTTTGACATTCTCGATTTTGATTTAACTTTAGGATCCATCCCATGTTGCTGTAAGCTGGCACCTTGTCTGCAATATTAAGCACCCCAAGCAGTGTACATAGACTTTAAACGCTGTCTTTATGAACTATGACTTGGCTCACCTCAGGCACAGAGCTGATGGCATGAACTTGTCCAATGAGCGAGCAGTAGGACTGGAACAGTAGGAGAAGCTGGAAATGCAGCTTGTAGAGCCTCTGGCAAAGCTCCAGTTGCTAGTAAACATTAAAGAAGAAACAGAGTCAGAGACTCCAGCAGCAGAGAACGCACAGACACCATAAAACAGTCACTCACACCACATACTGTACACACACACACATGCAAAGGAATACAAACACACATCATGACTAGCTGATTGTCTTGTACAAAGTAATATAAGGCGTTTAAGAGGCAGTGAAGTGAAGTAAGAGAACTTACTGCAAGAGACTCCATTTGCTAGACAGCGAGAGAGCATGTTAGGGCGTCAGAGTGAGGCGAGAGGAAGACAGAGCGTCAATCAAACACATGCACAGCACAGCACAGTATAAACATGGCTATTCAAAGTCAAGATACCAAGAATTAGTCAACAACCCAACAGCTTTACGTGTATTTATTGCTTAGTGGCTAGGGGAAAAAAATCAAGAGGAGAAACCAGAGAACACACAGCAAACATGCAAAGACAGCAGTGTGGCAATATCACTGAGGAGCAAAGAGAAACAGAAATACAAAGCACAGATGCTGAAGTGACCCATATGTTGAGTGTATTTGCCTGTAAACAACTTGTAAACAAGTCGTCTGTACCTTCTCCTCTGAGTCTCCAGGCTGGCAGGTAACCACACTGTCCCCGGGGCACCTGGGAAATGTGTCCTTACAGTTCCTCAGCCACTGAAGGAAAAACATAAAGATGAGGGATAGCGAATGTGTTGTTAGTTTGTCACACATTTACATGAAAACAAGACTCAGTCAGAACCAAGCAAATGGCTGGACCATGTCTGGGCAGTCTGTGAATTTGTGGCTAAATTGTTACACAAAGTCAGCGGTCGTGCCTATAATGTAAAATCCAGTGGACATGTCCACCAGGTGCGGTGAGGGTTCTGATTCACTCAACTGGTTGATCAAGCAGTGACGCACCCTATCGTGAAATTAGGCCTGTCACGAATAAGTTTTTTTTGGGCTTCGATGCTTCGGTGAGAACTATTCGACGGTATCCGAAGCTTTGCAGAGCAGCGCAGCAGACTGACATGTTCTTCCGTCTGTCTGTCTGTCTCCATCTCCCCCGTTTCAGTACCACTGCCGCACTACTGTACACACACGCCTCTACACACAATAAACAGTTATGTCCATCTTTGAATAACTAATAATTATAAATTAAAAAACATTCAAATAGTGATTTGGAGGTTGAATACCATGGCAATGGTCGAAGCATTGGAGTCAACCTTACATGGATTGCACCCTATTGGTTCCTGGTTTTCTTCCATTCAAAACAGGAAACAACATGGCAGCCTGCTCATAAATTTTCTGTTATATTGTCTAAATAATCCACCCAAATCTACTTCTGAAAACACTGTAAGTGAGAAATAGGCTATGCCACTGCTGAACTGTGCTTCATTTTATAAGATCACCTAGTTTCAAAGCTTGATCCAAGTTTTGTGAGCCGAACGTGTCACGCTGGACAGGCTCAATTGCATAAAGTTGAGATTTTTCAAGGAAGTGAACGGAAAGCATTGAGACTCTCTCCGTCACCGATCTGGTGGAAATACGCCAACAGAGGAGCAAAACCTATTTTATAAATAATGTGTAGAGGTAAATTTACCGATACAGCAGCATCCTCTCTAGTGTTGTAGGTGTCTAGGTACTCCTGCAGCTCCAGTGCACTGAACTTCATCTTTTCAAGGAGACCATAGGACATGACCTGGAAAGACCCAAAAAAATAGTGCAGTGCATTAGACTTGCCTGACTAATTCAACACAAATCACATTTCTTACTGTTCACAGACTACCATGTGCTGATCCAAGCAACATGCTGTAAATCAGCAGCGAGTCTGCCAGCAATACTCACCGTGTCAGCATCTATGTAGATTGTGGGACAATCTGAGCACGTAGTTAACATCTGTGAGGACCTGAGAAACTTTGATCCGATGCCCCTTAAGCCCTCTCCGAGGTAAGTGGCAACATCGGTGGTCAGGAGGCAGAATTTACCCTGGATGTTCTGGGAAACAAAACAAGTTTGAGGAATTATTATTGTATTGTTGCACATATATACATGCATGTAAATCCTGCAGGGTATGAGAGTTTGCTTGAAGAGAAAAAAAACCCTCATTGTTACTAACAGAAACAAAAATATGATATGATTTACCTTAAAGAGAGAGGAGAAGACTTGGAAAGTGTGGACGGCACAGGACCCGTCTGAGTCGGTCACAAGCTGATTGATGTGACAACGCCACGCCTCCTCAGCGTCGTCACACACTGTGGGTTGGAAGGCTGCCAAGATGGCGGAGAAAAATGGAGAGGGGGGAGGAGGAAAACCAAGGTCTTCCAAGTCATCTACATCATCACGTAAGCTGTCGCCATGGAAATGGGAAAGATATGGGGGTACAAAGAAAAAAAGGTTTTGATACCTTCCCCCTATAAAGGTTTTATGTCAAAATCAAGCGCCCAGCTACCTCATGGGATTATATGAGTTGGATAATGTGAATTCCTCTGTTCATGTGGTGTCTGGTTAAAAATAATTAGTGTTTTTTTTTTAAAAGTTAGTCTAATGTACAGGTTACAGGGGGCACCACAAGGGCCAGGATTAATAGAAATCCTCTAACAGGAATAATTTAAAAAGAATTATTTAATATCAGAAAAAATATCTGGAAAATTAGCACAAAAAATGCAAAACACACAGAATCTAACTAGCAGGGTAAATAAAATTTGAGGGAATATGTGTGCAACACAAATATATTAATGATTTAGTTACTTAGACAAGGTTTAAAGTCTATTTTCACGAAGCGTTATTATTTTAATTGGGGGTTTGCATATATGAGAATGCAAATGAAAATGAATGCCTGAGAAAAGTATTTACAACACTTCATTGTGAATGACAGCTTATAATAGATGACCTGATCTGTCCCAGTGCTGTATGCACATGTATTCTGGTTGTGAGAGATTATAATAAGCGCTTAGACTGCAGTTTAAAGGAGGTATAGTCCCATTGTCAGTCAATGTGCCAGCTGATAAAAAGGTTCCAGTGAAACAATATCCCATGTTGTTACTCCTGTCTGTCACATTCACCTGGGCAGACAGTTGGGGTCTAGAAAGTCCAGCGGCGGCTGGCAGTAGTCTGCGTTGAGGCTGTGGTCCAGGTTGGGCGGATGGTCCAGAGGTTGCCCCGGCAACTCCAGGGTGAAGCTCTCGCCGCAGTCTGAGCCCTGTGGGAGCTCGTTGGCGCTCAGCGACAGCTCGTCATCCTGAGCCTGAGTGTCCTCGTCCTCCCCGCACACCCTCCCCTGATGAGACAAAGATATTATTTCTTGAGGAAAACAAATGCATCTGTATAAATACATACATATTAGGGCTGCCAATTGATTAAAATATTTAATTGTGATTAATTACATAATTGATTATATGATTACGCGATTACATTAATCTGCTCCAAATGTACCTTTGAATGGAGATTTGTCAAATATTTCATACTCTTACCCTTAGAACCCAATTACATTCACATATGTTGAGGTCAGAGGTCAAGGGACCCCTTTGAAAATGACCATGACAGTTTTTCCTCGCCAAAAGTTAGCATAACATTGGAGCGTTATTTAGCTTCTTCTCGACAAGCTAGTATGACATGGTTGGTACCAATAGATACTTTAGGTTTTCTCGATCATTGTGATACGACCTAAAAATCATAGTTGCATTAATGCGCTTAAGAAATTAGTGGTGTTAAAACAAATTTGCATGAACATGCTATTATTGGCTTAACTTTGGCAGCCCCAATAAGTACATAATGTATGTGTATGTATATTCTTCCTCACATGTAGGCCACCGTGAAAATCATGGAGCGCTCCCTGGCCCGGTGTGGTGGCATTTAGGGATTGTGGGTCGGCAGATGTGTCGTAAGAAGTAGACAGAGAATCAGTGTGATTGGTTTCCTCCGATGGAGAAGGGTTAGTCTGGTACAGGAAGACAAACCAGGGCCATCTATCATTTTCATCCACTTATTCTGTCAAATTGGATCATTTCAATAACAGAGAACAAAGTTGTTCAGGTTTCAGTGGACGTCAACGTTACATTGATCCAACAGTTAAAGCTACGCACAAGCTGAGAGTGAGATAGGCTTTGGCTAGTTGAGGACTCCTCTTCCTCCGAGGACTCGTCTGAATCGTGGGGGTCCTCGTGGCCCAGACTGGGGGTGCTGCCCGAGTGCTGGCTTTCCTCCAACAGGTCGCCCAGCTCTGTGCTGTCCAGAGAGCGCCGACGCACACCCCAATTAAAGTTATCAACGGTCTCACCCTAGATAAAACACACACATTGGAAGACAAGGGCAGAGCGGGTGGTGGCAGTGAATTTCACTGCTGTGAGAAGAACATTCTCATGAAACATGGATGTCTAAGAGCGTCTGATGACAAGCACAAGATGCAAAATGTTATTCATGGCATGGAAATATGCTAGAAAGACTGCATTCTATATGATAATCATTTCCCCAAAAGACATACACTATCTCCATTATGACAAATAGTAACAAGGTCAGAAATGTAGTTCTGCAACCAAGCTGTGAGAGCCAAATGAAGCACAACCATCCTTTGTTTTGTTCAGTGGGAAACAAAGGAGCCAGCAACACCACAGCGCTGATAAAAGCTAATGTAAGTGCTCAGTGTGAGAGACCTTACCTGTAGCTCCTAGGCAGCGAGGGGAAGAGAGAGAGACACAGAGTTAGACAGAGAGAGGGACAAGGAGGAGGGACAGGGAAATACATTTCAAATATATTGTTGTTAAAGAAAGACAGACGGATAAAATGAAACATATATTAACTGTAAAAGTGAAGGAAAGAGACAGATACTTGATCAAGAGACATAAATTTTACACACAAAGTGACCATCAGTGAAATATGAATCTCACCTCTCCGTCCTCCAGCTCCACATCCAGGAAGTCAAAGTCTCGGAAAACCCTGAACTGCTGCTCGCTGGCGGTGTCGTCTAGTGTGTCCTCTCTGGTTCCGCCCTCCTCTGATGACACGCCACTCTCCCGCACCTCCATCATGTCCAAGTCACCACAGGATGAGAAGATCACCTGACGAGAAAGAACATAAAAGGTATTTACACTCAGCGCTGTACTACAAAGCGAGTTCCCAGGGTATCTTCTTCTTATTTGGCTTAATTAACCCTGAGAAATCAGTCTAGGGTTTCTTAATCTGGGTCTGAGTGTGTTCACAGTGTTTGAAAAATCACAAACACGGACAAGTCTAATGTCAGCACAGCGGCATGTTTTACAAACAAAGAGCAAACTATAATATTAGACAAATATAAATAAACACATGATTCAGATTAAAAGTAACACAGTTGAAGCTGCCAAATGCAGGAAGGACAGCTGGCACAACAAAAAAACTGCATGTGTGAATGCTTATAATATCACTGATCCATCAGCTGCTCCGTTCAGCATCAGTTAGAATGGTGATCTACCCTGGTGAGAAGTTAACCACCATCACAGGACCGAAACCCCAGGGTTAACCCTGTAGTGTACTGTAGTACCGGCCTTTGGTGAAGTTTACATGAAAACAAACAACTTCCTTACGAACAATAGAGGAATTATTCTACTTAAATATCTGGAAAAATTGGAGGACTGTGTTAAGGTTAATCAGTTCAAATGCTTGACTGAAAAAGAGAACACAACCTTTTTTGTATTTTTTTGTAGATGGTAAACAATCAGACAGTACAGGGAGAGAATTGTAAATAAGAGACAGGAAGTAGCTTACAGATGGATTCTTGGTGAGTCCAACTTCTTGTCCACAAAGAGACAAAACGTTCACCAGCTTCTCTCTGGTTCTTTTCTGTATGTGGGAGAAAGACATGAAGAAATAAAAGAGTATTGGTATACAGAGTGAATGGACGTAAACGCTCCTCTTTCTTGGCTTGCTCGTTTTTAACTGCTTCAGATGTTTAAATAACCAGTGAATCAGTTTAAACCAGCACTTCCATGATATTATCATTTACGTATACAAGTCTACCATAGTTTTGCTTGTGCTATTAAATGAAGGCAAGCACTGTAATGACTCTAATATGTTAACAAAATGAAACAAGAATTTTCTTATCTTATGTTAAATAAGGTAATACCTCATTTGCATATTTTAACTTTTTTTTTTTTTACATAAAACTTGTAATACCAAAAATAACTGTCTTAACGTAAGTAATCAACTGGGGAGGTTTCATGGCGATATCTATTAGTTATTTGTTTTACCCTATTTATCTGTAGTGTCTCCCCTTAGGGCCACGTTGAGGAAAAAAAAAAATAAGAGAATTCGAGAATAAAGGCACAATGTAACAAGAAAAAAAGTCATATTATGAGAATAAAGTCATAACTTTATGAGAAAAAAAGTAATTTCCTCCTCCACTAAAGAGGCAGTTTACTCCAGGTCTGTATGTTTGTTTCTTTGGAATAAATGCAGCTTCTTGCATCTTCTCAAGGTCCTGATACTGATGATATTGTGGTGCTCATGTGCCAAAAGATGAAGTATTTTATTATTTGGGAAACCTAAACGTAAGTATAACTTCACAAGATTCTGGCAGGCTGCTTTAAAATAACACATAAATCTTTTAACTTCACTCTCATATTATTATGACTATTTTCTTGTAAAGTTATGACTTTATTCTCTTGATATTTCAACTTTTTTTCTCGTAATATAATGACTTTATTCTCAATGTCTCAGATATTTTTTTTTCTCAATGTGGCCCTAATACTCTGTCGCCGTTTGTTAATAGCGTTACAATATCAAGCAACATTGAGATGCAACACCAACCACTAATAGTTAGAGCCACATAAATACATGTATATAAGCTGTGACAAATCTAAAAATGTTAAAGTGGTGATGTGTCTAACTCTACCTGAGAAGATTGGGGTCGCCTCCAGCTGACGGGCACCAGGATGGTGTTGGAGTTGGATCCAGAGGAGGTGGAGGAAGTGCTGCGGGTTACAGCCATGGCTCTGGCCTTCCCCTCTCTACCCCCTGATCCCTGGAGCTCATCGAACCGGCGCCCAATCACTGGGGTCTGTAAAGAAAACAGAGAAGAAGGCCCTCATGAAAATGTTTCAGTGGTTTGAATCTCTCAGACATTTATTACATGTAGTCCTCTTTTTTTTTCTCTCTTAAACATTCGTCACCTCAGAGATGTCAAAGGTGAAGTCCAGTGTTTTTCCAGGCAGAGCCTTGGCTGAGCCGTCCCACACCCTGCTGACCTCCAGGTTGGACAGGTCACCCTGCGAGTGGCCGTATACCGGATGAACTAGGCTGGCGGAGCGCGATACCACCAGTTTCAAGATGTTTAAAGCATCCTTCCAGTGTATGGTCTATGGCATCACAAACACAGTATAAAAGAGACAGCAGTGCATATTTTTAAATTAACAGACAGAGAAGTAGTGGAATAGCTAACACAAAGTAGCGTAGGAGAGTTACCTGGACAAACTTCTCAATTGTCTTCGTGACATCAGCGTTGAACTGTTTGACTTGTACAGCAGTCAGGTCCATGTGGCTGAGCAGGCAGTAGATGATCTGGAGGAGAGACTGTTGCATGCTGGGAAGGCCTTTATCCAGCAGCTGAGAGATGAAGAGAGACAGTCCGTGTGTGACAAAGCATACAACCACTAAAGTCATCTCAACGCGTGTATGGTCAATATAACACTATACTGTGGGTGATTGGATTATTCTTTACTAATTGGCAGATTACTGAGAAGTGCATGAATGAATCCATTCTGCACCTCACTGGAGAAATGGACCTCTTGCTAGCTGTCCTAACTTTCACCAAAACTATACATCAAACTTGCTGTAATAAAATGCAATGAGTTGAATACTTAGTTAGGGATGTTCCAACCAATTAATTTCTCTAAAGATTAAACAGAGGTTTAACTAGTCCAGTACTATAAAACTAATAAAACATGCAGAAAACAGTCAAAGTTAATCCCAATTTAATCTATAAGGATAAATATTGTTAAATATTTGAAATCGTTCAATAACTAAATCATATTTTCAATGGTTCTGAAATGTCGTCAGTGTCCACTTTGGTTGCACGGTTAGGAATGTGAATATTTGATGAATCGCCAGCGGGGACAGTGGTATAAGAGGAGTCACGGATTGGCATCACATCAAGTTCTATTACGCTCCACCTTGTACTTCCCTCTGTCTCTCTCCACCACAACAGCTGAGACAGCGTATGATAAAATGTAATTTAAATGTGTACATTAATAAAATAATAATAATAATAATAAGTTTAATCGACTAGTATATCTGGTGCTGACTAGCAAAGGTATCAACGTTTAATCGACTAGTCGACTAATCACGCATATGCCGACTTAAAATGTATGACCCTGGAGAAAGCTAACTATGTAAACCTAGAAATAAGAGATGCAATGCATATTTATCAGTACTTACCTCAGCCATATAGGTGACCATGTTGAGTGTGATGTCGGAGAAAGCCTCGTGGAGGTAACGGCAAACCACACTGACCCAGGAGAAAGGGTCCCGAGTGTAAGAGCGTGTCTTATAGAGAGTCATCACATGGGCCAAATGGGACAGCTTTGTGTTCTTCTCCACCAAACACACCTGAGAGCAGGAAAGAGAGAGCCGGTGCTTATCTTTTCTGTGTATGCTTACCCCTCATGCCTTTTTTCTTTAGACAAACTTGCTTTAACACTTTATAAAAGCCTGACCTTAACTAAAGGAAACTGAAGTAAAGCAATGGAAACTAAAACAAACTGAAGGCTCAAGTAAAGAAGTGCAGTGTACCTGTGCAATCCTCTCAGCACTCTCCTTACAAAACTGGGTTGGGTGGCCAAAGTGCTGCACCAGGTGAGGCAGCAGACAGAGCACATTCAGAGGGAAACCTGCAACGAGAGAAGATGTTGAACTTCCAACATGACCCGGTATAAATGAAAACTACAAACTTGTTTGTTTTGAGCTAATACAGGGCAAAGATTAGATTACTTACCTATAGACTGAGAGCTGTCAACAACAGGCACGCGGGAGACTGGCGTGAGCTGGCAGAAGAGCTGTAAGGTGAGGTCGGAGGTGGCCTGGGAGGTAAAACCCTTCAACAAAAGCTGCTGAATCCCAGAGAAGCCGCTCCACCTCAGCTGAGCCTGCAGCTTCTCGAGGCGTTCGCGGTTCTCTGCTCTGTCTAAGGGCACCTGGGAAATAAGAGTTTTTTGGTTAAATTGAAACTAGAAGTTGCTCGTACTTCTGCACAGTGCTAATACCTGGGAATCCCTTTATATTTATAGGACAGGAAGCTTTAATTTAAAAATATAATAAACAGCACAATTTTAAACTCTGTGAGGTGCAATTGGTCCGATTGGTAGTAAAAGGAGCTGCACGGCCTTCATAGTCTGTCTGAACTTCTACAATTACATAACTTCCCCTCTAAGATCCGTAAATTCATCCCCTCTACCTTTGACAGCAACTTGTGAACAAGGCGAAGTGACATCTGATATTCAAACTCAAAGTCTGACTCCATGAGGGACACCGCCACCCAGAAGACTGTTGCCAGTATTGTCGACGGGTGGGAAACATGGGCGGGATCCGACAGAACGCTGGGATCAATGCGATTGGTCGATGACGTGCAGGACCCGGGTGTTCTCCCCGTTCGGGTGAGGCCATGACTGTTGCAGGCCTGGAGATTGAAAATGAAATATGACACTGAATTAGTGAGACACAATATGGTCAGTAAGTCTGCTCCAGCATTAACCTCTTCCACTCCCTGATGGGTGCCAAGGTAGACTTATAATAAGCAGGTTTCTGAGCAGTGGTAGTGTTCACCATTCAATTGCTGAAAAATGCAATTCTTGCAGAAATCTCAAAATATCAAAAGTTTTTGATATCAAATCACAGCATGACTTCTTCTGTGGTGTTCCTCAAATTCTTGGTGTCTTATTGTTGTATTTTAGAAGGATTATTGATCATTTTGATCAATTCTCGAGTGTTAAAAAAAGGTTAAATTTACCGTCAAATCTAGGTAACAAATGTTATCAACCCAAAAATTGCTACAACACTTTATGAGACATAATCGAGCATGGGGATGGCCATCATATACTGCTATGATAATGTTCTAAGCCCTTATTCACTTTCCCAATTTATTAATTACCGGAATTAATTAATTAATTAATGGTTATTTCTGATTCATGACCAGAACAACTTGACACACAGTGCAGAGCTGCATCTCAAATTAATCTTCAGGTTTCCAGTTTTCAGATGATGTACACCACTTCTATGTGACATCAACTGTTAAGCTGCTATCTCCCCTAAAGACCCCCTGTCCCCCCTAAAAATACAGAAATGGGTTTATGAAAAAGAGGCAGTGAATGAAAAGCTTAAGGTGTCAAACCAAACAACGATCTTCATTTCTTGCCTGAATGCGATCCAGAGTTGCGCTGCGAGGAGGATCACTCAACTGGTGGCCGCACTCGCCAAACTTCTTGGGGACTGAGTAGGAGCGCTGGTGCCGTTGTGACGACAGACCGACAAACCCCGGGCCAGGGAAGTTCAGCTGACCTGTGCTCTTTCTGTTCATCAGTTTGTCACTAGTCACAAAGTCAGGTGAGGACGTCCTGTGAATCAGACACAGTAAAAGTTACGCAACATGAAGACTACAACATTACGCAACATGAAGACTGGATGACCTGATATGTTTCAGTCATAAAGAGCCTACCTGGTTAAAGCTGCCATAAGGTCACTGTTCTTCAGACACTCGGCTAGATTCACCACTACTGACTCCAGCGTCAACAGCACCTCCATGACGTAGCCCTGAAACACACGTGTTGTTGAATTAACGCTTTGAACCCTGCAACAGAAAGTGTCCACCAGTGCCTACACTGGTGTTTTTGTTTATTATGATGTCAATTCTAGGTGTATTTTCTTCATATCCCTATAATGAGCACAACCTAAGCTAAAAGGTTATATAAGTCATAAATAGATATAAATAAACCAAAATAATTGATAAAAGTATTGAAATTGTCTTAAATAAAAAAATTTGACATGTTTTTCCATAAAATATTACTAAATAAACACACAAAACATATTGCCAAAAAACATGAACAAAACAAAATACTGAACAAAATATTTCTTAATACTTAATAAGTTATTTGAAGTATGCACATTTTTTAGTTTTTGAGATATGCTAATTTTGATGAGCAGAACAAGTACAAAGGTATTTTGTCACGACAGCAGCCTAGGCCTTCTGCTGCAAAATTAATGAATGCTCTAGCTATTATGGTTTTTATTTTTGATAGATTTAAACAGGGTCATGCAAACAGTGACCTCCCGTGGCTGCCCGTGGCAGGTCTGTTTTTAAAGAGTTAAACAACCAGACCCATCAGCACCAAAATGCACTCTGATTTGCATATTTACGTTTAATCGTTTTCCCATATATTACTGTCTCTAACCAGACAATCTCTCGTTCTCACTCACCTGCACCTCGTCTCCATGTTCTCCCACCACCTCAACCAGGCGCGACACCAGGTCAGAGACAGCATGGTTGTTGATTGGCTGTTTGAGGGCTCTGAAAATTTGGAAAGAGCGGCCGGCATAATGACGCGAGGAGCTGCACAGAGCCGTCTGTAAGGCCACATCGCTCAGCTGATGCTCCAGGTGGAAGTCTATATAAACAGACAAGTACAAAAACACGTAAAGAAACATAAAAATCATAAGTATTACTTTTTACAAATTGACATAATTGATGAAGATTGGTAGACTCTAAACTGCCCCTAGACTTTATCATTAATCTTGTGCAAATGTGTTAAGTCTTGTTGATTGCCTCATGGCAGAACACAGAAGACAGCTTTAAACAAATTTGAAAATGACACATAGATTTTAAGAAATGCTACACGAGTCATAAGCTAGTAAGTAGGGCTGTCCTTCGATTAACATATTTAATCACAATTAATCACATGATAGTTAATCACAAATTAATTGCAAATTAATTGCACATTTTTATCTATTCAAAATGTACCTTAAACGAAGATTTGTCAAGTATTTAATACTCTTATCAACATGGGAGTGGGCAAATATGCTGCTTTATTCAAATGTATGTATATATTTATTATTGGAGATCAATTAACAACACAATGCATGTTTTAGCATATAAAATACTCAGCTCAACGTGGCAAACTGCAGCCCAACAGTTAGCAACAGCTGTCAGTGTGTCAGTGTGCTGACTTGACTATGACTTGCCCCAAACTGCATGTGATTATCATAAAGTGGGCATGTCTGTAAAGGAGAGACTCGTGGGTACCCATAGAACCCATTGTGATTCACATATCTGGAGGTCAGAGGTCAAGGGACCCCTTTGAAAATGGCCATGGTTTTTGTGTAAAGTTTGGAGCACTATTTAACCTCCTTTGCAACAAGCTACCATGGTACCAAATAATTCTTTAGGTTTTCTAGTTTCATATGATACCAGTCTTCACACTAAATTTAAAACTGAGCCCACTACAACTTAAAAATTGCAAATTGCGTAAATGCATTAAAGAAATTTGTGCAGTTAAAATAAATTTGTGTTAACTTTGGCCATAGTAGCAGGTGAGTTCAGGGAAATACACTTGGCATTAACGTGAGGGTGTCTCACCTGACTTGGACTCCTTGAAGACAGAGACGACATGGCGGAGGAAGTTGGAGAGCTGCTCCGTGCTCTTGGAGTTGGGGTTCTTTGGTGTGATGTCCTCGTGCACCCACAGCGGCCCAAACGCTCTGAGCAATGACAACACAGTACTCCAGGCACTGTATACCCACCACCAGTAGCACCACATACACGTTACACAAGCACTTTGACTATGTGCACACACACGCATACGGTTTACTAACACACCTTCTCGAACATTTGTACGCCAAACTTCTAGAGTTGCACAAATCGTCACAGGGGTTGGGCGTACCTTGTGGAGAGGAATTCGATGAGTTTATTTGTCTTCTCGTCGGTTTCATTGGGCGTATCCTCGAGGTCCTCCAGGTCATCGGGTGTCACAAGGGGCAAATTTCCAACACTGCCTGCAGTGCTGCCTCCACCCAGACTGGCAGAGGAGGAGTTGGAGGTGGAGCTGAGGCCGGAGTCCACCACTGGAGACGCCTGCCACTCTCGCAGGAAGTCAGGTGCATCTAAGGGAACATGATGAAAGAATATATAATATTAAGTGTACTATGTGCTGTTTCAGCATGTGTTTTCATTGGTTCTGGTTCAATGTGAAGAATGATTGAACAATCACTCTATACACTGGTAAATGACACAGGATTAATAAACATGTATGCATGTGGAATATTTTCTACTTACTCGACTGCTGGTACTCTGTGTGGTAGCTGGACTTAATGGTGAGGGTCTTGTTGTCACTGATCTCTCTTGTCAGCATCAGAACTGAGGCTATTACCTGGAAACACAAAAGGAAAGTTCACGCTATGGAATACAATGTAAATACAAGCTAAAATGGCATCATAATAATAAGTCTTAGGATCCCACACTGACCTGGAAGTTGTTGTTGCAGGAGAGGGCAATGAGGAGGTGGAGGAGGAGACGTTTGCTGTGTTCATAGACCTCTGGTCGGTAGTGGTCCAAACCTGGCCAATAACATACACATCCAGTATTAAGATTATTATATTATATGATTACAGATACAGGTACAGATACATACAAAGAAGACAGCAAAAATAATGAAGCGCCTTGTAGTTGTTTTTTTTTTTTTTTTTTTTTTTTAATGAGCTTGTGTTGGTACTGATATTTATCTGCACATCTGCCATGCTGTAAATACAAATTTTACGCATCAGGAATTACTCATTCATAGGGATAACATATATTAAAGGAGCAGTGTGTAGGATCTGACGGTATCTAGTAGTGAGATTGCAGGTTGCAACCAACTAAAGCCTCTAGTAGCGTAATTAATTTGGAGCAGAGTCAGTGCGTAGAATGTGTGTGTGCGTGGGAAACCAGTGGTGAAGCAAGACAGAGAGAGCGGTGGCGAAGGCAGCAAGTAACTTTATCAACTCCAGTACAAGCAGGAAGAGTTAATGTTTGGTTTGTCCATTCTGGGCCACTGTAGAAACACAGCAATGCAACATAGCAGACATCATTAAGAGGACCTGCTACCTATGTAGATGTAAAGGGCTCAGTCTAAGGTAAAGAAAACACAATGATCCTTAGTTTCAGGTGATTATACACTAAAAAAACATACTTATTAATATTCTAGTGGCAGAAATGGAATATATGTATATAAGAGGTGGACGCAGTCAACATGACGTCTCTCTGGTTTGTGGATTGCCATTTGCAGGCCTAAAGCTCGGCATTTTGGCCATCACCATCTTGGTTATTTGCAACCAGAAAAGACACCAGAGGGTGGAGCTAAGAACAACCGAACACTGAATGAGACATTGAAAGGCAACCAAAAATGTTCCAATTAACTTTTATGAACAGAAAACACACTGTGAAAGGGTTAAAGTTGTAAGACAAAAACATGAACAGTGTTGTGGTAGCGACTTGTCAATCACAAGGTAGCCATGCCCTAAAGCATCCCCTGCTTTATGGTCTATTTGACTCTAAATGGGACTATAATTGACTAAATGAACATCATGCTGTACTGAAGAAGACTTGAAACTAGCGATTGAGACCATAAACTCATGTTTACAATGTTTACTGAGGTAATAAATCAAGTGAGAAGTAGGCTCATTTTCTCATAGACTTCTATACAATCAGTCTTCTCTTTGCAACCAGAGGAGTCGCCCCCTGCTGGCTGTTAGAAAGAATGCAGGTTTAAGGCACTTCAGCATCAGCTTCACTTCTCAGAACCAGAGGTTTCCCCACTAATAATAAGACATTTCTGCACAGCTGACAGGGTATGTATGTGTCCATGTGTCTAGGTGAGAAATGCAGGTCCAGTGGAATGTGTCTGTGTTTTCGGTGACTCAGAGAACAGCCTGTCCTGAAATGCATGTCTGTGAGAGACGGAGATAAAACCTCACGCTGTCATGTGATGAGCTTATCGGACGTCATAGAAAACACCTACACACCTCAAGGTTATTTTTGCGTGTATGTGTCTGTGTAACGCCCTTTTTGGCAGGACAGCGAATAATGATTGTCGATCTTATCTTTTTAGCTTTTTAAGTCCACCTCACATTCCCTCATTGGGAGATAAGAGTTAGTCTGGCTGGAGAACTTCTCTGAGTTCATACAGTTGACCATCCAGCTAGTCCAGTTTTTCACACAGGAATATTACACTCTCCAAAAACCATCTTGTCAAAATATGCATGAGGCTGTGTGCTGTTTCCATTTGATCAGGACCTCTCTGTGGCCATAAAGTGGTTGTGTTCATCGATGTATTCTTTCTGATGTTGTAGAGTTTTGCTTTCTTTTTATCTTTCCTAATACTGACAATAAATGTCTTTGTTTTGTTTCTTGTTATTAATTTTTGTTTGTATTATATGTCAGGACCTCCCAAAAATTAGATGGTTCAACTCTAGGTGTTTATCTTAATGAATAAACTTGTACACCAACAAATTAGACTGGTACCAAGAGAAAGGTAGGAGACCATGTCTGAGTTATGTTTATGTGTGTTGTGTACACCTACCCAAGAAGAGGGCATGTAGCAGCAGGGGCAGATGTAAAGCCCAGTCTTCTCTAACGCTGTGGTCCACCACCATTTCAGTCATGAAAATCACTGCAATGTTACACCTGAGAACCAACACACACAAATCCAGTGACTGCACAAAACATCAGCAACACCTGCTATAACTCTGGGCTGTGTGGTGGATTATTGAGGAATGAGACCATCCTTCAAGGTATGTGACGTTGTGCTGTTATTCAGAATAAAGTAACAATAAGAAAATGGTTTTCCCCATTAATCAAATTAGGGCTGCAACTAATAATCGAATAATCGCCACAGTCTATCAAGTGTTTGGCACATACTATGCACTACATATTCAATATGTGTAATAGCATTCAACATGCTTTTGTGTGAATAAACAGGACACAAAGAACTGTGATTACCACGTCACTTCCTAAGAGCCTCCTTCCCAGTTGGTCATCGCCCGATACCGAGTACCGATCCAATACCAGGGTTTAATTAATAAGCTGTATGCCTCATTGTGTGGAAGTGACTGGGATCATACTTTTACGTGACATCATTGTTTTCCTAACTTTGTAAAACAAAATGTGACAATTATATACATAGATTTAAATTTACAAAATTTCGCATTTATAATTAAAATAATGAATAAAATAAATGATACACCCTATCTCCCTTAGAGATAGGGTGAGAAGCTCAGTCATCTGTGAGGGACTCGGAGTAGAGCTGCTGCTCCTTTGCGTTGAAAGGAGGCAGTTGAGGTGGTTCAGGCATTTGGTAAGGATGCCTCCTGGGTGCCTCCCTAGGGAGGAGTTCCAGGCAGGACCAGCTGGGAGGAGGCCCCGGGGAAGACCCAGGACTAGGTGGAGAGATTATATCTCCGCACTGGGCTGGGAACACCACGGGATGCCCCAGTCAGAGCTGGTTAATGTGGCCCAGGAGAGGGAAGTTTGGGGTCCCCTGTTTGAGCTGTTGCCCCTGTGACCCAATTCAATAAGCAATTGAAGATGAGTGTATGAGTGATAAAAGATACACTAGCAACTTGGTAAAAAATCTTCAAAATTAACAGGAATTACAATTCATGTGTAAACCTTTTAAATGCAGCAACAGATTGGTCAAAACTTAAACAGGAAATAAAATTCTAGTATATAATATATATGGTACATAAACATAGAACTGAATAGGTCAGCTCCATTGTCACTGAGCTATTTGAGTCAGTACCAGTCTGATATCTGATCCAGTATCAGTATCGGTTCATCCCTAACAATTTCCAAGGCAGCATCTTCAGGTTGGTTGTTTTTCTCCAACAAACAAGTTTCCATTTACTAACATATAGAACTAAGAAAAAAAGTAAATATTCACATTTGAGCGGTCTGAACCAGTGACCTTTCTATAAGAAATTACTTTCATCAAAACAGGTTGACAGATTTTAAATCAACTAATTGACTAAATGTTTCAGCTTTAAATCAAATCAGTATAGAAAAAAGCCCGACAACTACATTCAGATAAAATCTGTATTTTTTAAAAGTTTGACCTCTTAAATGTACTTCCTTCATAAATCAGATCTGTATCAGCAAGTTAAGGAATGTGATTGTGACAACTGAGACACAGATTACGCAACAAAGTGATTTCCAGGAAGTTTCTTTTGGCAGGTGTATCTGTCACTCAGTGCACATCATCATTAAACTCTCATACTAGAAACTGGCTTTGCATATGTATTGCTGCTGCAATTGTGAGGCTTCTCTTAGTACTAAATGATAATTAACATGACAAACCGAAGATAAAGAAACTGTAATTGCCTGCATAAAAAGCCTCATTAATGTAATATAACAGTCTGTTCTGCTGTAATTTGTTGTAAATAGATGCATCATAAATCTGACATAAAGCTCATCTTTAGTAATGACTTGTGAAGTGTTGATGAATTAGTAAATCCCTCCTAATATGCATTCTCTACATAGCAGAGACAGAGTGAGCTGGCTGGGTTTCACTCTGCGCTGGAGTTTATCAGGTCATCTGTGACGAGGTGTAACTAGTCTGTGTGAGAAAATACCTCTTTTGCTGAGTCTGCTGATAAATTGCTGATAGTAACACCACCATCTGTCTTCTGTGTGTGACTTTCATGGTTGTTTCAGAGCAGACTGTCAGTAGCGTACAGTGTGTGTTTTTACCTGTGCAATGGTCCTCTAGGTGTGATGGTTTCTGGGAGGTAGTCGACCAGAGGAGCCCAGCAGCCTCCGTTAATAGGCATGGGTAACGGCTGAGGATGGTTGGTCTCCAAAACACCAAGCAGCCAACCAGCATATGGTGGAAGTGGGTCAGCTACAAAAAGAGACCAATCGCAATATTTAGCAAATAAAATTGTACTTTAAACATATATCTTATACACATGAGACTCTGTCTGGAATTCAGTGGTATCTATTCACAATACACACAAACAAGTGCCCCCACATGAATACCAAAGCGCTGACAAACGGCTAATGTGACAGACAAACCGCCCCGAAGCAGCTCATTCAAAACGAGTGGAATTCAAAGCATGAGCGAAGC
Organism: Pterois miles; assembly: GCA_947000775.1. Taxonomy (NCBI): domain Eukaryota; kingdom Metazoa; phylum Chordata; class Actinopteri; order Perciformes; family Scorpaenidae; genus Pterois; species Pterois miles. Next base: position 19,782,973 of record CAMQGK010000052.1, read on the forward strand.
CGCAGTCCAGGTAGTTCAACAAAAAAGTGATTCTTCAGCATATTGGCACAGTGGTTTCCTACTACACTATACTGTACTAACACGACAGTGTATTTCATTATCTTTGGATGAGACTAAACATACTCACTTTTGAATAAGGGAGAAGCATTTATTACTATTGAAATATACAGATTGCAATGGAGAAATTAAAGTTGTGGTTCAATAAAAGACTTTCTTGGAGGTAGACTTTCTTGTACCTGTATAGAGTGTTACAGGAATGAGTCCTAACACATTAGTTAGCATTTTAGTAATACTGGATACAAGAGGATAAATGAGACTACTAAATGTCATCATGCCGACTCATCCACCCTTACAACTTACTTACAACTGCGGTGTAGTTTGTTTAGCTTTTTACTTCTGCTGATTGCATTCACACTCCAAAAACCATAAAAGTATTGTCATAAACATTCATCTGCCACAGAGCTTATTTTCTGCAATAATCCAAAACCCAATGGAAACACCCCATTGGCTTTTTGTCGAGCGAACCAGAGCTATCCTAACATGGTTGGCCTAAAAGTATGTCTTCCCTGCAGCACTCTATTCATTTATTAAACATCACTTAAAGGTTTCACGGTTAACCAAGAGTTAATGAGAAGATTGATTCCACTTCTGTATCTGTATGCTAAATATGAAACTACAGCTAACTTAGCTTACCATACTTACCAGCACCTCTAATGTTCACTAACATGTTATTTGTTGTTTGTTTAATCCAGACAAGGTTTCAACCTAATGTTTTTGTGTTTTTATTTTGCCCAGTCTGGACTTTCACCCACATCCTCTAACACTACCCAACTAAACTGTTCCCCGGATAATTGAAACGTTTGCTTGTTCTTCAGTTCATAAACTTTGGCTGCGTTCCAAATCGCATACCGTTTTCTTCTTACTTTGAGCACATACTGCAGCTGCACATACAAAGTATGTACTATAGCATGCAGAATGCATATTTGGGACAAACTACTTCCTCATAACATTGTGCCTTGAACTTCAACCCTCTTGCTCATATACAAAAAACTGTAAACTAAAACTATAACCACACTGTATAACTGTAAATAAAAAAAAAAAAAAACACTTTATGTTGTGCTGTGGACAATGTGTGATAATAAAATCAGATTTACAGTTACACAGAGAATTGTGGGTCAGAGTAGGCAGAAAAGCATGCTGGCTTGCAGACTGTAAAATGCAACGGGATGTAGTAGGAGATCCTGGTATTTGTGGCAAACTGCATTTGACATACTAAATGGCATACTAAATCGTACGGTAGAATGGGTATGGGAACACAGTTTGTTTACCCGCCTCCATTTTCTAGTGAGTGTCCCGTCGATACTGTACATGTTCAGCTCTCAACCGAGGTGGGAAGGAAGTGAGATGGCGCTCTCCTTAGCTACTTCCATCATTAGCTCTTGAAAAGAACAATATGTTTAATCCTTCTCGTTGCCAGATTTACTAGCCTGCTGTGGTGTTTTACTTCCCCCCGGCAAGCCAGCAATCCTTATTGTTGAGCTCTGCATACAAAATTAGCCAAAATGACAAGTGCTAAGCAGCCAGCGGAGACTCCAGGAAGATACTGGGTCCAGACAAGAAATAGTTTGACATATAACCAAACTGACATCCTATAAACTTCGTCAAATAGTGAATGAGTGCATTTCTAAAAAAAAAAACCCTCTCCTTTTAAGAAAGAGAAGGATATTTTCCTCATAAGGTGCTTGACAACATAAAACAGTACATAATTGTCATGGTTTAGTGTAAAATAACTGTATCAACTCAAATGCTGGCTTGATGAAAGACATGAAGGGTCCAGTTCCTGAAAAATGGACCCACCCTTGCACGTGGTTGGTTAGAGCTCTGCTTGGTCACATGAGGACTACCAGCAGCAGAGTCACGCCTGGACGCCTCCCAACACATACACTCGCTAAAGATAGACTAACCATCAGGGTGGCTGAAGTTAAATCTGTGTATCTGTGTCATAGGGGACAGTGGTGGGCCTTGGCTTGTGTCCAAATGATATACAACTGCAACATTAACAACAAATGCAGTGAATAATAATAAACATACAGTTTTCGGCCTGGACACACAGAATAGCTGTGTTTATTCAGCCTGTATGGAGGGGATTAGTGTGAATTAGCATCTAACTCTTACATTAAACTGATGAACCTTAGAGACTGACAGGGAGAATCCTTGTCCAGGAGGTCTTTACAAACAACAGACAGCTTCGAGTCCCCGTGGGCTGTGTGTCTGAGTACATATTGTACAAGTACAGCAAGTTTGTACATATTTATTCTCAAGAGAACCAAAACAACTTACTCTTTTCATCCTCATAGGAGCCTCCTGAGCTGTTGCTGTAGCGAGACTCCAGTCTGTTGTGAGCCCTGGCCATGCTGAGACAAAAGTGTGACATTAAAAGTTAGAAATTCTGCCTTTACAAAGTGTTTAGTCTTGTTTCGTGACTTTAAAGTCTTATGTCAATGACTGTGAAACTGAAAAGATGCGGACATATTTTATGTGCTTGCATAAGCCTCTTGAGAGACCGTAGTATATATAAAAAAAGGATTAACACTGACCGCTCTTCACTCTCTCTGACCAGCTTGTTCTCATCTGTGTCTGTCAGGTTCTCCTGGCCAGCCACCACCGTGTTACTGCTGGATGTGGTGCCTAAACATGACACATTTCAGAGATGATCTTCAGTAATACAGCACAATGTCACATAAAAAGCTGTCAAGTTCAAACTGAATATTGAAATGAAAATATGACAGGAATGTCTCCTCTCACCTGTCTGTGAGGTGGAGGCTTTGTTGCTGGCTGCGAAGCGATAGAAGGGAGGGTTGTCGCAGTGCAAGACCACAGGGTTGACTGGGTCAGTCTGCTGCAGCTCAAACAGGAGCTCCTCCATAGTCTGGATGGTGTTGTTGCGACACAGGTAGATCACCACTTTCTTTATCTAAAACAAATACAAATATGCACATATTCACAATATCTCTGCACATTTGAGAAGTATTTTAAATCACTCCGAAAACTGGAAGTTTCAACGCTTTAGCCGCTCACTTTAGAGCAGTGTGTACAGACTGTACTTACATAAGGCAACAGTGTGGTATCACTGCTGACTCCACACAGGCTGATGAGGAACTGCAGGGTGATCCGTAAGTTGTTGCTCCACCTCTCGTTGGACACCAGGGCGTTCCAGGCATTTTCGATCTCTGGGCCAGGGACCTCATCTCCGTACTGATAATTTGAAGAAGAAAAAAAAATCAAAATCAAAAATCAGGTTGAAATGCAGTACATTTCTGTGATGGAGTATTAGGGCCACATTGAGAATAAAGTCATAACTTTACAAAAAAAAAAGTTGTAATACTACGAGAAAAAAGTATTAATATTACAAGAATAAACTCATAACCTTACAAGAAAAAAAGTAATTTCCTCCACAAAAGAGGCAGTTTCTTCAGGTCCATGTGGTTCTTTCTCCAGAATAAATGCAGTTTCTTGCACAATCTTTTCGAGGTCCTGATATAAAACTTATGATAATGTGGTGCTGATGTGTTGAAAGATTACGTATTTTGTTATTTGTGAAACCTAAACTGAAGTATAACTTCACAAGATGCTCTGCGTTCATCATTTTCACACATATAACATGTAAAATTACGACTTTATAATATTATGACTTTATTCTCATAATATGACTTTTTTTCTTGAAAACTTACGACTTTATTATCATAATATTCTGACAATATTCTCCAAATTTCAGATTTCATTTTCCCTCAATGCGGCCCTAATACCCCGTCATGGACTTCACTGGAAAGGGTGGAGTACTTTCACTAACATGGATTCCTGCCTACCTTAGCAGTCATGAACATGAGGTTATTGAGCACCAGTGAAGTCGCCTGAAGGGAACCCCAGCCGTTGCCTCTCAGACTGGGGGACAGACCGATGCCCTGCCCCTGACCGCGAGGCTCTTCCTCTGGTGTGCAGGGACTTGAGGCCGGGGGTAAGAGCCCTGTGTCCACTAGCTCAATGTTACTGAGCCAGGGTAGCAGGTAGGAGAGCATGATCTGTCTGCCGTTGGGGTGGGTGGTTGAGAAACGCTGGCTCACCTCTGCACGGACAACAAACATGTCAGAGGAACCAATGTCAGAAGTGCTCTTTAAATGTGCTCAATAACTGGATAAATTTAACAGTAACACTTTATAATAGCCGGCATTTATAAACGGTAAATATATGGTTAATTAAACTTAGCTAATAGTTATTTTACTGTTAACAAAAATTAAATGATAATTTATGTTTGCTAATAGTAATGCTATCATTTTCTACAACTAATTTTATCATTAGTTTGTGTAATATGACATAATTACGTTATTATTATTCATTGCATCTTAGCTGATAAGACACAATAACAGTTACATCCTGATTACTTTAGTACACTATTATGAGTTTATTGTACAAATTCTGACATTTCATACACTATATTAAGTATTTGTTAATAATTACCAATTGATTTGTAAACCCTTAAGAATTAGTTTGTAAAACATCTATAAACATTACATAGATAGGTGGACCAGAAACCAATTATTAACTACAAACAAGGTATTAACTAAATAATGTACATAGATACTTTACAAAGTATTTATTAATCATTTAACAAGACATTATAATCATCAGTTGAAACTTTATAATGTATATAGATGTCTACATATCAGTTATTAACCATTAATGAAGTGATATAAAACAATTTTATCTCTGTAATGTTTATAGATGTTTTACAAACAATATATCTAAGATTTACAAATAATATCTTAATCATTAACAAATACTTTATTATATATTTGTCTATATTACTAATAATTAGTAAACATTATTGATTATTATTTCCTTGTTTGTTAACAGTAAAACAACTATCAACTAAGTTTAATCAACTATAAATTTACCATTAATAAATGATGGTTATTATAAAGTGTTACCAATTCAACAACTGTCCTTCTGGGAGTTTTGAAGGTGAGGGTTTAAAGAGATTGTAGATCACCCGGCATGCTTCATTATTTAATGGGTACACTAGATGTAAGTACTCAGCAAATCGGACCATAATGTCACGATAACACAGCACTTTTTCCGTAATCTGATTTACAGTGTTTGCTGTTGAAACATGATAGTGTAGTGAGACATAACAGGGTGGTGGGTGAAGTGGAGGTTTTATTTACACCTGCAGTTAGGATATACTGTTCTCAACAAAGGAAACATAATAGGATTCCAGTCTTGGTCCTGTTCCCTGGACATTGAAATGAAGTGTATCCACTATCTTGTACTGGATACCCTGTACTGTACCTGAGAAAAGAGGCAGGGTGAGCTCTGGATACATGCTGGCCAGCTGGATGGAGAGTTGAGACAGGTTGACGCTGTACAGGGGAGGGAGGGGGCCATGCGTTCCATACAAAATATTACCAGGCTTCTGCTCCACCATCCGCTTAGAGTACGCACACAGCTTAGACTCCAGCACCTGCACACATATTAGTTACAGTCCAAATGCACTGTCAGGGTTTGGCTTTATGCTCATGTTCGCCTTTCCCACAACTTTGCATGCATTTATTATGTACCCTTTGAGTATGTTTGTATGTATGTACCTGCATCAGCTGCATTGAGATCTCATATATCTCCCTGCTGGTGTCTGAGGCTTTGAACAACACCAGATTGAGCAAGGTCACAAGGTCACATGGGTAATTCCTGGTAAAGTGAAGAGAAATGTTCATTGGTTGCTTGTTACAATGAAATCTAACTCAATGGATGTTAACAGACATTTGTGGGCAGAATAATTAGTCAAAATTAATAAGAAAATATTTCCAAATCTGACTTAAATATGACAGTAAACCACCTCTAAGTGTTCAGATAGTTTGTTAGAATGATAACGCTGGTATGATTGTACGCATCAAAGGGTTTAATCAAACACTTATGCTATTTTAGAGAAAATATAAACACATTGAGAGCTACATAGTATATTGAGATATAGCTTAAAAATATCAAGAATGTCTTGACAAATGAAAAAAAAAAAAAGCATGATTCCCCACCTGTTGCCGCAGACTGTGGCGATGGCCTTGAAACAGCCGGAAGCCAGCTGGTAAGACCCAGTGAAGCAGCGGTCCACGGCCCAGTTGAACAGATTGATCTGGTCTGGGTTCAGTTCTAAGAGCAGGATGACCACCTCACACCCCAGTCGGTGCACCTACAATATGGAAAACACATGTTATGTAGAGGGTCTAATCCACAGATAGCAACAGCACAAAAGGAGTAACGGAATTAAGGAAAATTTTGACTTGAATGAAAAGTTATGTACGTATATACAAATGAATAATAAAAAGCTACTTGCTGTAATAAAAAGTTACTGTGCTGTGTGGCACATAGCGCTAGATAATATAAATAAAGGAACATTAGCCTTGATTTCTTCTGACTAACAATAACTCGTGTCATCATAAAAATATATCAGCAATCAACCTGAGGCCCTTTTACAAATCTCTTTAATGTGACCACAGAATTGAGGAGGAAGCAAACCTGACTGATGGTGGTGATCAGACATTACGCTTACTCATCATGGTGTACTGTTAGCATTACCTATATATATATTAGGTAGCTAGTTAGCTAGCGTTTTGCTACCATTAGTTAACTTAAGATGTGACTATTCAGAATATAATGTGTCTGTGAAGATTTAATGTGACTTTATAGTAATGTTAGCTTTGAACAGACCTAGGTGTTAAAATTTGGTGTCATGTCAACATAGATCAACCTAGTACATAGCATAGCATATATTAATATAACAGGAGAGGGAAACGTTGACTGGGGTCCATGTTGACTTGCTCATCTGTTATCGGAGCACAGAGCGAAAGGGGGTGGGACCACAGTAGGCCCTCATGACCACGCCCCCTTTTGGGGGAAAACAATCCCATGTCCCTCATAAACAGTAACAGTGTAAACATAGCAGTCGAAACACGTCTCCAAACTTTTACTTTAAAAAAAAAAAAACAGTAATAGTAATAATGCTACGCCTGAGAGTACATCCAAAAACGCTGATCTCCGATTAGTTCCCCTGCCGTGTCGTAAAAAAAAGATATTACAGAGGAGCTTTATGGCTCCACACTACAGACTAGACCAGCATGGCGTCATCACTGAGGCTCTGTTCCCTTTTGGGGGAAAGAAACTTGGTATCACAGGAGAGAAAATGATGAAAAGCTGTTGTGCAGCAGGTTAACCGAGACTTTCACACTGTGATTAAGGCACACTACACTACCTGAATATTCACTGTCAGTGTGGTATATCGCTAAATGATGCTGGTGACAGTGACTAGCATGGCTAGCTAACATTAGCTAGCCAGTTATCAGACATATGTTTAAAAAGAAATGAATGCATACAAATCAAAATTACAATCCAAACACATATCAAATTACACCGAAGTCTGTGGAATCTGAGGTTTTCTATCCCCAAAAAGGGGGCACGATCTTGACTTTTTGCAAAGTACCCGTATGTGCTGGTCTTATGTATAGAGAGCTCTTGTGCAGCAAATTAAAGGCAACAGTTTATCTCACTCAGAGTTGACCTACCCGTAGGTCGTGGCAGGCCAAGATGTTGTCAAGCCATTTGTAGAGATAGCCGTCAGTAGAGAGACCCACGTTGTCAAACACTGGACCGCAACACAGAACTGCTGACATGGCCTGGGAGAGAAAGGCTGAGTTAACACTAAGGTTTCTGACAGAATAACTCCTGCCGTGTGGCAGAAAGTGTGGGGAGTGTTTACCTTGAGAGCACAGTACTGGTAGCGGGTGATCTGGTGGTTGCGGTCGCTGTAGCGATCGAGGGGGGTGAACATGACACTGAATGGTCCGGCCCATTGGCTGAAGAGGATGAAGAGGTGGTGTCTCAGAGACTGCTGAGGGAAGAGGAAGCGCCTGTGGTGGACTGCGTAGATCAGAGGGTGAAAGAAATAGAAACTGCTCAATAAAAACAAATGTAAATTTAAGTTTATTTAGTAAAAAAAAAAAAAAAAAAACACTAGAGTTTTGTCTCTTTGCTTCTATACACTGCTGCCCACAAGTTCCTGCTTGGCCCAAAGATTTTACATTTTTATGATGTTACAGATGTTTAAACCGCTTTTCTCGGCTCAAAGAAAGTTTACAAATAAAAAAAAAAACTCCTCCCCAACAATTCAGATTAGAAAGATTCATAATCAAACTTGTTTGCAGTTTGAGGTGACATGTCAACAGTTTTACAGAATGGTGCCACTGGCAAAAACTGAAAGCTGAGTGTTGGCACTGTATCCAGGACTTATTATACAGTGAACCCTCGATTATCGCGGGAGTTGCGTTCCTAAAATAACCCGCGATAGGTGAAATCCGTGAAGTAGTCAGCTTTATTTTTTACTATTATTTTACGATGCAATACTGTACTATAGAATGAAACCAAAAATCAAAACCTGTTTTCAGGCCCAAAATATGTTTAAGAAATGAAAATATTAACGTTTTCTTACAAATAACTATGATAGTTTAGAGAACGGTATACAGTATAGTAATGAATACAAGGTTGGAAACATGGTCACTCGCGTATCTCACAGTCCCTCCAGCTGAGCCTCTCCGTCCTCACTCCGCTGCGCTGTAGCGTCTGTTTCAACTGCAGGCTGCTCAGGAGTCTTTCTCCGAGAGAACAACATCATTATGGGTCGTTGTTGGCACTCTTTCTTTTTCAATCAGGACTCAGAGCACAATAAATGCACTGTAAAAAAATCCGCGAAGCAGCGAAGCCGCGAAAGGTGAACCACGTTATAGCGAGGGTTCACTGTACATCCATGATTGTGACATACAATATCATAAAAAAAGCAATAAAATGATTTACCAGGAACACACTGGATGAGATTAGCAACCATCCCGCTGAAATGGGCTCTGATGTCTTTAAGCACATCCAGCTCCTTCTCATTCTCAGCCTCTAGAAGCATCCGGGTTAGATCCACATACTCCAGGAACAAGGCGCCCAGGGCCAGGGAGTCACGCTCCAGTGCTCCATTGGTGCTGTAGAGGAGGAAAAGGGAATCTAGATTTCCATTTTTGTGCATTAGCACGCTGGAAATTACAGAAGGAGCCCAAGTACATGAAGACAGACCAAAACAAAAACAACTACAGGGCACTCAGTGGATTAAATGAGTGTGCTACCTGTCACTGATAACTCCTGCATTAGCCAGCAGCTCAAAGATCCTCAGCAGCTGCAGCCTGAGAAGATCCCTCCTCTCTCTGCGCTTCTTGTTCTGAAAGTAAAGACAGGTTTTCCATTTACTGCTAAATGTACAGTATGCTAAAATACACAAGATACACTATGTTGTTGTGTTTATACTGGATTCTTGAAAGGAAAACTTAACTTTACATTAGCAGTCCATTTTTATAAACAATAAATTATTGACCAATGGAAAACATCTCTTATAGCAATGAGCATACACAGTATCCAGTACAACAGGGCTATCCCAAATCCATTTTTTTTGGTCCCAGAGCTTTGGTAGTAAGCAACAGTAAATATTCACAGCCTTAGCCACCGCAACTCAACCTGCAGCATGTGCAGAACCAGCGTGACCGGAGGAGCAGCCTGTTCTCATCCCCATGGTGTTAAACAGTGAGGCTTTGTCACGGCCATTGGCCGGTGGCTGGAGTGGTCGTCCTTTAACCTAAAGGTTGGCAGATCAATCCCTGGTTCCTACTGTCTACTGCCGACGTGTCATTGAGCGAAGTTGGTCCCCGGGCGCTTTACAGCAACTCACTGCTCTTAAATGCTTAGGATGGATTAAATTTAGGTTAAGTTTGGTACTGCAGCACAGGGCAACCTTTAGCACCAATATGAAATGCACCAGGAAATCCATCCTTGCTCAAAGCACCAGAAGTGTGGTAATGTAGTTTAAAGAGTAAAAAACATACACTGGGTGGGCCTGCAGGGAAATGGCTGGGTCCAACAAACACAGGGCATTTTAGCCAGGCGTTGTTTGTGTCCTGTGTGTCACGTTACTACAATCCATGTCCCATGTTCACAATGTTCACTACCATTTTCACTGTACAAATGTAGGAATTTTAAGCCTATACATGTAGTTCTTTCCTAAACCTAACAATAGTGGTTTTGATGCAGTGTGTTATGCAGCCTGCTGAGTCTTCCTCTCAGCCCTTTTGGCACAAGTCTACATGGGTTTAACTCCAACATAAGCCACAGTGGCTCTGGCTTTGGCTTGGTTCCTCTTTATCATATGACTCAGGAAAGATTCGGCCAGACAGTTCTCTGTTCTTGGCTGAAATGAGTATTTTCCAAAATATTTGGAGTATTTTTGGTTAAAAAAAAACAACAAAAAATGAATATGGGGATCCCAAAATTGAAAACCGAATACATACCCAACAGACGAATAACCAGAAAGTGTAATAAACAGTTCCAGCACTAATGTACAACATGATAGACATACTGTACTTATGCACTCTTATTAACTGTTGGATTAACATTATACTTCATCAACAGTATATTTTCACAATTTTCTGTAAGGGATCAATAAAGTTAATCTGATCCTGTTTCAGTGCTGTCAGTGTGATTCTCTCTCACTGTCTTGTGTGTGTGTGTGTGTGTGTGTGTGTGTGTGTGTGTGTGTGTGTGTGTGTGTGTGTGTGTGTGTGTGTGTGTGTTACCTCAGGCCTACGCTCCAGGGCTTCCTTCATCAGCGGATGGAGTTCTTCGACGAGCTCCCTATAAACAGGATCAGAGACGGGGAAAATCAATGCTTCGTTGCTTCATGAGACTGATCAAATTGTCCTTCCCTGTAGATGGAGGACGGTCTGATTTAAATGATAACCTTGGTATTTGTCACCCTGGTCTTGGACCCCCTTCTCCCATGTTTTTATGTCTAAGTGACTAATGCGGGCAACATTTTTTGAAAGTGGTCCAGTATTGAAGGAGAACACTGCAGCCGCCAGCTGCTAAACATGCTGTAATGTAGTCATGTGGGGCAACCTTGGACCATCATTTTGCCACTGACAGGCTCAGATTGTTAATAGAAGCGTCAGACAACATTATGGAAAGGAACCTACAGAGAAATCCAGTATTTTCTTTTTATTTTACACTTGATATGGTCTGTCTGTCCTTTAAGGTAACAGATATCTATCTTGTGCAAACCAAACATCACATGCCCTAAAACCACTAATCCTCTAACACAGTCATGTTAGACAAATTTGTCTGAGGGAGACCTTAATCTCTTTAATAACACCAAGCTCCCTTTTGGAAAACATTTCAGGTTAAAAATAGATGATCTCTTTCAAAATGAAATCACAATGGAACCTCTGTAGTTTGAAAAAATGTGATACGTCTCTGTCGCTGTAAAAAAATTCTCTTCTACATCCGTGACGCAGTTTTTCTTTTCTGTGTCAAAGAGGCATGCAGCTCAGTTATGAAGAGAATGTAAGGACTGATGGGATTCAGTAATAGAAGAAGGCAGCGTGAAAAGACTTTCTTCTTCAAGAGATTAGGATCAAATCTAGCACATAATTCATTTTCTTCTGTGATCTGTCTAGTGGCATTCCCTCCATTCATTGTGTCTATTCTCCCCCAAAGCAAAAGCTCACACCGAAGAACAGGCCTGGGTCACAGAACAATAACAAACAGTTTCATGATTCTTAAACATCCATCCATCTGCAACCGCTTATCCCGTTGGGGGTCATGGGGGAGCTGGAGCCAATCCCAGCTGGCACTGGGCGAAGGTGGGGTACACTCTGGACAAGCTGTCAGTCCATCACAGGGCACGTAGAGACAGACAACCATTCACACTCACATTGACTCCTACAGGCAATTTAGAGTCATCAATTAACCTGCATGTCTTTGGAGTGTGGGAGGAAGCCGGAGAACCCGGAGAAAACCCACGCTAACACGGGGAGAACATGCAAACTCCACACAGAAGGGCCCCAAGCCGGATTCAAACTTGCGACCCTCTTGCTGTGCCAGTGCTAACCACTGCATCACTGTGCGTCTGAACATTATATCAGAAATATGTTAGAACAATAACTAGCACTTGACCCAAGCCTGATGTGTACAATGCAAGCTCTGTGTGTATTTCGGCATGTTCCTGTTCAAGTACCTGAAGACCAGAGCGTTTGTGCATCCAAACCCCAGCACCAGAGACTCGGTGATCTCCAAACTTTCAGCTCTCATCAGCGGGACGAGCTGTTTTAACAGCCAGGCTACTGAGGGAGTGCCGATCACCTGAGCAATAAAAAGAAACACACACACAAACTTATATCAGGCAAAATTAACAACCTAAAACTGATCCAAATTCACAAAAGACAAAAATGCCTAGAACAGGGGTGTAAAACCTACGGTCCGCGAACGGGTTTAATCTGGCCCACAAGACGATTTTGCAAAGTATAAAAATGAGGTGCAATTTCTCAATGAAAGGAATTGATGTTCCAAATGTGTCCACTGGATGTCGCAATAGCAATTCTGTTAAGCAAGCAAACTGTTAAACCAGGGCTGAGCAAGTAAACTTGACGGCTGGCCCGGAGCTGCCTTGTCATTCTGCCTTTTACGTCTTCTACATTGAGCAGAGCAGAGCACATGAATACCTTGAACAAAATGCTGCAAGGACACAACAAAGTTGTCACGCAGTGTTACAGCATATGACAACATATGTGTGTTCAAGTTGAAGCTGTCATTGTCGGAGACACAACTCTCGGGTGGTGATGCTGCTCTCTTTCCTTGTCTGAAAGATGTGCGTGACCCAACATGCCACAGACATGAAGCAGTTCAAAGATGAAATAATTATTGAGTCTCATATCTCTATAATTATTGAGACTCTGGGTATCTCTCTCTCAGAGTCTAAATAATTAATCAGTCATTTGCAAATCTAATCAGCAGAATAATCATAAATGAAAATAACCGTTATTTGCAGGCCTCTTTTCCCTGACTTACTATGAAATTCAAAAGGTTTTCAGGACATGGGAATGATTAAATAATCCCAACTATTTCCAGATATCCCACATTAGTTAAGCACAAACACACACCTTGTTGTCGTAGGTGACGCTGCCGTCGGGCGTGGTGGCCGTGATCTCTGGTGTGGAGGCTCTGAGGTGACCGGGGGACATGATGCTCGGCTTCGCCACACCGAGACACAGGATCAGGTAGTTACGCCACAGGGAGATGTAGCTGTCGCTGGAGCCTGCCGTGCTGGTCTTCTTAGCGTTCACTGGACTGCTGCAGAAAGCCAACAGGAGTATATAATCAGATATTTTAAACCCTCCTAGACATGGATCGTTTGTTGTTTGAGATACAAGATCATTCTGTGGTTCAGACTGTTAATATAAGTTAATACTGTAAGCAGAATATAATGAATATGTGTTTCTTGTACTTGGGGTCGATCAGTGGCAGTAGCAGCTGTAGCCGTGTGAAAGCGTAGGGCCAGGCGTATCCCAGGGCGATGGGGCAGTGTTTCGGCAGGTGTTCCTGCCGCAAGAAGATGTGCAGACAGAGCACCCACGGGTCTTTCACACACTGGGCAAAGATCCAGACGTGGCTGGGGCTCTTCACGTCGTAGGAGCTGCTCACCAGTCGAGCTGTCCACTCCACCAGCCACTGCAGGTCAACGTGGTGGTTGAGAGGCAAGGTGGACTGAGGGAGGGGAGGGGGGTAGACATTTAGGAATGATACACAGCAGCAGAGGAAGTCATTTGGAAGATTGTGATATGAATAATTTATCTCATATACTAATGCTACTGATACATGATTCACATAAATACACCTACTGAGTCAGAGACAGCCACGTGAACAAAGCTGTCCATTACAACTGGGCTCAGCTGGTCCATGACCTCTATCATGGGTTTGTCATCGTCCTGGAGGGAGAGACATTTATAGAATCAGCTATTTTTATAACAGCGTCATACAACGTCAGAGAATTCATGGGCTGCGTATTTAATCACTAATGGCTCTCCTTCCATCCTGGTGTTGTATATAGGGATGCAGAGATCCTACTTTTTCAGTCCCGATACTGATACCTGGGCTTTGGGTATCGGGCGACGAGTACCGATCTGTGACCAGTGTTAAATTAATAAGCTGTATGCCTCACTGTGTGGAAGTGACTGGGATCATTCTTTTATAAGTAAGGCAACATCAGGCTTGACTTAAACATTGCTTTACTAACTTTGTCAAACTAAATAAAAACAAATAAACACAGATGTAAATTTAGTGTAAACTGTTATTCATTATTAAAATAATAAATCGTGCACCAGAAACTTGGCAGAAAAGTGTAAATCTTTTTAATGCAGCCACAATTTGGTCAAAACTTATACAGGAATTAAAACTCCAGTATATGATGTATACAGTATAGTACATGAACAGATCTGAATTGAATAGATCAGCACCATTGTCACAATACCGGATCCAGCTATTTGAGTCAGTATTAGCCAGATATCCAATCCGGTATCAGCATCGGTGCATCCCTAATTGCATAGCAGATGTATATGGAAACATATTTTCTCCTGGATTATGGTCAGGAGAGTTTTAAACATGTGATTAATGTAAATGGAAACAAAAAATGCAGCTAATGTACTTAGGTTTAGGCAACAAAACTACTGAGTTAGGCTTAGTAAAAAAATGAATATGACACTGACAAAACAAAAGTAAAATGCAACAAATCTATGTGGGTTTAGGCAACAAACCTACTGGGTTAATTTTAGTAAAAAAAACGCATCATATTTGGCTTAAAATTACTGAAACACAAACAAAAATGCAAGAAATTATTACGTTTCACATGGGACACGAACACCAGTGTCCTGTGGGAAAATCTGGTGTTTGTCAGACCCATCTACCTCCCTTCCCACCGCCAGTAGTGTGACTTTCTCGCTTGTTATACCTGTTATTATTTAGTAAGGTTTTAATCAACATATTTTCTTTCATAGTCTCTCAATATACTACGTCACCAGCTCTGCGTGTCGCTCGTTGTATGACGGGACTCGTGGCTGTCCACAGATTTACAAAGGTATTTGTGATGTGTAAAAGACTGGAATCCGCAACAAAATATGTTTCTTTCCAAACATACATAATTGAGAATGTAAGCTAGTTGTACAGGAATGTAATTTTTAGGAGACTAGGCTGGTATATGTCCTTTGCCTGCCTGTAACATGTTGGTAATATTTAGACTGTTTAATCATCACTTTAAAACTATAGGGAAATTCAAAAAAATCAGAGAAGCTTGTAAATTGTTCTCCACTATGTTTTTGTTTGGTGAAGATGCGAGTTTCCTGTAGCGTACCTCAGCATGCCCCAGAGCTGTGAAGAGGCAGCGTATTTCTCTTAAAACGCCGACAGCCAGCTTCCTCGTGCTGATCTGACAGGAGCACAGGAGCAGCAGAGCCAGGCCCTCGACGGCATGGAGCACCGAACAGTGAGGGCTTCGCTCTGGCAGTCTGGGACTGGACTGATGGAGAAGGAAGACACAGAGGGAGGAGACGTTGGTAAAGAGTAGCAAATATTACTGTAAGTCACCTGTGAAATTGATAAACTTGAAGCATCCCAATCCCTTTTTTTTAGCAATGAGTTGTATTTTTGGGCCACAGTAGTTCAAAACAAAGAAAATAAAACAACCACTTGTGTGACCGAATACTCAAATATGTGTGTAAAATTAATTTTTGAAAGATATCGTTTTAAACTACAAACCTCAACTCCACCTCGCGTCTTGCCCTGGAGCTGCAGCGCTAACCTCCACTGTGTGAGCAGCTGGAGCAGGAGCTTCACAGATGCATCCTGCAGACCCTGATGGGTGTCTTGAACCTGGGACAGTTTGGAGAGGGACATTTAGAAAAGAGCTGCCAATGTCAAGTTCAAATTAAAAAAAATTTACATATAATAAGTAAAAATACTAGAATAAAGAACTGTATATGTGACAACATTGTGATAAAATATATGAGTAAAAATAGGTAAAGTTTAATTTAAAAATATGGACAGAAAAAATATGATTTTGCTCTTATATATAAAACATATACAGATGAGTAATGTTAACTGAAGATAAAAACAGTTAGATATTGGTTAGTTAGAATAGTTATAGAATAAAAAATATAAATACAAATCAGTGAGAGCTGTGTAAACACTGCCACCTGTAAATAGATGTATGTAAAGGTATGTGCTCTGTATGTATGTACAGTATTTACTCTGTGTACAGAGGTCACAGTGTTTATGGTCAGTGCAGGAATCCACAGATGACTGATAGTCTTCCATGATGGTTTTATACAGTTGGATGTCCTTTATTTGTCACAACACCAAACAAACCTTGCTGCTGTGTTTGCACATCGTTGTATTTCACTCAGTAATTATGAAGAAGAAGATCTACCTTTATTAGTCCCACAATAGGGAAATTCAATTTACACTCTGTTAAACTCGTACATGGTACATGCAGACCTGAAACACACATACATGCATTAAATGGAGAGGTGTCAGAGTGAGGGGGCTGCTCCTGACAAGCGCCCCGAGCAGTTGGGGGTTTGGTGCCTTGCTCAGGGGCACCTCGGCAGTGCCCAAGAGGTAAACTGGCACCTCTCCAGCCACCAGTTCACACTCAGCTTTTGGTCCATGTCGGGACTTGAACCGGTGACCCTCCGGTTCCCAAGCCAACTCCCTACAGACTGAGCTACTGCCGCTAGTGCGTGAATGTGCCAGTGTTAGTACATGTTGCTAATCACTCTTGCTGATGTTTCTGCTGTGTCTCCTGTTGGGCCTCATGTGACACAAAAGACTATTTGCTAAGGTAAACTCCACTTTGCAGTATTAACTTAAACCATGGAGACAAATAGCTCAAGGTAATGCTGTATGACTATTTTCTGTTATCTGGTGTTTACTGTATCAACAAACCAAGCCTAAACACATGTGTAAAGGAAGAGCAACCAATGTAAATGCAGAATATACAGTAATCCTTTACTGTCAAGGTAGCTGCACATTTCTGTCAAATTCATTTATACCTCACGCAGAAGGAAATGTGTGTAACCAAAGAGGACGTCCTCCCTCCAGTCTGAGAAGTCAAGTAAGAGGCTCTGCAGGGAGTTCTGGGAAATAAGACGAAGCTCATCGTCCATGTGCACCGTAAGTCTGAGGGGATAGATGACAACACATGGACAGAGTTAAATAAACAAGATCTTGTTGTGGAAGCTCACTGGTGGAAAGAGAAACCTCTTCATAGGGGTTCCATTACAAATGGCTTAAAAAGTAAAAATAAAAAAGTTATCAGTGATAACTTAAAGAATAGAGCATTATTTTTTTCGTATAGCATTTAATTATGTAAAACTTCTGGTGATCCATTTTCAAAAAGATCCAAAAATAAGATCCAAAATGTTTTGCCAGATGAAAAAAAAATAGAAAAATGGGATTGAAATTTGCTTTTACGGATGAAAAACAAAATTCTGAAAAATGATCCTGGCAAAACTTTTTTTTTTTTTACCTATTCCACCAAATGAATTGTATGTTCCTGTTTTCAAAGATGAAACAAAGGTAACTAAAGGTAACAAAAAAGGATTTTCACCTGACAAACCTTATTTCAGCAGTGAAAGTCTCAGGTGAAAAAAAAGTTTTTCTAGGATCCTTTTAGAAAACTGATCCTGGCAAAACACTTTTTCCATCTGTTCTTAAATCATAAACACTGTAGAGAAAACAATTTATATCAGGCTTGAAGAAATGAAACACCAGAAATGTTTTCTTGCTAGCCTTTCAGGTTTCTGTAACAGCATGATAAGCTAGCCAAACATTATGTCTGTCTGTCTGTCTCTAACTCACCGTGAGAGCAGGTCAATGAGCTCAGGTTTGGACATGGCATCAGGAAGGATACGAGGAATGGCAGCCACACATGTCCTGAACAGATCGATTTTCGGCTTCCTTTCACCACTGTCAAAGACGGAGGGGGACGTTAGGCATGCTAACACTTGCTTAAGGCGGGGAACGTCAACCATTTGTAACTCAAAATACATGTAGGTCATGTTTGCAAAAGATATATCAACTAGAAACATGCAAAATATATTTATCACATATTTTATTTATCAGGCCTTGTGCTAAAAGTTCAAACTTAAAAAGCATAATTTCAAATGCATATCATTTATTTTCTGTGCTTCTTGTGCTTTAAATATAGCATCAAACAGAATAACAGCTGCACTCTGTATTTACATACGTGATCATGTCCTCTGGTTCTTTGTTGAGCATCTGGACACTGGTGAGCATCATACAACGACCCACCTCCTTGTCCAAGTGTCTCAGGATGTTGTCCAGAGCCTTTCGCACCTGGGAGTAGTACAAGGACATGCCTGTGGAGAGACAGTGCATGGAATTTAGAGACCACATTCAAGTTACACTATCGTGAATGTCTAGACACACACACACACACACACACACACACACACACACACACACACACACACACACACACCTATTAGTTTGGCTTCCTCTTCAGTGAGCGTCTTGCTGAGATAAGTTTTCTTTTTCTTCAGAGAGTTTCCAGAGGGCAAAGTGGCTCCTGTGTTTGGCATGGGAGGCTCTCCGTCCTTCTGCTGCAGAGCATCTGCTATCACCAGGAACGCCCGGAGACCTATGTTCATACGCTGGAACACAGATAAAGCACAGCATCCTCACTACAAGCCAGAGTCTGTTTGTCAAGGGCAATGGCAAGTTTGTAGCTGGGAAGTAAACGCACATCGACAGACAATGCTTACACCTTCACAAACAGAATTCATAGGCTGGAAGACACAACAGAATATTTTCTACTGTGTATGAATACTTATTTGCAAAGATTATTATTTAAAGCATTCAATAATTCAGTGCCTCTCAGTACAGGATTTGGTTTTCTATTTGAAGTCTCTGAATTTGAAGTCTCTGTAATTTACTACTACTACATGTATACAGTATGATTAATAGTTTACATATTGTAGTCTGAAAATCCTGATGTCTTACTGAAATTGTAATATTTCGGATAATACAGTATAAAGTTTTACATTGGTTAAAAAAGTATTCAAATCAAAACTGATGCAGCAGAACCAGAGATAATATCTTTTTTTATAACACACATATATTTTCCTTGTCAAAACCTGGTGCCTACATTACCCATAAAGCAACTATACCTTGGTTGGAGATTCAGGAGGGTTATGCCAGTAGTGGGTATTTTAGCCTTGAGCCACTAGCCTCAAGCAGAGATGAGAAGCTGCCTGCAGAGGTCTGATAAGATCACTTCTTTCTAACTACACATCTCCAAATATATTTCATTTTCAAACTCGAAGTCTTCAGCCCCAAATGATGCTGACTCAAGTGACTTCACTTGAGGCAGTTTATCAGACTTCACGCAGCTCCTTCTGAGGCCCCGAAAGGTGTTGTACTACTTTTTTTTCCCCATATGCAGTTGTACTCCCCAAAACCTCTAAACTAGGGTGACCATATCTTCAAACCCCCAAACTGGGACACTTAAATGTACCACACGTTCATGCACATTCGTGAGTATGCACTTATGCAGGCAACATAGGAATTTTCATCAGGACAGGAGACAATTATTTCAGTGCTTAGTACACCTACCAGGCGCACCTTTCAACACAATGGACAGCGAAAATTATATTTTGTCTCTCAAAATCCACCAAAACATAGTTTAGTTGAAAACACTGTGATAACTCTTGTAAACACGAGACAGGATTGCATTGGCGTGATTGAATGAATTATTGATCCCTTTTAAAACTAAACACATGGTATATGTCAGTGTAGACGTGCTACATTCTCTGCCA
Source organism: Pterois miles (assembly GCA_947000775.1). Lineage (NCBI taxonomy): Eukaryota > Metazoa > Chordata > Actinopteri > Perciformes > Scorpaenidae > Pterois > Pterois miles. The sequence goes on from CAMQGK010000052.1 coordinate 19,802,766, forward strand.
GCTAGTGTACAGTAGTGCTCATTGGCCATTTTAATATGGTTTCACGACTGAAAATGTACTCTTGCAGTGTGTGTGCAGAGCACAGCATTTTTGTTGTTGGGTACTTTACAAAGGAAAGGGTAAGCCCCATGTAGTTATTCAGAAATTACCTTTCTCTTCTGTTACCGATAGCATAGCTTTAGAAAGAGCCACAAGTGTCATAGCAACAGCCTTGACAACGCCTATTTGATTGATGGACACAAATACTGACAAATCAGTGTTAAATTCACACGCATGTTTTTATACTGGGTTAGGTAATAATGAGTGGGACAGAACATGATAAATGCCTGTTTGAGAGCTGAAAACAAGTATAATATTATTTTAAGTTTACTGGAAACCGGGAAGTTTACAGATCCAGACGGGTGTTTTACAGACATCTGTAAGGACACCCAGCTTGAAACCGGGACAGTCCTGGACAAACTAGGACGTCTGGTTACTGTACTCTAAACAGATTTTTGTTACCCTTTAATCTGCAGTGATTTTAATGATTTGTCTCTGATCAGAATCCTGTAATCACATTTCATATAATCAACCTGGAGTGCATCTCTTTACCACAGCTGAAAAGATAAAAAGCTCAAACAGAAAGCATACAGCTCTTCACCTTCCTCGCTGACTAAAGACTACAAATAAAAACTGGAATGCTCATCCTTGTAACACAGCCAGGAGGATACACTGATGATCTGTGTGTGATTGTGTGCACATGACTGAATGTCTGTGTTTGCTCTCTTTACCTCTGGGTTGAGACTGAAGGCTTTGGCAGGTTTCCCAACACTCAGCAGATCAAATATGATCTCCTTCATGGCGAAATCCAGTCTCTCCTGAACAGAGGACATACAAACCGGTGTTAATATGATTTCAGAGTTAAAAACAATCAACACTTGGATGTATGTATGTATATATGTATATATATATGTATATATATATATATATGTATATATATATATATATATATATATATATATATATATATATATATATATATATATATATATATATATATATATATATATATATATATATACATATAAGCTATATGTGTTATTTGCACTAAATGTCATATATGTAGCCGAGCCTTTTACCAGTTTCTGCAGCTCTGTCAGCTAAGAATTTTTGATTAACCGGTGTTTGTGTTTCTCAGTGATAGCGGAGAGAAACACAGAATAAATCTTGGAAGTTGGCACATTGTTGGCTCCACACTAAACACAACAAACACCACTTCATTTCTCATGACCTGAGGCAGAAAGGAGCAACCTCCAGGTGTGTGCAAATGTGATACCCACCTGTGCAATAAACTGGATAATCTTGACAAAAATATTCAGGGGCATGTCTCTGGGCACGACGCTCCGACTCCCTTTGGGAAACAGAGTGGAGGTGATGGATGTCAGACGGCTGGGGGAAGAAGGAGACACGAGAGAAAGGAGACACAGGCAGAGAGGGGAGGGAAAGTGTTGAGAAATAAGTTAAGTACCTCATTCCACGTTTCTCTTTTTAAAGGTATAGTGTGTTGGATTTGGCAGCATCTAGTTGTGTGGTTGCAGACTGCAACCAGTTGAGTACCCCACCGTTTACTCCTCCCTTTCCAAGACTGCAGTAACGTAAGCTGTAATGTGCAAAACTGTGGTGAAGCACCATAATAACACTACTACACCGGCTGGCGCTACCATGGTTTTGCACTCAGCTGCTCATGTTACTGCAGTTTTGGTGAACGAGAAAGCGTATCGGAGAACTATGGTGGCCTTCAGGTAACGTAAAAACGTTAAAGTGTTTGGTTTTGGCTACTGCAGAAACATGGCGGACTCTGTGAAGAGGACCCGCTTCCTATGTAGGGACAAAAACATGATTCTTAGTTTCAGGAGATTATACACTAATGAAAACACTGTTCCTTTAAGGTAATAAATCACTTCCATGTCAATCTTTGTCCATGCATAATATACCAAACTAAACCTCCACAACAATGCTTTGCATTTCACCGTTAGAGTTTCTAACTGAGCTCAGTTTTGAAGGAAATCTGATAAAACATTTCATCACAAATGTTACATCACTAAAGTAGAAACAAACAGAGCTAGTTTTCTTTGTAGCCTCATTTGTTCAGGACAGTTATTACAAGGTTTCACAATAGAGTAAACAGAGATATATTGATACTAAAAAATGAGAAACATAATGACATGGGGCTGTTACCTCTGTGTTCCAGTGTTGCTCTCACACTTTATTCGGATCATGTAGACCCACAGCAGGCGGTAGAGTGACTCTAGCGCCACGCGTGCCATCTTGGGGTCTTTATTCTGCATTCAGACAAAGATTTATTGTGTTTCACCAGGTCCAGGTACACTATTTCACATACCTACTGTATATCATACAAACATTTCTCATAAGGATTTGTCTCAGCCAAAGACAAACCAACCTTGATTCATTACATACACTGCTTCCTCAGCATATACAGTGTGATCAGGAATCGAACAGGAGTCTTAATGAGCCCCTGTCAATCACTATGTGCTCAACCTGCAGTGTTTCCCTCAAGGCAGAACATACTGCTGAATGATTTTATAGCTGAAGATGTATTAGGAAGTGCTGTGTGTGCATGTGCCTTTTGTCGCTATGTCAAAAGCATTCCCCTTTGGCAGACATTTACTGCACAGACTGCACTGTTTGTGTGATACAACACTGCTTGTGATCTAGTCAAATAACCCCCACCACTACGTACCTTGAGGTTTGAGAGGCAGTTGTTGAGGAAAATGTGCCAGCGGCTGAGGAAAAACTGCTTCTGACTGACACAAAGCAGGCAGGTCACCAGAGGATACAGAGCCTGGCACAGAGAGAGAAGACAGACAGGAGACATTTGCATCAGGCACTTCAAATTCAAAGTTCATTCCTTGAATGCAAATATTAAATGAAGGACTCAGGCTGTCTTCCTCACCAGTTTTCTACTTGCATGCAGCTTACTACTTTGAAATTGCTTTTAGACGCTGAATCTTTTAAACACTCCGTATGTCTTTTCTGCCTCTAGGGAGTTCACAATCAAAACAATAATAAAAAGAGTAGTCTGATGACCGTGAAGTGGTATGGGATCATGGGAGTTGGTGTCTTCACCATTGCCAATGAAAATCTATCTGACGTGACTCAGCCAGAAATCATGTTCACGGATGAAGCAGTGTATAAAAGTTTTGTTCAAATTGTTATGTCATTTCATTCTAATGAAATATCTGCATGTAACTTTTGCATTTGCTAACTTACCATGAGATGATTTGACTGCTCATACAGTTAACATTATGCTAATGTTAGCTAACTTTATGTGGCGAATTTCAGCGTGGGTTAGCCCAGCGCTGTGAACCATGGTCAAAGCAATCATACTAAAAATATGTTTATGAGTGTGTTGAATGTTGTTGTAATGTTACCACACACATTAGCATGGTGGCTGGCATGAGCCACTTACTATAGTAGCTCACTATAGTAAGCTAGATTGACACTGAAATATCATATCAGTAAATTAGGTCTATACTGGATAACTGTATTGGCATTCAATTAATGAAAAAATATGATGTGTGGGAGAAAAACACTTGATTATTGTTACTGAGCATAATTCTGTGACATTGTCTGAATCACACCCACCCTAGGGCATGTGTCACTATTTATTACACGGCTGGGTTGAATACTCGATTCTGATTGGTCAATCACAGCGTTCTACGGTCTGTTATTTATAGCAAACCGTTGCTATGTATTACAGAACGTTGCTATGGGTGTAGTTCTGATGCAACTCGTTTTTGTGTCAAATCATTGTTTTTTTTAAGTAAGTAGTCATGTAATATGTGGGATAATGTAAAATAAACCCCTTCAGGGTCTGTGCCACATTGCCCGGGTTTATTTCATAACAATGACCGGCTCGCTGTACATTATCCCTTACTTAGTTACTTACTGACATTGTACCATTATACCATTAGTGGGCGGCAGTAGCTCAGTCTGTAGGGAGTTGGCTTGGGAACCGGAGGGTCACCGGTTCAAGTCCCGACATGGACCAAGAACTGAGTGTGAACTGGTAGCTGGAGAGGTGCCAGTTTACCTCTTGGGCACTGCCGAGATGCCCCTGAGCAAGGCACCAAACCCCCAACTGCTCGGGGCGCTTGTCAGGAGCAGCCCCCTCACTCTGACATCTCTCCATTGTTGCATGTATATGGGTCCTGTATGTGCATGTGTGTGTTAACAACAGAGTGTAAATTGAATTTCTCCTCGTGGGACTAATAAAGGTTGATCTTCTTCTTCTTCTTCTTCTTCTTAATCTTACTTATCTCCATGGTGCAACTGCTTTTATCTTAAAATAAATGCAACAACCGTTCATCTGATTGACTACACAATGACGCAGCTAGCTACATAGTTGAATTGCCAGCTTCTTTCCTCGCTCTCTGACATATCATCCATTGTTCTCCGGGAAATAATAGAAACTAGACGGGACGACATGGATATGTCGTCATTGACAGGTGACAAAATAAAACACTCCGTCTCTGTTAATATAATAGAGGATTTCTCTGGGTTTGAACATTGTTGGAAACATTTGGGATAGTATACACTACTAAAAAACTTATAAAATAGGTATTTTAACCATTTTAATGTGGAAATGTTACATAATATACCTTTAATAACATCAAGCTGAAATCTCTGATCTCTTTATCTTCTAAAACTAATTACATTATTTCAGATGAAGCTTTATACAATCATGTTCCACTTGTTTCAGGCCTCATAAATCCCTCATTAAACTGTTTGTTCCTCAATCATCTATGTCTTCCTCTCTGGAATTGAGTCGATTTAACAAAACAAAACACTTAGCCCTCACTGCTTTATCTTCCCACTAGGTTTCATTAGAATAGGGGAGTCTGACATTTAATTCATTAATGGACTTGGTCAGCAAATCCTCTTGAGTGCTATAAGTCACAGCTAAAGACTTTTTTTCTTTTTTTCTGTGTGCTTCTATGATTAAGTCTTGTACCTTACTAAGTTGCTGATTGTTGTTAAAGTGTACTTTTCCTCCTGTTGTAATGGTTTGTGTTATACTCATCCTTTGTTCTTTTAACCTCTTTCTTTTTGGAAAGCACTTTGTAACCTATGTTTTGAAAGGTGGTGTTACTTACAAATGCCAAATGTTACGTACAAATGTCCATTTCATGGACAAAATTAAAGCAACACCAGTTTGAGCTAGGGCTGTCCTCAACAAAAGAAATTCCTAGTCGAATAACACATTGATTAGTTGATTTAATCAACAGATCTGTAAAGTTTCTTCACAAAGAATCACACAAATGCACCACTTTGAATCTGGTGCATCTGAATACTAATGCACAAGTTTATAGAAAACTTTTAAAATAAAGTTCAGATACAGGAATGTGAACTTGGTGTCTGTTCAGTCTATGTAGTAAGGGCTGTATGCAGATCGTTCTTTAACATGAATGCTGGTGTGAGTCCAGGTACACCCTTGTCATAAATGGTTATGGAAATCATCGGTTTGAGGAGTATCATTTACCTGTCACACCTTATCAGAGTTGGCATTTGTTATCTGTCTCTCTCCCCTTTCAGTGTCTTCTCTCTCTCAGGTAATGTCAAAGAAAACAATTACTGAAATGTACCACATTACTGCCATTCCTATCATGTCTGTCCATTCTGCTCTGACATGGCAGGTTAGTTTTTGTTTGTGTGCATGCATGGCTGCGTGTCGTTCGTTTAGAAAAAGTAAAAAAATAAATAAATAAATGCAGTATGTGTGCAGATAGGTATGTCACGTGTGGAACGCATAATTTGCTCTGAGTATTTAGAAGAATCCAACGAAGGAAATGTGTGCACTGTCTGCAGCCCCGAAGACACGAGTCTGTGTCACAGCAGCAGGAATCTGTCCAATCCTTATCACAAATAGCAACAGCAATCAGCAATAATGCAACACAGCAGCCTGCTGCCATGTTTTGTTATCCAATTTGTCTATCAAATGGCTGAGGAATACAGCCCAAAGGTGGGGTGACATTTGAGAGAAAACTAAAGGGAAGCAAAGCCTTGGCAACAAATTGGATGGGCTGTATTTTTCTCGTCTTTTGAAGCTAAACTACTGACAAATAGAAATTTAGCAGAAAGATTAGCGAGGAAGCTTCTTGTTACCAGGAAATAATGTAATACAATTTCGGTAATCCTGCTGATCTATTATTTCCTTAACATTAATGGTTAAAACTTTTAGGCAGTGGCACAGGGAATTTTCATACCAGTCTTGGCAATCAGAGTCACTTGTTTATATAAGACCACTATCTTAATAAGGGAGAAGTACTGATATCTCATTTGCTGATTCCCCTGCCTCTTTCTCTGCCGTCGGCAAATATTGCCCATCTGGCACTGCCACAAAAACTAGCCTGTGTACTGCATACTGCACTCCTGTCTCCTTCCCATGGACAAATAAAAAGCCCACGTTGGAGAGTTACAGTAAGTGCTTTCACTGATTGCTGTTAATGGAGAGGAAATGAAGAGAGATGAGCAGAGATGAAACAGAATATGAAAAGCAACTTACCAGAGAGTGTTTCTTCCTAGAGGACAGGTCCAGTGTGGTATCGTGCAAACTTTCTACGAAATTTCGTAGACACGGTACGTTCACCTCGTTCTTCACAGTCTGATGGAAGACCAATGAGACAAAAGTTAGCTAACAGAAGTGTTTTTACAAGACTCCAACCCTACTTGATGCATACAGACAGATAAGACGCTATGTATTCATGAGTTTAAGATTTAGATTACTCTGTAAGGGATAATCTTCAGCGAGCCGGTCATTGTTGTGAAATAAACCCTGACAGGGTGGTGCGGCACCCACCCTGAGGGGGTTTATTTCACAACAATTGCCCGCTAGCTGTACATTATCCCACTTATTACACGACTAATTACGTGAAAAAAATAACTGACACAAAAATGGTCCGCCAGAGTTTGGCATCAGAACTGCACCCATGGTAACAGTCTGTTATTCATAGCAACGGTTTACTATAAAGAAATAACAGAGCCTAAAAACGCTGTGATTGACCAATCAGAATCAAGTATTCGATAAAGTTGTGTAATAAAAATTGATAAACATAATATATTTAGACCTGCAGATATAGTGTACAGCAGGAAGACAGTCATATATTTTAATTAAAGGTACTACGAGGAACTTTTAATTTTGTGTTGGCCAAAAGGAGTAGTGTTTCCAAGCACCCGAGTCCCTTTAGAAAACCTCTGTTTTTACTACAGCAGCAGGGTCTGACAGTCACCCTTACACCATCCTGGTTCTGGTTCTCCTATGCCCCCCTTTCTTTCGACAGGCCTGGCAATAAGGCCTGGGTGTCCAGCAGCGAAGTGTCAGTGCTGGCTCCCAGCGAGGACTGACAGAGCAGCAAGATGAAGCTCTATTATTGGGCGCCAAGCTATTTATCTCCCACCAAAGATTCGACTGCAGATCGAAGGCGGCAGTGAAGCTGGATCTGGGTCTGTCCGCTGTGGGCTGGTCGCTGAAGTCTGAGCTAAATGAGTTTCTGGTGAAGCTGCATGATTACATTTGATTTCACACGAATCCGATCCAGTGGCACCGATGACAAGCATTAAGAAGAACTATATAGAAATAGCCAAATTTTCTTGCTGATGGTCTTTGTTTACTTATGTAAGTCATTCAGGGTGGGACTGTTTCATAACCAGTTAAAAAGTTCCTCTCAGTAACTTTAAAAGACAAACAATAACTTCAAGGTGACTCTGGCTTAAAATGAATCCAAAAGTGCACTGAGAGGTACTCTCAGCTGTAAGATGAAATGCACTTACAGCAGCTACAGGTACAAGTATCTCCACAAAGAGTCCTGCTAATGAGTGCTTAATGTCTTTATCCTTCACTTCCAAGAAATACTGCGCACACTCCTGAAGAGAGAAAGAGTCAGAGACAGTTAGAGAAACAACATATACCGTCTACATGATCAATCTGTGAATGCAAAGTCACCAGTTCTAAATAATCCCTGTATTGTTATGGGTGAAAGAAATGAACAACATTCTCATTCCTGCAATTACCATCAAGGGCCAATAAACAAACGCTTGACTCTGAATTATGCCAGTGGAGTGTCTCTGTAGTCGATAGCATTGCTCTTTGATAGCACTAAACTGCTTCCAGACATGAATGCATGCAGAGAAAGCGCACGTCAGTCCTGTAAACACTCCTTGAGATTCCTAAACCAGAGCTTCTTTACAACTTGTTGGCATGTAAATAACAGGTAAGGGGCCACATGATGTCAGCTCTACCTGCATGAACTGGAAGGAGGCTTCGAAGTCTTCCACCGGGTACATTTTGATGCGGAAGAACTTGAGTCCCATGATGAGGCTGATGGTGGACTGGATGACGTAGGGGCTCTGCTCCTTCTGTCTCAGCTCCTTCAGCTCGGAGATGAACTTCTTCCTCACTGCTGGGAACCTGCCGGGGAAATGGCAACCAGATGTTAACAGTCACTCTATTTCTCTGGAGTGTTTTCAGACCAAGATCTCAGCTGAGTGGTGGTATGGTTTGTGGAATTACTACAACAAAGCAGAAACTTTTCTTTCCACGTGTGTTTATTTGCTAATATTAAACGTACTCCTGTATGCACCTGTTTTTTTCTTGTGTGTGTGTGTTTTATGCACCATCCAAACACATTTTACCGACAGTGCTCTGAAGGCCTATATTTAGAATGGCATCTGGAGGGGTGATGTGGAGGGAATGTGTATGTGTGTGTGTGTGCACTTGTTCTTCTGGCGTCTGCGTTTTTTTTTTTTTTTTTTTTGTGCATGCTTTACAGGGGTTGCCACAGCAGTTAAGTAAGTGGAACAGTCATCGGCCTTCTGTTTAGTGTTTAAATAAGATACACAAACACTGTGATCCATAACCAAGCTGGAAAAACACACATAAAATGCCAAGAATAAAGCATGCACCCAGACTGCCGGTGTGTATTCAACCTTTTTACAGCCCTGTGTGTAAATAATGTACAACAAATAAATAACACTGGATAGGGTGTCAGAAATTAAGGCTTAATCAAGTGGAAAACCCACCATCCACACAGGAAATGGTATGCATCTGCTACACCAGATCTCAAAGTACTGGCTTTTATCCATTATTAAATCGATGACTTTGTTATTAGTATGTGTGTGTGTGTGTGTGTGTGTCTGTATGATGTGGATAATAGGTGTGTGCGTGGCACTGAATGAGGCTAGGTGGTAATATGACATATATCTCTCTTAAATACACATATACTGTACGCACACATATCTATACATACACATGCAGATGCCGCCGAGGATGAGGGAAAAAGAGAAAAAAATCAATAATTAAATAAAGGTTTGAATCTGGCTGTGTGGAGTTTGCATGTTCTCCCCGTGTAAGCGTGGGGTTTTCTCCAGGTACTCTGGATTCCCCCCACAGTCCAAAGACATGCAATTTAGGTTAACTGATGACTCTAAATTGCCCGTAGGTGTGGATGTGAGTGTGAATGGTTGTCTGTCTCTATGTTGTCTGTCTCTATGTGCCCTGCGATGGACTGGCGACCTGTCCAGGGTGAACCCCGCCTTCGCCCAATGCCTGCTGGGATCGGCTCCAGCCCCCCGCGACCCCTAACAGGATGAGCGGTTGACGATGGATGGATGGACGGATGGATAATACACACACACACACACACACACACACACACACACACACACACACACACACACACACACACACACACACACATGCTGATGCATCTCAGCAAGGACCTTGTTACACCCATAAAATTTCTACATTATTTACCTCAAATTGTTTATTCCACTCATCATTATCCAATTATAGCTCTATCATAATTATTGTGGACTAAAGTTGTTTAAAACATTCATTCTTTACAGGGTTCAAATACCAGTATTTTACAAAATCTGACTGAAGTCAATTAACTTCTCAGTTCTCGTAAAGCTGGACTATGACTGGTAGTTATTTGGAGAGTTACACTTGGCTCCAGTCTTCAGTCAGGGGCTAGATGTTTTAAAGCCTGAAAACAGTCATGAGGAGGAGCAGGAGTCTCGTTTCCTCTCAGAACAGTTGAATGCTTGAAAGTTATTATGGAATTTTTGCCCAATGATGTCAAAAATATTCTGCCTGCTGCAGGTTTAAGTCTGGAGCTGTAAATGTTGTCAGTAAGCCGATAATGGCTGCTGTTGAGGCTTTTCCACAACCTGGCGATGTAAAAATTCTTCTTATCAATGGCTTAACTGATCTATAAAGCAACCATTAAATTTATGTGTGTGAGTGTGTATGTGTGTGTGTGTGTGTGTGTGTGTGTGTGTGTACAAAACAACATGTGCAGGGACATATAAAAAACCCCAAAAGATATTATACAGAAAAAGACAAATAATAAAGCCCAAAAACAAAACAAAACAAATACAAAACAAGGGGACAACAGCAAGGGGAAGTGTGTGTGTGTGTGTGTGTGTGTGTGTGTGTGTGTGTGTGCGCGCGTGTGTGTCAGCAGTGACTGAGCTGCCCTCTGAACCTCCTCCATCACAGTAATAACCTCCTGGAAAATGGGAACAGTGCTCATCTCTCATCACAACATTACACAGACGGAGGACCATCATCTGGAGTGTCATTATCCTCAACTGCCACCACACACACACACACACACACACACACACACACACACACACACACTACTGTAGTACACAGGAAAGTGCAGGCATTTGTTTCTTTTCCTCACTTGTACTCAAGGCTGAGAGGGCGTCATTTGTCATCACTGAAAAGGGGGTCAAGGGGAGGACAGGTAGCTATCGTAACGACACATTCAAGACCTGGATTCCAACTTCTGCCTTTACTGAGAGTAAAGACATGAAGAATTTCATTCTAAACTGTAAAATAAATAAATAAATCCACATTTAAAACTGAATTGGAGATATTTAACGTACTGCATGTACATTTTTACATGTATAAATGTGTTTTAATTGTTTTTTATTGCCAATGCGTGAACAGGATGTACCCTAAACTAAAAAATGAAACTTTCTTTCTGGGTTTCCTCTATCAGCCTGTAGACTGCTGTTAATGCGGAGAATGCAGGTCAATTTTTCCAGGAAAATTCAACCGATATGCATGCTCATTTCTAGTGTCTTTACTCTCTTCATCTCCGCTACAGGGCTAACAGTGTGCAATCACAGATAACATTTGGTTAGAAATGGAGTCTGCTAACGCCAACAAATAACCAGCCCCCACCACACCTCAGACTCCAACATAAACTCCACAGAAGCACAAAAAACAAAGGTGTGTGCAAAATGGTGTCAATGCTGTTGATATACAAACATTTAATGTGCACGCACAGACAAACGCACATGCAGTATAAACACTAATTTGCACAGTACCTGGACTGAGCTACAACTCCCACTACTTCGGCATAGAGGTCAGCCACTATGTGCATGTTGCCTGTGTTGGGTCCCAGATACCTAAGAAGTAAACACAAAGAATAATGTTACAGCATATAGTGATACACATTTCTTATATTTGTAAGAGCTGTGCATAAACGCATGTGGATGTCAAAACTGCATGTGAATATGTTGCAGTTGGTGGAGACAGGATTGCACTGAAATTGTACTTCATTCAATGCATTCTAGCGGATTAGTTGTGTTTCCATATTTGATCATTCTTACCCTTCTTTGTATTTGAAGTGCTTGAAGGTCAGGTTTATGACTTCCTGGATGAGTCCATCCAAAAGAGGATGGAGGGGGATCTGGATTGAGAGACAGTTATCATTTTATTTAGATTTATTTCATCCGCTCACTTTATATACTGTATATGAACATATAATCAAAATAATATGTCCAAATAAAATGTGCTATTTCTATGTGTTCTGCTCACAGTACAGGGAGCTTGGTGCGCAATATATTTGCATATTCTTGACTAGATAAAAAAGATGCAAATCATTCTTTGTATTTGCTTTAATTTAGTTGCATTTTCACATGAGTCATGTGGGAAATACTGCACAACTGGTATCAAGTAAGTTGTTAAAGGGAAAATTCACCACCTTTGATGTGGATGTCCGATCAGTATTAATGGTAAATGCAGTCCACTGAGGCGATAAATTCCTCAGTGCGTGCTCAATTGACCGAGAAAGCTGAGTTCTCCTGCTCATGGAGCTGTGCTGGCAGAGCCTACATGTACCAGGATGCACTGCGTGCCAGCTTCTGATCCCCACCAGCCATGTTCTCTTGCATGGCTAATGCAGCCTCGGCCTTTCTCTGCTGCATTTCTTCAACCGTACAGTATACTCTGACAGTCGGTCAAAACACTGTAAAAAGTATACATAACATACTCGTATTTTGGGATGCCATTGCTTGTTTGCAATATAAGCAAAGCGAAGAAGCAAGTTTTGTATTTTTTGTTTGTAGTTTATGACTTTCCCAAAGGACCTTTCAGCAGGTTTAGGGAGTTCTGTTTTCGAGCCACATCTAGAGCATGTTCACCCCCTGGCTACCCAGAGGCGGAGACAAGAAATCCAAGCTGAAATAGCAGCCTGTACGTCACTGTCACGTCAAATGACGGTGCTGGATGCACGAAGAACAGCAGATTGTCAAGCTTTATTGGTCAATATATAACACACTGAGAAATTTATTTCTTCAATCAATGACAATTTACATTTATGCTAAACATCCACATAAAAGGTGGCAAATTTTCCCTGTAATCAGACTCTGTGTTAAATATTCAAATTGTTTCCTGGGATTGTTTAAACCCTTTTACAGTATTGTGCAGACATCTGTATCAAAGGATTCAAACAAGGTGCAAACAGAACTTTCCGAGTGTCTTGGTTTCCAGTGACAGAGGACAGACGTGTCTTTTAAAAGTTAATCCCACTCAATCACACACTCACGCTAATAAATTTGAGAAGAATAGTGCAGTCACTGATCACACTGTAAATTGAGACTCACCTGCTTTAAAACTTCTATAAGCACTAGAGAAAAGATGAAGTCTATTGCCAGATCTCTCCTCTCCAATAAGTAGTCCTTCTGTTGCTCATCACTGAGACAGAAACAAAGAAACAGAAACATTAGTTGTGAAATTCACGAACAGCTCTCTTCTTGCCTTTGTACTGATCACACGTGAGAATCTGCTTTTATTAAATTTCCGTTAATTAATTCATTGTAGACACCATCTGGTCCACACTGTAACTGTGTGTACTCAGTGTGCAGTTTGTCTGAGATTTGGAAACAAGCTTCTACAAAGAGGACAAAACCGTTAGTTCTGGATTAGTTGTCACGCTTGTGCCATTTATTTGTGTATTTTCTCAATGGCAGTATTGTTCTAAATTACACGCAGTATTGCTTATTGTTTATTGCCTCTAAAGGTGAAGTATGGAGGATGGACCATGCCAGTGACGGTCCCCTCGTTTGTATGCAGCAGAAATGCATAAAGAACTGTAAAAAGAAATGTGTAAATAAATGAAAAGAAAAGAATACAGAAATATGTAACTTTGGTGAAAATAAAGGGTGAAATGCAAAGGCAAATTTGTGCAGAAATAAACAAATAAATAAATGCATAAATAAAAAAGTTAAAATAAATAAAAAAATAAGTGCAAAATAAATAAATAAAAATAAATGCAAAAATAAATAAATAAATAAAATATAAATGCAAAAATAAATAAATACATTTTTAATTTAATAAAAATAAATACATGAATAAATAAAAGATCATTTAACAGAAGAGTAAAAAAATAAAGGAATTACTCGAAAGGTTAAAAAAATTAAAACACAAATATCAATTTAAGTCACGTTTTATAGTTAATTAATGGCTACATTTATTTTTAATATTTTTTTGCTACATTTAATGACCATGAGCCATATATTTATTTATTCATTTAGTTTTTGATTTCATGAGGGTTTCGTCCTTCATAGTAAAGCATGTTTGCATATCTGTATGTACATGCTGTACATCATCATATACACTAATCCATGTATATCCATTCAGTAGTTACTTTGCACTACTTGCACAGTATTGGTATTTCATTCTTAATCTATTTCTTTTTTATTGTTGGCCATTACTTTTTATATATATTTATATAATATTTATACTGTACATGCACCTATTTTTTTCACTACTATAGTGAGGTTTAGACCCGTCTATACCTCACCTTTTACTCCTCCTTTAACCTTTAACTTTAACTTTGTTGTCCTTGTTAATGCGATCTCTGTCTAAGTACATTGAGAGAGCTGCCTAAAACCTAATTCTCTTCAAGACTAGAGTCTAATTCCTTCTATATATGTACTTGGCAAAATAAATCTAATTCTAATTAAAAAAACTTTATGAGTCAGGATGAATAAATCAAATATTTCATAGGAAGTCTGACATGGTGGTTTGTTGTGTGTTTTTGTTGTATTTTTGACCATGCATTTTACTCAATGTGTAGTTTAGACCTCTCAGGTGGGTGCAGAGAAGAGTACTCACTTTTTTGACTTGGTGTTAGCTCTGGGTCGATATTCATGGGACTCGTCTTCCAGGCCGTTCTGCCGCTTATACCAGTCAAACAGAGTCCTCAGGATGGACGGCAGGCAGTACTCTGCTAGAGAACTCATACTGCTGATCAACTAAACACAAAGGAGGAGGAAGAGCAGACAATGAAAAGCGCATGAGAGGTTTATCCCATTCCCAAAATAAGATAATGTTACGGCTAGACACAGTAAAAAGGGTTAGGACAGGCATAATGTGCCCATGTCAGGTACACACACCTGGTCAAACTGTGGGTCCTCTCCTCTCTGTAGAGATTTGTTGAGTGGTTTCTCCTGTGGGATGAGAACAGACAGAAGGGAAAACATTCATGTCAGAGGAGACAAAAACAAGTCAACACTTTATTATGAAACTTTGAGATAGAAAACTCAAAGTTCAAATGCCTCAAAACTGTTCTGATCTGAATTTGTTTACATTGTTATCTTCCCAGGCTCCAACCTCTATAGCCTATAAATAATATATAGTCTGTAAATACTGAAGACACTTAAAACACAAAAGCTGGTGTTGCATTTTCAGTGAAATGTAAATGTGATCATCAGCCTAAAACAAGAAGCAATTTCAATACTTGGCACTAACCTTATGTTAATTTCCTGAAACAAATCAGGTGTTTTGCACTAAGTGCCATAAACATACAAAAACACTTCGATAAAATGCCAAACCTCTTTACACCACTGTACATTATGGATTGTGGATCAGACGTTTGGATTTATAATCAAAATAATAATAACAACAAATAAGTACTAATTAATCTTGTAAACCCAAAGAAGTTTCTGACGCACTTTGTCAGTGACACAAAAAGGTAATATGATACAAGTTGGGTTACACTGGGTCATACATATTTGTTTACTTCTGCAAGCACATGAATAGAAATATGTGCAATACATAATATATGTGTATAATCAAAAACATCTATATGGCTGTATCTGTTTTGATTGAATCCCACCACCCTCTGTGAATTTACGATAGTTGACAAATGACTGCAAATAGGTAAGAGTGTGTCACATTGACTTGCAACCTAAAAAACTAGTTCCTTTCAGTAAAGCTAATATGTAAAATAGGCCCTTTCAAAGGTTTGTACTGCGTTATCATAGAGGAAAAAAGAGAAAAGGTTTATATATACAATATATATTAAAAAAAAACTCTGGTGAGAAATAGGTTACAGAAAATATATTAAAATTAAAATAAAAATGTTTGTAAGGCATTTTCCAAATTAAGTTATATTATGTATAAGCCAGGTTATACCATTTAGCAACGAGGTACATAGCAGGCATTACTTCCTCTGCACAAAAAAAGATTAGCCATCATATACTGTCATAAAATGCCACTCTGAATAACACAATCAGATAAAATGTGCACCGAGGGAATGATGCTGTAACCTGAGAGAGACAAAACAAGATGAGATATAGCTGCAAAGTCACTCACCAGTGGTTCAGCCATGATGATACGAATCTTGCGTTCGGAGAGCAAGGTGAAGTTGGCAAACAAGCTCTTTAGGACGAACTCGCCCGGCTTACTCTCCGGGTCCACGTTGACAGGCGCCATGACGACAGGACCCTTCCTCTCTCCCAGGGTTCCAGTGACTGGTGGGATGGGAGGCTTCAGTCCCACTGGAGAGGCTGGGGAGAGTCAGGATAGGTCAGTTAGTCTACGATACACACAGGGAAGTATTATTCTTTGTCTTACTTATATTTGGGGCATAATCATGCTCCAAATTTTGGAACCAAGGTCCCATAATTTGGAGTTTTTGAGCGCCATATATTTAGCATTTACTCATTTAAATTTAGGAAAACTGGCACTATTAAAAATATGCCAAACTGTGTGTCAGCAGTTCCTGTTTGCAATGTACCCATGGATGTACAGACAACTATCACTTTTTGCAACGATTGCAACGATTCTCAGGCATGTTTGGCATTCATGAGGAGCGTCTCTTATTTTCTTTGATTTCTAAGCAGATTTATGGATGTTTATTCATGATGGACATTGGAGACAATATCCTCAGAAAGTGCAAGTCACTCTCATTCTAATATTACGTGTATGTTCAGATTTGACTGAGTTATGACTCCAAGAAGTGTTTTAAAGCACTTTAATTGCCCTCATGTGTCACAGTCACTGCTGCAGCTCCAGCTGCTACTATACAAACTGCCAAACTACTGTTACCTTCAGACGAGTCCCTCCCTTTATCGTACATCCGAGACACAGACTCTCTCCAGACTATTGTCTTAATAAACGTCATGCTTTGATGAACAAAGAATTTATTATCTATTTATCATGTCTTCCTGTAAAGTTAAACCTCCTCACTCATGACGAATTTCTGTTGAATGTGTATCCAAATTTGACAGGGTACACTTTCCAGGCACATAGATGGACGGCACACACACACACACACACACACACACACACACACACAAACACACTACCCACTATATAGTGGACTATATGGTGTGTTTTCCATTTTATAGTGCTGTCCGAATGTATACCAGCACTACAGTATATACCATCATGCATCGCGCTGAAGGAAAAAAAAAAATCGCAGATAGACGAACAGGAAGGAGACACAAATCCACGAGTTGTGGCACGTAGGGCTGTGGTGATGAAGGAATTTCCCCTGCGGTGATAATAGTTGGCTCAAAGTGCGATATGAATTTGCCATTTTAATTAATTACTTAATTATTTTTTTTAAACAATTTTTTTTAATTTATTCTGACTTTATTGCTACACATAAGCTTTATGGTTGCAATTATTAATTGACACTTTATATAAATATGTGGCTATTGCTTGCCAGACGTTGATCTGGCACGTTTTAATTGTGCGACAACAATGACGTAACTAATGGCACGGATAAAATAACCTGAGTAGTGTCAGAAAGTGTTTCTTTTTTTTTTATTTCGCCGATGAGCTCACTCTGCAGTCCTCTATACAGAACTCATTGGATAGTGAGTAAGGAGTGGTGAATGAGTGAATGATTTCAGACACAGCCAGGGAGCAGTTGGAGTCTAGAAGGGGTCTGAGTGAGAGACAGACGACAGACGGACAGACTGATATAAGCAGGGAGAGGGCATTTCCTGTCATGCGTCTCTAGGAATATTGACATGCCCTTAAAATAGAACAACACACTCATCACTGTAAGAAACAGGCTCGATGACTATACACCATCAGAGCTTCAGCACGACTTCCTCTATGCACTATTATTATTACAGAGAATCATAGGTCAACCACATAGGTTCACTACAGTTTATGGAAAAACACAAACACACCCAACGGCTGCCACAGTAAACAGCAAAGGAGACCAATTTGCAGGTTTGATTCCCTGAACAAGGTGCGTAAAATACTTCTTTCCACAAGCTATAATTCACCAAAACATTTCCCAGAAGTGGCCGGTGTGTGTGAGTTAACAACTCTAACCGACCTTTCATGACCACGTGACCTGACCTCACTGGAGGGGTGAGATGTAAACACTAACTCCCAGTCAGGACAGGACAGGACAGGACAGGACAGGACAGGCACCCAGGCCTCATAGACGGCAACCTGTTAGCGTAAAAGCTGAGCACTCGAATGAGGCAAACATGCGTGCACATGAACACACACCCCTGCACGCTTACCAAGGCCCTTGATGAAGCTGATGACACTAGCCCTGCTCCATTTAGTTGGCACTTCCATGGTGCAGACAGCCAGACAGAGAGACAAGGATGCAGTGGGTAAAATGGATAGAAACAGTGGGACTGAGGAGGGATGGGACACTGGGAGAGGGTTGGAAGTTGCAGAGGGGTAGCTGGGTAGTCTACAAGGTGTAAAATACAGCTCCCATGATTGACAAGTAAAAGTAATTCCTTGCGGAGAGATTAGCGGCACAGAAGAACTATCCCACCATGACAGCAACTACAGACATCAGAATAATGTCTGGCTTTGGCACTATGCAGGTTTAACCGAAGCTAAAAGTGTGAAGCTCCATCCTTCAGAAAATGATAGACAGGTAAAGTGAAAGACGTGCGCCTGAGGCGATAAAGAAACCTCTCATGACAGCTGTATTCCACATTCAATCCAAATGAAACAGGAGGATATGCTGTATCCACAGACCGGAAGAGCCATAGCCAGGTTAAAACCGCCCGAGTGAAGACGACATGACACCTCAGAGCAGCGAGTGTTGCAATCACTGAGGAAAGAGATGGTGTCAAAATGTCTTCTCAAAATAGCAGAAGAGACTATCAACTCCGTCGTGAGTGAACTCTACCAACGGGGATCGAGAAATATTCCATCGTACTGCTCCAGCAGGGGCTCGGGTAGATCAGACGCTGCATGGGGCCCCATGTTTGAGAGCTACATGAGCCCAGCGGACCAACTATCAGTTTCTACTTCAGCTTCTGCTCCAACTCCGGCCTGCCATCACTTCACCGTACGTCAGCTCTGGTGACCTTGGAATCCACGCATTGGAAAGTGAAATAAAGTGCTTCTTTGAGAGTGGTTTTGTGGCTGCCCTTTAGTTGTCAGTAGCAGTTAAGTAAAGTCTGCTCCTTGTGGAGATCTGACCAGAAGAGTTGGGTTGGAATTTCAACACTGCCCCGAGAGAGAGGCGAGGGGAGGAGGGAGGCGCTATATATAGACCACTGGAGGTCACTCTCTTACATACCCACCACTCCCACTGACCCCTACTCATACACAAGTGCACACACATGCAAACACTGACGCACACATGTACATGTACACATGTAAGCAACAATTTTCCGACGCAGACAGTGACAAATTAGGAAAAGTAAGTAATGTGATTAAACTACAAAGCAAATGGCACTGATCTAATTCAGTGAATACAAGGTTGAATCTAAACAGAGATAATCCAGTAAGGCTGCTCTGTGACATGAATTTAAGGTGTGTGTGTGTGTGTGTGTGTGTGTGTGTGTGTGTGTGTGTGTATACATGCATGTGTGTGTGAGCCTTATGCATGTCGGTGGCGAGAAGAGATGAGAATAGGAAGACGTTAACGGTGTCCGATAAAGCTGTCGATATAGCGCGCCAGAGCACTTCCTGACTCTGCACTTTAAGAGGTGAGTCAGCAGAAATCTGCAGTGTCTAGTCAATACAAGTCTACCTTTGTTTAATTACATTGTATATCCTTAAAGGCTTATTTAAGAGACGGAAACGCCAAAAAGATAGATGGGTTAGAGGAGATGGGGAGGATGTAGAGTCGACTTGCATTAATTGTTGGACAGAACAATTATCAGTAACTATTATTAGATATATTATTGATAAAAATTATTTAAGCATTTTTTTTTAAGTTTCTAGCAGGGTTTGATGCTTTTCTTTGTCTTACATGACAGTACACTGGGATGTGGACAAAATAAGACCTTAGTCTTTTTCACTATTTTCTGACATTTTCCAGACAAAGTAATTAATAAGAAAATTGAGAAAACATAATCAGTAGATTAACCTTGGATAACTGTTAGTTGCAGACCTAGTAGAGAGACAACTTTACATCTACAGTACCTTCATGTCTCACGTCATACCGATAAACAAGCATACTGAAGTGATGACTCATGTCTAACATGTGAACAACCTGATACAAGAACGCAATTTTCAAAACACAAGTCGTCACAAAGAGGTTGGTAAACATCGCAATAAGTTTCCTTGGCTTGTAAAACGATAAATCAGTCCTGTCCTGTACAGCTTGTACAGTTTGTAGGTAGTTGTCTGACTAAAGTGGATTGCAATGAGTCACTTTTAAAAGCACAGACAATTACACGCAAACACACACACTGACTGCCCTCGACAAGACCTAGCAGAACCAAACTTGGATGCTGTCAGAGGAGGCAGCTGACAAACTCTCATTGGGTATGATTAATGTATTCTGCCATTTTCATTTGTGTTACTGTTGGTCCTTTAGTCTGTTAGTTATGGCAGCTTCAAGTACAACAAAGGTAAACCTCTCCTGCACACTTGAATCACGAGTAAAATCACACACACAACTGTAGATTTTGACATATAGCTAAAAAATAAAAATCATGTGCGTGTCTCAACAATTTGAATTATAGGCCTCCTCTACATTATGGATGTAACCAAACCTTTAAAAGTATCAGAGAATTATAATAAATCAACATACATTTGGATTAAGGCTTGTTATTTTAACCACTTAGCTTGTTTCAAATATGTGTTGACATAGCTGATATAAGCTTGATTATTTCAGTCCAGCTGGAAATCATCTTCATGAGATCAGCTATTTATCCAGCAACTTCACTCGATAAGTGACTTAAGCTTGAAACACAAACCTATCGGGCCTGTTTCTTGCCTTTCTAGCCTTCTGACTGCCTTCATCATCATCATGACCTTGGAGCAACCTACCCTGCTGAATTTGGTCCTATAGAGCTTAAATAAGGACACACACACATACACCATCTGATCATGGTCCTAGTGATTTATTTTTTTATGACATCACATAAATGGCTGAGGGGGTAACCATCAACACATCCCCTGCAATTCCTCTGTAACCCTTACACCAACAAAACCCCTGCTGACAGTAACCTTCAGCACACACCTAATAAATGAGCTCCACACGGCTGCCCTGCTGTGCTAACCACACACACACACGCACACACACACACTCGCACACGCACACACCAAAATGTTTTCATGGTGTTTAATAAAAGGGACACATACACATTGAAATTAGTCCATATAACTCAAACTACTCATAGAAAAGTGCCAACACATATGCACACATGCCATAGGCTGTATATAACAATGGTCAAGGTTAGGATACATCATTGGGCAGCAAGTCTTGTGAGATCTTTTTGCAGATCTCAGATCAGATTTTGCAGTTTACAGGCTGACATGAGAGGGTGGAGTTAAATACAACCAAAAGCTGAATAAAACATTCACAGGCAACCAAAATGTTATAGTTAACTTTGAACTGAAAACACACGGTGAAAGGGTTAAAGCTGTTATACGCAAACACAGACAACTCCCAGACCATGGTAACAACCTGTCAATCATAAGGTGGCCACACCCTAAAGCATACCCTGCTTTATGATTTATGTGACTCTAAATGAGACCATAATTTATGAAATAGAAATCATGCTGTATTGAAGAAGACTTGAAACTAGCGATTGAGACCATACGCTCATGTTTACAATGTTTACTGAGGTAATAAATCAAGTGAGAAGTAGGGTCAGTTTCTCATCGGCTTCTATACAATAAGACTTTTTTTTTTGCAGCCAGAGGAGTCGCCCCCTGCTGGCTGTTCCTCACTGGCTTTGCTTCTCAGACCCGGAGTTGCCCATTGATACATGTACAACATGAAAGCTAACACAAGCAGTGTCCCAGCCAATATATGAAAATAACGACAGGAGAGCCCGCTGGCTGATCGCTGCATCCTCTATATCAATACTGACGTTACAGTAAAGTTAAATTATACATTGCACTGTGATGAATATATGAGAGTCCCACTGGTAATAAGACAGCAGGGCTTTCTGCTTACTGGAATATCTGAGGTTTATGAGCCCATATAGCTGGAAAGTACAGTATGTCCAGGTGGCGACAGTCAGGGATGATGCTGTTGGGCATTCATCCCAGACTGCCTCAGAGTGACATACAGTAGCTTTATCTTCTGTTTGGTAAACACTGACTCACTGACTGAGGAACTGATTAAGAGATCTGACATATTTTTTGGACTGTCAACAGTACATGCATTAGGCCTGTACGAACATATCAAAAATATTGCAATATTATGTATTGTGACACTGTACTGATTCTCAAAGACACTACTGGTTTTTAATTAATAGATTGCATGCAAAGATTAACACAGTCAATAATATTTCATTTGCAAAGATATGCACCCTCTCATAGTATGTAAGTAGTGCTATGATGTTGGATGTTACAGTGACTGTGAGAAATGCAAATACAGATCTCACTGCTCTGACTGCATAAAAAAGTCAACTTTTTTTACTCAGATTTTAAAACAGTTTTCCTAAAATTTAAAAGTCACAATCAATCACCATGCTTACAGTATTGCAATACATCAAAAAATATTGAATCGTAAACCCTGTATTATGATACGTATCGTATGGCCAGAATACACAGCCCTAACATGCAGTAGGGTTTACAGACCATGGGTTGATACATATGTAAATATGATCTGTATATTTAACTGTTAGTGCTGGGCACAATGATTATAACAAAGTCAAGACCGACTTCTTCTTTTGCTGAGTAATGTGCTGTATAATTCATACAGAAAACTGCTGAGGTGCCAGATTTACCCTGAACTAACCCCTGGAGCAGTTTTCTCTCTCTCAACCTCTTGTCTTCCATTATTCCATTACGTAACATTGCCAAATATTGACAGTGTGGATCATGCTGTATGCTGCCTGTTTTTCAGTCTCATTCACTCCTAACACACACACACACACACACACACACACACACACACACACACACACACACACACACAAAATAAACATAGTCTGTACACTGCGGGATCTACTGACGACTAGTCGGTCTGCTGTGAGGGCAGACCGCATCACGCATTTGTTTGGCATTAACAGCAACAACAACTGTGA
The DNA here is from genome assembly GCA_947000775.1 of Pterois miles. Lineage (NCBI taxonomy): Eukaryota > Metazoa > Chordata > Actinopteri > Perciformes > Scorpaenidae > Pterois > Pterois miles. The sequence continues at coordinate 19,825,839 of CAMQGK010000052.1, forward strand.
TGTGTTAGCTGTACTCACTCCCTCCTAAGGACTTGAGCAGAGACTTGATGCTGATGTCAAAGAAGCCTGAATCCTGCTGGCTGGTCGCCATGGCTGCAGAGGCAATGTCGCCACGGTGACAGTCAGCAGAGGGAGGACAGGACGGCAGGATGAGGCGTTGCGGACAGAGCAAGTGAGAGAAAGAGGAGTGCGCTCCGAGAGAGGAGGACCGGGAGAGGAGAGAGGGTGGGCAGCCGGCGATGCGGATGTTGCGGCTGTCTGCTGCCGAACGTGCGCGTGATTGTTTGTGTGCGTGCGTGCACAAAAAAAGAGTGTGTGTGTGTATGTGTGTAAAAGAGGAAGAGAAAGAGAGCGGCACTCAGCCTCGTCTGAGCTCTGTGCTGCTATCTTGCTGGCTAACACCCCCCATCCCCTCTCTGTTTTGCTCTCTCAGGACAGTGATACACAGATGTTGGTAGATGCAAGCAGCCAATCCTCTTAGAGGAAAGACAGAGAGAGAGACAGAGAGAAAGAGAAAGAGAGAGAGAGAGAGGGAGAGAGAGAAAGAGGTGGAAAAACATATAGCAGATAGTACTGCACACAGGGGGGTGGCAGAAAATAGAGGGAGGGAAGATGGGAAGGAGTGAGGGACAATGAAGAGACAAGGGAGGAAAGGAGGAGGGATACTGGACTAATATAAGATGAAAGGTGTTTCTTGATCACTGGTGACCAGTTTTGTCTCGCAGTAAGTGTTGAGTGAGCACGCTGCAAGCCCGCCTCGACCAATGAGAGCCAAGAGAAGCACTGATAGGCAGACAGCACCAACAAATAGCCAGGAATAATAACCGGTCAATGGCATCACTGCCCCAGATGGGTCCAAATTGGACATACAGTAGATTCTAATTAGGGCTGAATGATTTGGAAAAAACATCTAACTGCAATTGCGATATGATTTGAGATATATAGGTAATGATAATTTTTACATCATGATGTATCATTCTCATTTTCATTGAAAACATATTCAAGTGATTTAGAGCATAGAAAAAGAAAATAATATTTCATTTAAATTAAGTTTTAATTAAGTTTTTACATACATAAACATTTTAATCATTTTGTATTAATGTGTGAACCTAAAAAATGAGACCTTGTGCCACTTTGTGGGTTTCCTCTACCTGTAGACTGCTTTTAATGTGAAGAATGAGGGACGCTTTTACTAAATGGATGCTCAGGAGTGTCTTTACTCTCTACAGGGTCAACAGTTTTGCAACCATAGCTCACTTTTTGAAATGAAATCAGGTAATGCAAACAAATGACCAGCCCTCACTACAACTCAGACTCCAACACAACAAGGATGCTAACTGTCGTTGACTTAACGGCCACGTGTCACTATTGTCGATTTCTGATTCTTACATTGAGCCAATATAAAGTGGTATTTTGACACACATTTCTGCTTTAACAAATTTGGGCCTCCTACAATTTGAAACTTGCAGTAAGCCATGTTCCACATTTGCTAAACTTTTGATTAATTGTGCAGCCTTCGTTCTAATCGAGGTTTGAGTATGGAGTGTGTGTGGCATGTATACTACTTTTAGTTGATTCTTGAGTGGGGTGGACGCTATTGTCCTTCAATGCAATGCACATTAAAAATTGTCTTTAATGAATGAATAAGAGATATGATGCTTTTTCATGTTACTGAAGATGTCTCACCATCATTCACACTCAAAATCACTCTTTATTTGCTATAGAGTGCACAGTAACATTTCCTGTACTTGAGGGAGTGACTTCCACTGAGGGGACAATCACTTTTCAAAATCTTACTTTTGTCCCCCTCACTTTAATAGTTTCAGTTTGAATCCTATATATACTGTATATACCAGACCTGGGCATTATATGGCCCGCAGGCCGGAACCGGCCCTTGTGATGGTTCTACCCGGCCCGGGAGGTCTCAGACAAACCACACAATTTTAATTCCAAAGCTTTTAAATTCCAAAGACAATAGCTTTTTTTTGATAAGATTGTGTATTGTTAGTGTGCTACTTCCTGTCACGTTTGACAACGTAAATTGACATGAGTGACATTTGAAGTAGTGCCACCTGCTGAGGCTGCAAGTCTATAATAAGTCACGGGCTGCTGAGTATTTTTCTGTGGAGGTTGGTGGTAATTTTCACGCAAATTTCACCACTGTGGGACTAATAAAGGAATATCTTATCTTAAAACTGTGTGCTTAGTTTGCAACAAACATGGCTGTATTCAAAGAATAGAACTTGAGCCACCACTTTGAGACAAAACATGAAGGAAAAATGCAGAAAACTATCTGGATATGAAAAGGAGAGGACAGTCAAGGGGCTGCTAGCTAAGCTACAACAGCATCAAGGACTTTCTACATAGCTGCATGCGATGACAGAAGGAAATGTAAGTGATAATGTTAATAACTGGCCACCCCTGGCATATACAGTATACACAGTGTCATATATAGAGTATTTTACATGACACAGCCCATTTTTTTGTGCGTTGGACAGAGGCGTTCTGATACAAATCCAGTACGAGAGACAGACAGGATCAGAGTTTGATACAACTCCAACTAAGACCTTCAAGAGGCAGTTTGGAGACATAGGACTGGAAATGCTCTGGAAGTACTAATACACAATGAACAACTGTAACAGACATGCTCTAATGGGAATTAACAGCTTCCAACTGGGGACTGTCTGTTGTACCAATCTGCTGCTATCTAAATTTGGGTTGGTGGTAGGGGAGCGGGTTTTGGGAGGCTGACTGGGAAAACCTAAACACCATCAGGGAATGAAAAACTTAAACTTTTTTTTTAAAAGCACTGCTGTTTCTGACTCTCATAGAACTTGAAGATGGACTTGCTGCTGATCTTCCTTCACAAATCAACCGATCATCAATATTTGAAAGTTAAAAAAAAAGGATTTATCAGAGTAGCTCTAACCAGCACATGACAGCAGTGACATACTGTAGGGTGTTGCTGTGCAGGCAATTAACTTGTTTGCGTCAGTTTGTGTCACTGCTTGGCAATTAAATGATTGTTATGTATTCATGTGAGGTGTCAACACGCATGACGCTGACTGCTCTTGCAGACATAGTTTTAGCCAAAGACGTCAAATTGAAGCGAAACAGCTAGTAATCTTATCATAGCTTAGACAGGAAAAAATGTAGCTACTGAGAATGCTTGATCCCTTTACTAACATTTCACTACTTCACCATTGAACCCACTTTTATAAGTTACTTCCCTCTTTAAGTAACTATGTGTGCCAACACCAGCATTGATCAGCGCTTTGCTTGCAGCCGATAGTAACCTTCCACCGTACTGCTGCAGTCACATTCTTGACAAATCATTTAAATTAGACAATTAGATAATTAGTGAGAGAAAATAAATCTGCTTGCTCCACCTTAAACAGTCACACATTCACTTTGTTGTTCTCACAATTGCCTGTTTAAGCAGAAGTGCATGGTGACGATGCCATGGTTGAGTGACCAAGAGTGGAAGTACAAGTGGGTAATTAGGGTCATCATGTAATTCGCTGGATGAACTGCGGAAGTGCCACAGGACATGCGAACGGGTGAGGGTGGGAGAAGAGAGGCGGGGGTAGAAAATGAGAGTGAGGGGATGGGGAGGAGTAAAGAGTACATACGATACAGTATCATGCAAAGCTGCAGCTCACAGGAGAGCTACCGAGCACAGGATGGCCTGGTTCACATTAACAGACAATTACAGTCTAATCTCAAAGGAGGAGAAATATAACAGCGAACCACTGCAGGCCTATTCTTGTCTGCAATTTCTGCTTACTTCATTATAGTCCGGGGCCAAACAGCAGCAAATAATTTCGGCCTTGGTGTTAACCTGCTTAAGCCAATTCAACCACGTTGACAGTCACAGAGAAGTGAACCAGATCTGATTTTCCCCTGCAGCTTCAAGTTTTCTGTATGTACCCTCCACTTGCTGGTGCACCAAGCAGCTGAACCCTAGACTGTATATAAGAAGTGGACGTAGTTGCTGTGATGTCAAGTTGGTTTGTGGACTGCCGTTTTGAAGCCTTGGGTTCGGCATTGTGGTCGTCACCATCGTGGTTTTTGACCGTTGCCATCTTGGTATTTTGCAACTGGGTGACATGAAAGGGTGGGGCTAAGTACAACTGAACACTGAATAAAACATTTTTAGGCAACCAAAGAGGTTATAATAATATAATACTTCGAAAGGGTTAAAGTTGTAAGACGAAAACACAGACGACTCCTAGACAGGACAACACCATGGCAGCAACCTGTCAATCACAGGTAGCCACGCCCTAAAGCATCCCCTGCTTTATGGTCTATTTGACTCTAAATGGGACCATAACTTATTAAATGAACATCACGCTGTATTGAAGACTTGAAACTAGCGATTGAGACCATAAACTCATGTTTACAATGTTTACTGAGGTAATAAATCAAGTGAGAAGTAGGCTCATTTTCTCACAGACTTCTTTACAATTAGACTTCTTTTTGCAACCAGAGGAGTCGCCCCCTGCTGGATAGTAGAAAGAATGCAAGTTTAAGACACTTGCCTTCACTTCTCAGACCTGCAGGTAGCCCACTGAGCTGAAGCTGACGATGGTTACTAAATAATATTTGACTGAGGTCTGTTCTTTGTTTTCTCAACCCACTGCAACCTCATCTCATATTACTTAAAGAAAAAGTATGAAAATGTCACGGCTTACCGTTTGTTGACCCTATTTCTCACATTTCTCATTGGGTTAAAAAGTTACATCTGCCAGCTGTGGGGTTATGGGAGGTTTTAGTTGTTATGCACGAGCAAACTAAACATGACACAGGTAGTTTCTGTGTGAGTGGGGACCTACATTTCTGCAAGATTAAATAGCAAAGTCAAGAGGAACAGAACAGAGAAATGTGCGAGTGCAAAGTGTTTGTTGCAGGGCACACATTTATTCAGCTTACCAATAAAAATCACTGGTATAAAGACACATACACACACCCTTATGGAAGTCCTGGGATTCCTCACATTCTGAGCAGGGGCCTGGGCATGCCAGCTGTTGGACTGAGACTCCTCCACACACACAGCAGCACACACATACAACACAGGCGCAGACATACATGCACACATGCACACTAGGGCTGTCAATCGAATAAAATATTTAATCTCATGATTGCTCAAAGTTAATTATGATTAATTGCAAATTAATCAATTTTTTTTATCTGTTCAAAATGTACTTTAAAGGGAGATTTGTGAAGTATTTCATACTCTCATCAACATGGGCTGGATAAATATGCTTTATATTACTATCACACTATCATATTATGATGGCCTACAAACAGTTGTTGACTTATTTTGCCAAATAAACAAAAAAGAAAATTTCAAATTGAAATTGGCCTCCTTGGTGTACTATAAATGTGCCGAAGCGAAAACTGTGACCCCAAACCGTGATATGAACCGAACTTAAAAACTGCAAGTTGCATTAATGTGTTAAAGAAATTAGTGGCGTTAAAACGAATTTGCATTAATGCAAACGTTATTGCCGCGTAAACTTTGACAGCCCTAATACAGACACACATTCAAACATGCACACAGAGAAATGCTTGAGACAGTAATTGCATTGCATTCAATTTAATCTGAAATTAAAGGCATATTAAGCAGTTGCACAAACCAAAATGTAGAGGACACACCCATGGTCTCTCACACACATATTTAGAGCAAGGACTCATCTGGCCTTTCTGGATATGCACTAAACACTGGTTGTTATTAGATGAGCTCATTTCTTGTAGGGCTGTCCTGATAAAAGTTTTTTTTTTTTTTGGCCCTGATCCCCATTTGAGTGCTTTAATATTTTAATATTACTTATCTTGCATGTCTGACCTGATACAGTATATTTTGCTAAATGTTGATTTAATATGTAACTGACACACTGAAATAACAGACATAGCCTTCTAAATTCAGCCCACTTTATTTTTCATGAGCTATCCAAATATTGAGGATCCTGATTCAAAACCATGACACAGATACACTTAAACTACTAATATGATATGAATAAAAGTTTAGCTGGGAGAATGCTACTTGATCAAACGTAATGCGATCAGCTAGAGAGAACATGTGTCACTCTGTTGGAGTAGATTGAAATACAAAAACACTACAGTGGTGTTACGGATGGATGCGGCTTTTACCTCATAACAACATTTGACAGCCTCCAGCTTGCAGAGAGCATACAAACAACAGCCAAGTTTTATTTTGACCTGACATCAACTTACACGAATTAACGTAACTGAGTGACAGCTGATATGACCTGCTATGATGACAAGCATCCAGGCGGCAAGGTTTGTAATTACTACTACTATTTACTATTTTGTACACTGCTAATCTTTGCTAATAAGAGAGTAATAAGAGTTACTGTTGGAGCTTAGTGAACAATAAGATAAAGTGTTATGTCATCCCAGGAGGACATCTTTGAATTAGATTTATTTCCTTGATTATTTAACTAATCATTTAGTCTAAAAAATGTCAGAAAATGGTGCCAAAAAAAAAAAAACAGAGTCTTTTTACAATCACATACGACAGAGAAAAGCAGCACACACGTTGGAGAAACCAAACATGTTTTTGCTCAAAAATTACTTGAACAATTGATCAATTATCAAAATAGTGTCAAGCACATAAATCGCAGTTCATCTGTTAAACAGGACACTACTACTAAACTTGTCTGTCTTTTGCTATGTGCTGTTGGCTGTTAACTGGGCCATCATAACACAGCAGATGAGTACACACAAGGACTGTTTGAAGGTCACAGTTCACACAGCGGTGTCTCCTTGACACAGCTGGGCTGATCAAATAGATAACTGAAGAATGTGTCAGTAGTTTTCACCCATGCACGTTATCGCAGCATACGAGTCCCATAAAATTCAAATTCCACTGCATTTCTTGTGTTGACAAATTGACCTTTATGATCTATACGCTCACTTATTGAGAAGTTAATTTTTCTTGGAAGACATGTTTGTGCAGGTGGTGTTTTGTTACCTCACTCCAGATCTCCCTTTTCACCGTACGCCCACTTTTCTCTCTTCTTTTGAAGTTCAGCCAAATCCCACTGATAAATGTATTGTCAGATACATAACCTCTCTGCTCTACTCGCCCTTAATGTGCCATTATCTTGAAATCCAATAAGACTTTTCACTACACATCTCTCTGACATGATCATTTTAGCATATTGTAAGTCTTTCTTTACTACTCTTTTTTCACTATTATCGGTTGTAATGCTGGTGAACCACAAAAGGTTTTTCTGTTGTAACTTTGGGTCACTCTGCATAATAGCATCAGCTATGTTAACATATGTGAAAAGGTAGTGACAGTGTGAAGCCTCCTTTTGATTTAGACCAAGCTGTGGCTTTCCGTGAACAGACAGAAACACTGGATCTGTTTGTCCATTGAGAGATCAGATGATACTATTGTAATTTCTAAGGCTAGACAAGGAAGTCTCACAGATAAGCAGATGCTCCTACAACTAAAAGGTTACAAGTTCAGGCACAGATAGGCCATCCGTTTCAACAGTGATCAATGTGTCAGGAGCATAAAGTTTGGGAACTTAAGTGAAGGAAGAAATATTAATACACTGTAGTAACACTCAAAATATTGTAAAACACAGGCCTGTTAATGCCATTTTCAAGGCTGTTAATCAAGTCAAATATTTAATTACAATTATTCACATGACTGCCCATAATTAATTGCAATTAATCGCATATTTTTCAGCTCAAAAATGTACCTTAAAGGGAGATTTGTCAAGTATCCAATATTCTTATTAACATGGGAGTGGACAAATATGCTGCTTTATGCAAATGTATGTATATACTTACTATTGGAAATAAATTACCAACACAAAACAATGATAAATATTGCTCAGAAACCCTCACAGGTACTGCATTTAGCATAAAAAATACTCAAATTATAACATGGCAAACTGCAGCCCAACAGGCAACAACAGCTGTCAGTGTGACTTGACTATGACTTGGCCCAAACTGCATGTGATTATCATAAAGTGGGCATGTCTATAAAGGGGAGACTCGTGGGTACCCATAGGACCCGTTTTTATTCACATATCTTGAGGTCAGAGGTCAAGGGACCACTTTGAAAATGGCCATGCCAGTTATTCCTCACCAAATTGAGCATAAGATGGAGCGTTATTTAGCCTCTGTCACGATAAGCTAGTATGACATGGTTGGATACCAATGGATTCATTTGGTTTTCTAGTTTCATATGATACCACTATCTTCACTCTAGCTTTAAAGCTGAGCCCAGTACAACCTCCGACAGATTGAATAGCATGTGGAGTTTAATTAAAAATTGCAAGTTGCGTTAATGCGTGAAAGATATTAGTGGCATTCAAATGAATTTGTGTTAATGTGTTATTATTAAGTTAACTTTAACAGCCCTAGCCAGTTTATAATGCTATGTGCTGTATACTAATGCCAGATCCTACAGTTGTGCCTGGTAAAATGTTGTACATACATTAAGTATTTTAATGTAAAATCACTAATGAATTTAACCGTAAGCCCAGCTCTTTTATATTGTGACTCACCTCTTAAGGTCCTGACATTCTCCCACACGTGGAAGTGTTTGGATATGAAATTCCCAGAAGTTAAGGTAAGATGAGAAAGAGTGAGTAGTTTGGGCAAAACAAAATACTGTGCTTCCATGTGAGGCCAGAAGCACATTATAGGCATGCCTCCCCATTGGATACAATAAGGATTAGTGGAGTAATGCTGTCCTGTTTTCTCAAAACACAGAAGGTATCACTTTTCACAGGGTCTACAGAAACCACCAACAAAGATGCTTGTCAGGTCAAGTCGTCAAGTCACAGCCAAGAAGCACCTTGTTAACATCTAAAACTTTGTCAAATCCCAGGTTGGATAAAACCGCAGCCCACAATTCAGTCTGGGAGCTGAGGATCATGATTTAAGCTGGATGTTCGACCAGCCTTTCCACCATTTCCAGCCTGAGGAAAACCCCTCAGGTTGTTCACATTCAAACAAACCAGGATCATTACAAAACCAAATTGTTGCACGTCGCTCACTCTAAAGCTAACTGTTCTCTCCTGGTCTAATCTTCTTGTCTTAAAAATAAAAAATCGTAAAGCTTGTCTACACATACCTCCGAAGATCCTTGTCCTCTTTCTGGACCTGGACTGGATCTTCGTAAACCTCCCAGTGAAGTCACTAGGTTCGAACATGTCCAATGACAGAGAGGCAATACGCTCCATAACTATCCCATCCTGGCCTTGGCTCTGGTAATCCAGATCCTGGTCCTGAACTTGGCTCAGAGAGAGGCCATTGCAGTAGTCTGAGGTGCTGCTTTCAGCCCCGAGGCTTGCAGTGCTTCCTACATCTTCTAGAGACATGTCTCCACCAGCTGCAGGAGCTCGACCCACTCCTGGTAGTCTATTATCAAAACCTGGCTCTCTTTGGAGCTAGCAGGAGACACGACATGATGTAGACTCTGCAGGAAAAAACTCAAAATAACATCAGTAGCCTTGCTCCAGAAAAACAACAAAAAAAAAAAAAAGATTTAAAGAGACTCTTCAGGCAGTCTTAAAATCCTAATTTTGATTTTCTTCATGTGTTTGTCCACATTTTGGTTTCCAATTTCTTCTCACGGTGATTTCTTCTTTTTATGTCGAGTTCATTCAGTCCAGAGACGGTGACTTCATTGCTTTGTTGTTTCAGATACACAGCTCTCCTGAGAGTTCAGGTTCTCCCCTCGAGACTTTTTCACTCTGTTGCTTGAGATAAATATATATCTCTCTCTGTGTCTTCCTTTGTTTGAGAGGCTATTTTATTGTCTGTGAGAGTTCAGCTGTCCTCTCCTTGCGTGCCCTGTTTTTGCTCTCACCTGTTCTTTGTTTCTTTCTGTCTCTGTCTGTCTTTCTCAGCGCTCTGAGCACAGCTGTGTGTCTCCACTCAGGTGGTGAACAAGGGAGGGATCCAATTCCAAGAACGCAGCTTGATTGGGTGGTTTGGGAAGTTTGGGTGGTTCTCTTATCCCCCTCTCCCTCTCACCGTCTTCTTTCTACTTCTTCCTCTCTCTAGGGGTTTTTCCAGCCACCTCCCTCCTGTCACTACGGACTATTTTGCAAAGAGAAAATGATTTCTTTCTTGCTCACACACACCTGTTTCCATCTCCTTGTGTCATCTTTTTCTCTCTCACGTAGTAGTAAAGAAGTACAGAATGGCATGCATACACAGCCACCACATGGCATGTGGGTGTGAGTAAGAGTTAAGCGTCCCTGCACTCACTGGTCGAGGCTGTTTAGCCAGTTACAGTAAGCTCAATGTGTTAATGGTGTAGGATTACTGAGGTCAGACACACCCCTTTACAGAAGGGGGGAAACAGAGCCAAACACAAACAGGAAGAATCCTGAACACACGACAGACAGACAGTTTTGTGAAAGTCCTGATTAGCAGATGTATTTCAAAGACAAACTTGAGGCTGCAATGTCAAGTCCAGATTGAAATCTGCTCATATTTAAATACTCGTCTGTCTTACTGAAGAGCTGGTTTAAAAACAAACAGTAAAAGTTAAAAAGTTATTTGTTGATGAACTTGAAATTACCCAAATTACCTCCTCACTACTTATCTACAAAAATCAATCCAACAGGAAGTACTGTGTTGTTTTGGTCTTGCCCTGATGACGTGTGTTCCTGTAATGCTGGCAAATCTTCACCCTCAAGGCTAAAACAAGACATGTACCCACTCCCTCAACACTTTAAAGGCAATTTAGCTCAACAAAACAAATATCTGAAGCAACATCTTCCACATAAAGTCTTTCCAAAAGGTAAGTTGAAGCCCTTTTACACACAGGACAGACACTAAATCTGAATAAATTCATTAATAATTGTCAGTCACACTGCTGTTCATCCTGTTTCTTACGCTCTCTTTCTCTGTAGGTAGGTAGTAACTCTCAGGAGACACCTACCCCAAGGTGACTTCCTGCTGTTTATGTCACTATCGTCATGACATCAGCTCCATTAGGTGCCTCACCCGAGTGCTCTTGTGTGTTGACGTGAAAACAACAAAACTTTCATGTTGTCTTTGAAATGGCCACCATGCAAAATCTTAATCTTGGCTAGACTGCAGAGGGCAATGCAAAAGTCTGAAAGATTGATCGGCCAAGTGTTGTAGTTTCCTCATTGGCCATTGCTCTTTCAAAATGAAAAGATGGGGACAGTCCTTTATTTTTTGGTTTTAAGGGGGGCTTGTCAGTGGTTTCAACCAGTAGTGCGAGAACTCCTTTATCGCTGCATTTCCACCAGATCCGGTGTTGGAGGGCGTCTCAACCATAGATGTATAAAGAGAACTGGATACAGCGTTGGAGGCGGGCTCCCGTTCATTCCTAGGAGAGCTGCTAAGTGGTGCATGAAGCAAAACTGGATTGACTGCTGAGTGATAAAACGCCCGGATCATCTGGGGATCTTCCACATCCAACGGGCCCATAGAGCAGGTGTAGTAGCGTTTCCTTTAACTCCGCCTCCTAGCCCTCGCTCCATCCTCAATACGGGTCTCATTCACATCAATGACGGAAGGAAAATAACTCTGGATTCGGCTATTAGTGCATTTTACTACTTTTAAGACCTGATGATTTAAATGAGGGCTATTTGAGTGTTAGTACTTGGATGTTGAGTTACCTCAAAAAAATTAGCAGAGTGACAGACACCTCTTTCTCAATGTAAGTCTATGGGGAAAAGTATTTCTGGGCCAAATGGCATCACGTGACGTACACAGAAATTGCAGTACCACCGTTCGGCCACTAAGAAGATTTGCTTCACAGCCCGGCGCTCTTCTTGGGGTTTGGTCTCAGGTGTGTTGCAGGAGAGTTGGAGAGGGTCTGTATCGCATTAAATTGAAAAATCTCAACTCAAATGCAAATTAGCCTGTGATGCATCCGGCTCTGGAAACTTGGACCCAGCTGTGAAACTAGGTGATCTATTTCTGAAATGAAACAAGACTCAGCAATGGTATAGCCTATTTCTCACTTTAAATATTTTCGGAAGTAGATTTTGGTGGATTGTTTAAACAGAATAACAAAGTTTACAAGCCGCCAAGTTGTTTCCTGGTTGAAACGGCAAGCAGAAAACCAGGGACCAATCAGGTACAATCCACATTAGGTCACTGCTTGAACAGCCATTTGAGTGGAGCAGCGTGTCCTGTCGTTTACTCACTGAACCTGATGAATATGTACCATTGGATTTAACATTATAGACATGACCACTGACTATTCGTGTAACAATTTAGCCACAAATTCACAGACTGACCAGACACCGTCCAGCCATGTACTCAGACTTGTTCTCAAAACTTTTTTAACAGAAATATCCTTTCTCACCACAAATTCCTTGATGCACATGAACCTAAATAAAAAAATGAGATAACCTAATCACGATGGCTGATATTTTCCTCACTTCTTTAGAGTACGATTCAATTTTAGGGAGATGTTAAACGTGACATTTTGCCACAGTTTCTACATCACCACTCTGGCACGGAAACAGTTAACGGTGGCAAACAAGCGTAGGGAGGCACAGTGCCAAAGTCAGTTAGAGAGGCGTGCCATCCCCTGGGGGAGTACAACAGCCAAGCATTAAGACAGACACACTCAATATTACACACAAACAAACAGGAGATTGTTTTTGTCCTTTCATTAACTGACAACTCTGAGCCAACCAACACAACAGGTTACATAATCATCTTCAGGAATGTGTTGGTAAACAATAAGTACGGTGCTGGGGTCGTGATGATGGGTGGGGACAGTGACAGTGTTTTTTAAAAATAATTTTGTCGACTCCTGTATATGTTAATCTACAATATGCTGATGGAAAACATGACATGAGATATTCTGAGTGGCGCTGGTTGCACAGTGGTTGATGGATGATAATCGGGTTCTCTGACAAGCTACTCAGGTTTGTCAATCTTTTGTTTGCTTGACCTGATTAGTCAGTTGTGTTTATAGTCAGTGGGTCAAAAGCTGAAAATCTCACTCTTCATACACCCAGGATAATTCATCTATTCTTCCCTTTGCACTCTATTTAACCCTGAAATGTGGATTAGTGTCTTTACTGTTTTGGGGTGTGTGAGTAGACAGTTGACTGATCTGACATACACCAGGTCAGGGGTGCCCAAACGTTTTCCCTTGGATGGCCAAGACTGAAACTTTAAGTTGGGCTACAGGCCAAAAGTAAACACCTATTGTATTATTAAGATGCAAAATGGTACAAAGATTACAAGTTCACTTAATTGAAATGACTTTTGTCCATGTGCCACTGCCTGCCTCTCATTTTACGGACTTAACGCCATGCTGAGATTATGAAAAATAACTGATAATAAGGGATCCAGCATATTTAAAGAGCATTTTTATAAAAAAAAAATTAAAAATAAAACCACATTAGCAGCAATTTATACTATAATTTTCTAAAATTATTATTCTACTTTTTTCACTAGAAACATCTGGCAGGCCCAGTGTGCAGCCTCCGGGGTCTGAAAAGTGACGCTAATTGCGTTTGTGTCTTAAACTTTCATTCTTTCTAATAGCCAGCAGGGGGCGACTCGTCTGGTTGCAAAAGTCTATGAGAATATGAGCCTACTTCTCACTTGATTTATTACCTCAGTAAACATTATAAACAGGAGTTTATAATCCCAGTTACTAGTTTCAAGTCTTCTTCAATACAGCATGATGTTCATTTAGTAAATTATGGTCCCATTTCGAGTCAAACAGACCATAAAGCAGGGGATGCTTCAGGACGTGGCTACCTTGTGATTGACAGGTTACTACCATGATGTTGTCCTGTCTGGGAGTTGTCTGTCTTTTTGTCTTACAACTTTAACCCTTTCACAGTGTGTTTTCCTCAGCGTGTCGCCTGAAAACATCTTATTCAGCATTCGGTTGGGCTTAGTTCCTCCTGTCACTTCAAGTTGCACATAAACAAGATGGTGATGGCCAAAATGCCAAACTCAGGCTTCAAAACGGCAGTCCACAAACCAATGGGTGACATCACTATACAGTCTATGTGTGGGCAAAATTAAGCCTTATGGCAGGTCAACAGGCCCACATTTAAATATATATCCTAATCCGTACTGAAACACAGGAAGTTTAATAAATCGCCTCACATAAATGCAATGCTGTGGTTGACTGGGACAACCAAACACACCCAAACAGACGCACACAGACCACAGGCTGAAAACCTGTATGAACAGCAACACCATCTTAATAACTATGATTTCTCTGCTGCCTCAGCGCCCACTTCGTCATGCATGTCTTTCTTTGTCTGTCCCATATTACTCAGTACTTTATCATCACATCAGTCACTAAACTATCATATCTGATGGTCTCTCTGTTTCTGTTTTATGCTGATGTCCCAACAAAGTGTCCCTGTATGGAGCTGGAACTAGGAGTGACCACTTGAAGTGGTGCCAACCAGCCTCACATACAGTCTGAAATATAAAACTATTTCCTCCCCCACACAGAAATGGTCCAGGTGAAAAGGAAAATAGAAAATAGCAACAAGCATGTCTTCAAATCTTGAACAGTATCGGGTGCCAGGTAATAGTAAGAACAGAGGAAACAAATCACTGGCACTCACAGATCAAGAGTCTTTAATAGTTAATACTGGGCAGACAAACAAACGTGTTTTATACGCCATTGTCACCGTGATTACTCAAGACGTAGCGCCAGTTTGGAATATTCAGGTGTACAACAACAATATAACAATTGTGCAATATAACATAATGAATGTTCAGTGGCTTGTGGGCTGAAACTGTCTAGCGCTACCAAAAAGTACAGAAAAAAATCCAAAAATATAGGGTATCAATCACATGTAAAGTATAATTTACATGTGATTGGAAGCCAAAGGAAGCCACAAGGAATGTGTCACTGATTTACTTGTTATCTAGCATTAGCTTGTGTATTAAATGACATTTAAAGCTGAGAAGTTATTAATGCTATGTTTTAAATCTGAGTGGTTGAGCTATTGACGCTAGCAGACACCACACACCTCTTTGGGCTACATGTCTGGTTCTCCAATCTTTCTTTAATGTTCGGAAATAACCTCACCCTATAAACCGCTTCTTCTCTGATTATCATCCCTCCGCTTCTCATTTAAATTACACCCTCTGAAACCTCTGCTACAACGGGAAACCTTTTATTTCTGCTGTCACTCAAATATGCTGTCATGTGATAACCGTTGGCCAGATCGTCCCGGCCGCTCAGCAACCCGGTCTAACAGGAGAACTGAGGGCATAAACAAGTTTACTTTTGGCTTATGCACTTCAACAAGACTCCGGTTCAGGGCTTCACTGAGATGAAGGGTAAAATGAATGATAGAGGAGTGCCTCACCGCAAGAACAAATATCTTTGTAACAAACAATACAGCTTTGTAAAACAAACATCATTATTCTACTGACAGTTGCAGTTTGAGATTTATTCTGAGTACATATGATTAAGTACTTGTCAACACCAGCACAGATAAATAAACACATGGAGACTTTTTTTATGGGGCATCTTGGTGGCTCTGTTGGTTCAAGCACCTACCAAGTAACAATGTTTTATTTAACATCCTGTATTTACACATTATTATTGATTCATAAGATGACAGCATGAATTATTGATCTACCATTGCCCTGGTGCATTCCTAAACTGGTTTTAACAGGCAGAGTAGCTGACAGTACTATTTTTAATATATATTTATACTGGCTGACTGGGTGCTGCACACAAAGTGAAAGTAATACTTTCACTTTTCTGTCACTTCTCTTTGCAGTGATTTATTTTACTTGTTTGTGACATCCTCTTGGCATGTTTTGAAGCCTACAAAGGCCGTCTAAAGTGGTGTCATCATCACTAGCAGGTACCACGGCAGCAGTGGCCTGATTATCAGACTGATCTGCCTCTTCACTTTAACTTCACTTGAATCTCTGAACAAACAGGAAGTGATTGTGGATGGCAATTCAGAGGTCTGGAATTGGGCTAGGGCAGCAGTGTCAGGTAATACAAAAACATCATGTGCAATGAAATTAACTGGAAATATGTTAGGTCTTCCACATTTATCATCTCGACACAAATACTACCATGAGTTGTAGCCACAGTATGATTACAACTGTGATTACTGCTACTGCTGGTACAACTGATCACAGTCAACATCAGGCCTACACACTGGCTCTACAATGGTGCCCCCTTGAGCCCATTAGAGAAATAATAATTCTGCAATTCGGTTTTGAAGACACTCTGAGACTCTATTTGACACTATGTTTGTTTTTAGGATAATTTTCCCTTGGTAGGAAAATCATCTTGGAAACATGGGAATGGAAAAGAGGTTCAATTTTGTTAATCAATTTGTATAGACCAAGGGTGCCCAAACGTTTTCCCTTGGAGGGACAAAACTGGAACTCAGTGGTGGCCCATGGGCTAAAAGTACGAACCTATGTTGTGTATTGTTAAGATGCAAAATGGTACTAGGATCCCAAGTTCTCCTATCCATCATCCACCCATCTGCAACCACTTATCCCATTCGGAGTCGCAGGGGGTGGGGGGCTGGAGCCGATCCCAGCTGACATTGGACAAAGGCGGGGTACACCCTGGACAGGTCGCCAGTCCAAAGCAGGGCTGACACATAGAGTCAGACAACCATTCATGCTCACATTCACACATTTAGAGTCATCAGCTCACCTGCATGTCTTTGGACCAAGAGAGGAAGCCAGAGATCCTGGTGAAAACCCACGCTAACACAGGGAGAACCAAAATTCAAAATCCAAAATTTTGCATTACTTTGGAGTATTATTTTGCCTCCTTCCTAACAAGCCAACATGATGTGGTTTGTACCAAAGGATTCCTGAGGTTTTCATATGAATCCTTAACTTAAAGCCTGCAACAGCCTCAGCAATACAGTAAAGTTGGTCAGGATCGCTGGTGATTCTGTAGGCCTTTTAATTAAAAACTCGCCAACATCTGGCATGCTAAATTGATGGTGGGCCAACTTTGGACCCCACTTTGGTCAGCCCTGGTCAAGAATGAACTCAAAGAGACAGTAAAAACCTGCCAATCATCGTCAGTTATGTGAGGAAGGAGGGCATATATGCACTACCACATTCATTAATTCATGCACAAACATTAGCCCAGGATGTGCACATACAAACACACAGTACAGTAAGCCCCTTAGCCTTTCTATACATATATAGAGCTGTGTTATGTAACACTATCTCTGAGGTCTCTAATGTGCAGACTAATGCATCAGCAAACAGCCTCAGAGCTATCAAACCTCACAGCAATAAAACACCATTCCCTGATCAATTATCTGAAATCAAATACACAAAACACACAAGTCAAATGAATTCATTCGCAACCAAACTTCAAGATGATTATATCAACACAAGGCTCAAGCAGGCTTATCAGATCATTTAAGTAACAGAGTATTCTGCTAAGAAATATACAGGAGAAGAGCTCGCCCATAAAGCACCACTAATCTCAAGCGCAACAACACCTGAGGCAAAGGCAGATAGGGAGTGTGATGGTAAGGAATGCAAGTGTGTACCGATGTCTCTGTATATGTGTGGACTTATGTGTGCCTGGCAGAAACACCAGGTTATGTAAGCCAGTGGGAGTGAGGTGCCAGGGAGGTATCTATGGAAACGATGACAGCGAGGAAAGATAGTTGACCAGCTGGGAGCGAGGGAGGTCAAACACAGTTTCTGCTCTTTTCCCACATGTGGATGAAGCTCAGTAACATCAGTGCAGCGAACTAAGACATCAATGACCTGCACATGTCACTGAGCAACAGAGCTAAAATAGTACACAGTGACACTGGGTAAAAATGAGACCATGAACTCGAACCATGACAAACATTAACAACACGTTAAACCATTTAACCACAGCATCCCTGCTTTGAGACACGATGTTTGTCACAATGTCATGCTCCCTCCCTCTCTCCCCATGTTTCTTGTCACTCTCTACTGTCTACTAACCTCTAAAGACAAATGCCATAATTATAAAATCTAAATATACTCTAGTAGGCATTATGGTCATCCGTAGTTAGATGGCTGGATGATTTGTTTCTTGCACAAAAACTGAAGTGGTACTAGTGTATCAACACAAACTCGCGCACAGGGCTTGAAAAATACACATGAATCTGAGGAAATACCGTAAATAACCAAGTCGCCATTACCGCAGTGGCATCTCTCTATAATACCCACATATTTGAGTGCAAGCTGTCTAAGAAGTGCACAGTTTTCCACTTTACCTTTACTTTCTATGTAATGTTAGTTTTGACAACAATGTCGGGAATAACATGAGCAGTTCTCAGCTGCCTATTGTTAGCCTAACATGGTGAAACTAGTAACATCAGCTAACTTAATTTTGCTTAGCTAGCGTAGCTCATGTTAGCAGGCTAACAGGGGACTGCTAGCTAAGATACAAAAGCAGCAAGGACTTTTTTTACAAAGCTGCATGCAACGAAAGAAGGAAATGTTAGTGTTAATGTTACTTTAAATGTTAAATGTAAGCGTTAATGTTAAGTTTAACATTAAATGTAAGAGTTAATGTTAAGTTAAATGTTAAATGCAAGTGTTAATGTTAAGTTTTGTTAATGGAAACATTACTACCCAAAAGTCAGTCCTGCACGGTTCAAAGACTCCTGCATATAATGTAACTTTCTTAATAATATGGAGTCATTTTAAACGCTGAAAAATAAGAATAACAGTATGTTTTATATAGTGATAAAATACAGGTTACATCTGACAGTGTTTGTTTGGCCACCGGCAACAATCTGGGTTTCTCATGTGGCCCCTCAGGAAAAATAATTGCCCACCCCTGGTCTAGGGGCTGTGGTGGTCCCACAAAATAGATTAACTCAACAAACTGTGGCGTTATTGTGAAATATAACGATAGTTGCTCTAACTAGGGCAACCTAATGACCACAAAGTAAACATCATTAATCTGTCAGAATCACAAACAGAACACATTCAAAGTGTTTGCTAACCGTGTTAAGTGGTGACTGTCGGCCGAATACGTCGTGGTTGCTTATAGTGACAGCAGCTGTTGAAAACACGAACAGAGCATTAGGTGTCCTCGCAAAAGCCTTAAATTTGACTTTAATCTATTTACAATACATACTCATGTGTATTTATTATGTACGTCGACCATTTATATAAATTACAACAAGCAAGCACGGACGCTTTAATCTGAAAGTCACACAGTTAGCAGACAGTAGAGTCACTACGACTAGCCACCGCAGTTGCCACATTTGTCTATAAAACTGGCTCTGCTGCGACCATCATCATGTAATTTCTCCAACAGGGTGTAGAATCCATATTAATTATTCAGATTTAGTATACTATTCAAAAATATATTAAACTGATATCTCTGTCCAGGTCACATGTCAAGTATAAAGTGTAAAACTATCCTCTAGACTGGCTGTACAACTGGAGACACTTCCCTGTATTCATCTAGATGGCCTCTTGATTTCTGATTTCTGATGTCAAGTACACAGACACATGCATGGTACATCATCTGGAGGAAGCTCAGCTGTTGCCATATATATTACACAAACAAATGGTCTGAACAAGACATTAAGAAGGCCCATAAGAAAACTGAGTCTTTAAACCAAGCATTGGATAAACTATAAAATGCATGATGGTTGATATGAAATCAAGGCTCCTCCTGAAAAATTGCCACAAAAGGTCTTGACATAACATTTATTTACATATTTTTTATCCTGACATGATGGTATTGAAAAACAATAACTTAGTACCTTCTTGTGGTGTGGTATAGACTGTACATTTTACTAGCTACTGTACGGTACTTACCAGCATAGATGTGATTAGAAAAGATTATTACATCTAAATCAGTAGAAAATCCTGACATTCTTTGAAAAGATTTAGCATTATGTGGCTCCCCTGAATTCTTGCTGTAGTTGTTAGGACAATTAATTGGCGCTAATAGGACATTTTACAAACTATCTTTAATGTTGGAACAGGGCTCGTGGCCGATTGCAGCACCTGTCACGTACATCACCGTTTTGCATGGAGGCTCCATACATAAAGTCAAGGTAGAGAGGGAGAACAAAAAATCATTCTTGAATATACAACGCAACACTATCAGCTATTTGTTCACGATACAATACGGACAGGGAAGAAAAGAAATCATTCACTGTCACTTTAACTTTCTCACTGTACCAATTTTACATACTCTCCTCCAAATGATCCAGCCAGATAACCATCCATTCATGAAATGAAATTGCACACTTAAGGATCTTCTTTACCCCAGGAATATTCACCAACATTAATGGCTTGCAAGAGTGGCATTTAACAATGTACAAGACATGCAGCAGAAGTAGTCCTGGCCAGTCATACTGTAAGTCACAGAACAGCTCATCACCCATTGTAAAAAAATAGAAAATTTTCCTAAAATGTAATCCACAAAATCACACTTCAGGATATTCTCTTGAAAATTATTCAATTCGGAGTGACAAAAAATGTTTTATCAAAAATGGCGTATGGAAAAGTAGCCAACTAGGCTGCAGCAAAAGTAGAGAAAATACTGGCCTATTAATCGGCTTTTTCCCGCTCAAAACTATCATTATTATATCGGCCTTTAAAAATCCACTACCAGTTGACTTCTAATTCCTTCTATCTTAAATCCACCTATGTGTGTAATGGCAGCCCCTTAACTTAACTTGTAAGTGAAGAGGAGAGATATACCATAACCCTGAGAGAGGCTTAATAAATTGAGGACAGATATGCAGGAGTGGGGGAAACGTCACAGAAGCACAGTGCTGTGACACACATGACGTGCTGTCTGTGGGTGTTACTCAGAGTCCAGACACAGAACAATGGAGCTAACTGGGTCGCCGTTGTCGACTGGCTGTGCCAAACAGCTGGAGAGATGGAGAGGGAGATGATTGAGGAAGGAGGGGAGGGAGGGTGAGGAATAAGGAGGAACTGGCTTAAAATAGGAGTAGGAACAGACCAGAAATGGGGAGGGAAGCTAGGGGAACAACACAGGGGAGATCATCCTGATACCTACTACTTTACTTCACGGCAAACTCACTAGTGGCTGGTCATCACAGCTAGGGTGACCAGGTGTCCCACTTTACGAGGGACTGCACAGCATTTTTATCCTTTATCCCAAGTCGTACATGTTGAGACGATGTCCCTCATTTTCACTGGCTCTACTTTTCAAAGGTCAAACCACTACAGGACAGTCAAAATCTGGCTTTTATTCATTGGCTGTGAAGAAAGCAGTGAAGGCTGTCATCGCGGCTCTGCATTTGCTGACAAACTGCACACACATGGTCAAATGCAGGTCAACTTTTCACCATCTTTGCTAAGCTATGCCCAACAGAGACAATTGAGAGTCACCGCAAAGTCACCAGCTATGCAGATTTAGGTGGAATATGATGGAAACTAGAGGTCGACCAATGTGGATTTTTTTATGGCCGATGCCGATTTATTGGAGAATCAGGATAGCCGATAGCCGATATATGATGCCAATGTTTTTGGGGCCGATAATTTCTGTTGATTTTCTTTTTTTTTTCCTCCATCTGATGAAATATAACAGCTTAATAATGACAAATGACACACAAAATTTCTCAACTTCAGTAAAGATTTATTGAACAACACCTATGGTGTCTCTCCAATCTACATTTTGTGTCTGCACTGCAGTGCACTTCAATTTTTTAAATAAAAATAATGTATAATGTGCTGCACGGTGGTGTAGTGGTTAGCACTGTCGCCTCACAGCAAGAGGGTCGGAGGTTCGATTCCAGCTTGCGGCTCTTCTGTGTGGAGTTTGCATGTTCTCCCCGTGTAAGCGTGGGTTTTCTCCGGGTACTCCGGCTTCCTCCCACCATCCAAAGACATGCTGTTTAGGTTAATTGATTACTCTAAATTGCCTGTAGGTGTGGATGTGAGCGTGAATGGTTGTCTGTCTATATGTTGTCTGTCTCTATGTGCCCTGCGATGGACTGGCGACCTGTCCAGGGTGAACCCCGCCTTCGCCCTATGCCAGCTGGGATCGGCTCCAGCCCCCCCGTGACCCCTAACGGGATAAGCAGTTGACGATGGATGGATGGAATAATGTATAATCTAAACACTGAATACATGAAACAGGTAATCAAAAAAACTAAACTTCAAAAAAATGTCAAATAAACCTTTAATAAAAGTTTTAGTGCACTTGGCAGCATTTCCACACCTGCTTGATAATCTGCTTAATATGCTCAGACATCAGCTGACGCTGATTATGGGAAAAAGTCAAATAATTGGCCCGATTAATTGGCTGACTGATTAATCGGTCAACCTCTAATGGAAACTACCTCAAAGAAAAGGAAGAGCAGCTACAACAAAGACTATTATTAAGACTACTTCTGAGCATTTAAAAGCCGGTGGACGGTGATTCTCAGAGTTTTTTGTGAAATCTGCCAGTTATTTTTCAATTTCACACCAGGAGCATACAACATGAAGTGACACAGTTCATGTGGGTTTCACAAGATGTTACAAGATGTAGGGCAGGATAGAAATGTTTATTATTTAACCTACATAGACACTCACAGTGTCCCACACAAACATACTCTTTGTCCCACATTTGGTTTGTTGTGATCTGGTCACCCTAATCAGCACACATGTCAACACAATCCAAAAACATTCATATAAATCAATATGTATGAATCAGTTTTGCGAGGTGAAATGAAAAGAAGGAGCCCACAGTAGTGGTGCTGCCTGCTGTCTGTCTGTCTGTATGAGTGCATGTAAATAATACATGCTGTAACACTGGCTCTCTCTCACAGAAGCTGACTCCTGAGCATCTCAGCCGCAAAATAATAAAGTGGACAGCTACTCAGGCGAGATGATGCTGCACACCATCGTAACCCATTCAAGTTTCACAATTTGAAGGGCTGTGTGCCAATCCACAAACCATAACTATGTCATCATCTCCACAATGAGGAGAAACATCACATCAGTCAGTGATCCACAGGCTCAAACATGGTATCAGACATCCATGTCTTTACGTTATGTTGCACTACGAGATGTTATATGTTGCATCTAAGCCCCCAAACACTATTCGTGAGCAGCTAGCAATTGGCTGGTGTCATTAAGCTACCTAGCTGTTAGCTAACATGCAATGTAGCATGTTATCTTTCACCGCCATCACGAAGTGTGTATTTACAGTCACCGTAAAGACTGTCGCTTAGCTAGCCTGCCCCACAAAGCAGCGCGGCATTGTTCTTGGTGTGAGTGCTGCCAAGGAAACCTGAAAGCGTGTTTAGGTTGGCCACGTTTTATTTTAGCTATATAATGACTGTCGACCAGTATAACCAGCTAACGTTACGCCTGTAGCTAGCTAAGTGGGTAGCCAGCGAGCTAGTACAAGCCCCTGTTGTAGTTATATCGATGTTCTATCAAGACATTGCTCAGTTGCCTTTGTGGTCAAGACAGCACCATTAAACACCACCAGACACAGCACTAGTGCGACATTAAACTGAACCGTACCTTTTCTGCGTCGACCTTGGCGACTACAGGATCATTTCCTGACGTGGATTCTTTGTTTATGTGATTTAGTGGCTTGTTTTCATCAATCCGTCTCGTCTCTCTCCTCCGGGAGTCGTGCCGCCCCGGCTGACAGCACTACTGCTCTGGATGACAGGGCTCCGCCCATAGCAACCAATCGGGTACCGAGCTTCTGGAAACTGAGGCAAGGCTCGTTTTCTATTGGCTGGCGGTGGTGTCCATCAACGTGTCGCTAGGGGTGTAACTTGGTCCAAGGGCAGGACACCTGCCACGGAAGGATGCTGAGCGCCGCAGGTGCGGTCAAATCAAGTGATGAAAGGGGCTGTGGAAAAAATGAAGACAGGCGTGATAACAGACGGGTTTACCACAGGCAGCTGCACAAACACACGAAGAGATGAAATAGTCAGCCTCTCCACCACGCATTTGTGTTCACATTTTTCAAATTATTATTTTAAATATCACTAAATAGTGCTTACTATGCACACAAGGCATTTTATTTCATTAGGTGAGCATTTTTCAAAAC
The DNA here is from genome assembly GCA_947000775.1 of Pterois miles. NCBI lineage: Eukaryota > Metazoa > Chordata > Actinopteri > Perciformes > Scorpaenidae > Pterois > Pterois miles. Next base: position 19,849,867 of record CAMQGK010000052.1, read on the forward strand.
AAGTTCCACACATTTTTTTCATACTTAGCGTGAATGGTTGCCTCGCTCTGTGTGTCAGCCCTGTGGTGGTCTGGCAACCTGTCCAGGGTGTATCCTGCCTCAATCCAATGTCAGCTGGGATCGGCCCCTGCAACCCTGAATAGGATAAATGGTTACAGATTTTTTAATTATTATTATTATTGTTATTTTAAATATCACTAAATAGGGCTTACTATGCACACATCTAAATCAGCACTTTATTTCATAAGGTGAGTGTTTTTTAAAACAAATTCCACATATTTTTCATACCTTTAATGTAAGAAAATTAAATATGATTTTTTAAAAATCTTTTTATTATTAATTAATATTTATTGAAATACCAATATATGAGACATGCAGCATGGTGTTGCAGTGGTTGGTCTTCTATGTGGAGTTTGCATGTTCTCCCTGTGTTAACATGGGTTTTCTCCGGCTTTTTCCCAAAGTCCAAAGACACGCAGGTTAATTATGAAACTCAAGTTGCCCATAGGTGTAAATGTGAGCTTCAATGATTGTCTGTCTCTATGTGTCAGCCCTGTGATAGTCTGGCAACCTGTCCAGGGTGTACCCTGTACTAATCCAATGTCCGCTGTCCCGCCACCCTGAATAGGATGAGCGGCTACAGATAATGAGTGCTTTTCTGTAACTTTCATCATTTATTTAGTCTATATTTCAAAAGTATCATTAATGTTGTAATATAATACTTCAGTCATCTATTTAACAAGGTAAACACATAACTTATGTTCTTATGACAGCATTAAACAGCTCTAATGAGGTTTTGATAGCTCATGGAGCTGTGTTTGGAATATGAATAGAAAACTCTGCTATTGTGTGTCATGTGTCAGCTTTTCAGAAAAACAGATGAAGAAACAGGAAAGTGGGTCAGTGCTGCAGCTCTCTATTGGGTGCATTTATAATCTTAGAACAGAATCACTTACTCAGCACATCTTATTTCAGACTGTGTGTGTGCTAGTGTTTTAGCAGTCACCTTTTTCTTTTTTTGCTGACCGTTAAGGTTAGAGGGGACTCTAATCTTAATGGATAGCTTATTGCTCACACAAAATAACAAAGTGTTTAAATGTACTTCAGGTTTCTCCATGTTTTTTTTTTGTTATTATTATTTCAGTCATCTTTGTGTGGAAACCAGTTAAAACAAATAATCACCAACCTGACTCCAACAAATGCAATGATGTACAGAACATACACTGAGAAGAAGTCTCCTGTACAAATATTACACAACAAAAACAAACATACCTGCACAGCATAACAGAAAATGAGAGGGGGGATCCACTGCTTGGCATACCACTACAGAAATCTGTACACCTGTCTAACTTTCCTCATCTCGTTCCTCTTTCACCATTATCTGCTTGTTGATGATTGTCATTGAATCAAAGCAGCAGTTAAGAAGAAGAAGAAGAAGAAGAAGAAGATCTACCTTTATTAGTCCCACAGTGGGGAAATTCAATTTACACTCTGTTAAACTCATACATGGTACATGCAGACCTGAAACACACATACATGCATTAATGGAGAGATGTCAGAGTGATGGGGCTGCTCCAGACAAGTGCCCCGAGCAGTTGGGGGTTTGGTGCCTTGCTCAGGGGCACCTCGGCAGTGCCCAAGAGGTAAACTGGCACCTCTCCAGCTACCAGTTCACACTCAGTTTTTGGTCCATGTCGGGACTTGAACCGGTGACCCTCCGGTTCCCAAGCCAACTCCCTACAGACTGAGCTACTGCCGCCCCCATAAAAGGCAGCAAAAACAAAGGCTTATTATCCAGAATAGCAGTATAGAGACAAAGTTCAGGCGATGTCTCACAAGCACAGTGACAACAAATCTTACTAAATGTAACGTGGCAAACGTTTTAATCCAGTTCAGGTCAGTCACTTAATCAGGAGGTCGGAACACTAAAAGTATGGTTTAATGGTTTGAAGATTCTGCAGCACATTGGTTCAGGTTTATAATTAGTCAGACCACAAACTGTATTTTGCTTCTTCTTTTCTTTTCTTCTTTTGTATTTTATTGTGCTATGGACGCCTATATTATGTCCTTAATAAAGTCTGAATTCAACTGAACATGCAGATGGACTGTACAAAACGGCATGCAACAAACAAGGAAACAAATTCAAATTATACCAGAGCAACATACAGTAAAAATATGGCAAAATATAGGCATCAGTTTACAGTTAGCAGTGAACAAGAGGATAGCTGCTACACATAACTGATACACGACATTCAGTGATTGTCTCTTTATCCCATGTTTTCCTCTCATTGGCTGCTTTCGCTCATATTTAAGTACCCTGTAAATGTAATTATGATCTTGCCTTAATTCAATAGATCTTTTGATGTAATTCAAATGCAAAAGCTCAGTTTACGTTGTAATTTAACCCAGTCTGTTCTCATTCCCAGAGCATGCAATACCAATGCTTAAGGCACCCTTTAGCTTTGATATGCAACACACCAGGCTTTCCATTAACTACAAAGAAAAGTTATTGGACGTTCAGGGAAAGAGCACCTGGAGTGTGGTGACGTAGCTTTAAAAGCAAAAAGAGACACACTGGGTGGTCCAACAAACAGAAGACTTTCTTCCAGGAGACGGCTGTTTGTGTCCTGGGTGTCACGTTACAATCCGTTCATTCATGTCCCGTGTTCACAACATTCAGTGTCATTTTTACTGTATAAATGTAGTAATTTTAAGTCCAACCATGTTGTTTTTCCTAAACTTAATTATAGTGGTGTTTTCTAGGTGTTTTTGTTTACTTCACAACATTATGCATGTTGACTGCGACCAAAGAGTGACTTCTAGTGGTCTGACCAAGCCTCAGTATGTGACGGGTTGGGATGAGAAGGTGTTGAACCACATGGCATTCATTTCACTGCAAACCTATCAAATATTTAATCAAAGTAAAAAATATTTTATATATGATTCTGATTATTAATATCACAATCGGTGTCAAATTATTATTTATTCTGCAACTGAACATTTAATTTTCAGATTTCATGAGTTAAATATAATTTGTGGCCTTTATGTAAATATCAGTTTCAAATGCAATACTGTATAATCAGGAAATCTATTAAGGCAGTAAACCCAACAGATGGAGCAAGAGAAATGACCAGAAAACAGAAAAACAGAGGGAGGAAGCAGAAAGCATGATAAATGTCCTGCATTATTTAGGTAGCTTATTGCATTATCCTACTAATTTGAATTTAAATTGTTCCATAGATGATATTAAAATGACATGTATAATGGATGCAAGCTGGCATTTGCATTTCAAATGTATTACTTTTTGTGGGCATTAAATGAAAACAAATACAGCTTCTGATTTACAATTTGATTTGTATCATGCCAGCATTATAATTCCATAAACCATGTCTGAGTTTATGCAGTCTCAGACCCATTATCCTTGAACCTCTTTCTCAGCTCAGCGTCTTATGTGGGACATAAAATCATTTTTTTGCATGGTGGTTGCAGTGGTTAGCACTGTTGTCTCACAGCGAGAAGGACTTGGGTTCAAACCCTGGTCTGGGCAGTGTCCCTCTATGTGGGGTTTGCATGTTCTTCACATGTCCACGTGGGTTTACTTCAGGTTCTTGGGTTTCCTCCCACCATCAGAACACATATCCTCCTGGGTGTTGTGCATGGAGGTTAAGTCAGGAATGCAATCTGTACAAATCAAGTATGTGGATCATAAAATCAGATCTGAGATGCTCCACTGTGGCGACACCTTACGAGAACAGCCAAAAGACGCACAACAACAACAGCTAGCACTTTTCTTTCTTGGTTTTAGACATTTTAGTTCACTGTGACTGTCCTCAGGGTGATAGTGAGACGTACAGTGTATGTTGGTATTTATCCTTCCATTCATTTATGTTATTCCTAACTTCACTTTACCGTACCCTGGAACAATATCAAATGTACGGCCACATAAGCAGGCAAGCATAGGGGCAACAGCAGCTGGAGTAGCACAACGGGTCAGCCACAAATTGTAAGGTGTCTGGTTTGATCCCTGGCTCCTTGTGCCCATGTCAGAGTAACTTTACCCCTGTGTGTATACGGTGGTAGAACAGTTCTGTCATGTAGGAGCCTAAAGATATAACCATCAACAGGCTCCTACAGACCAGTGGTTTACAAAGCCTCATTTCAGGCATAGCGGGGATCTGCGGCGGTCAGCGACACCCGCTGGAGGTAGGCTGGCGGCTGGTAGCAAGGCGGCCGCGACGTCTCCATGAAGATTGTGGAGGAGGTGAGGCTTTTGCGGTCTTTTTTCAAGGTGTGTCTTCTCTGCCAGCGACAGAGTAAGACCTCCACCTGCTCTCTGAAGAAGCTGGTGGTCAGGGTGTACAGGATGGGGTTCAAGGCGCTGTTGATGGGAAGGATGAAGATGACAACCCAGCTGGAGATGGTGCCTGAAGGAAAACAGGGGTACATTTTTAAGCAGTGCCTGCCTGTAGATGCTTTTTATAGTGCTACTCCATAAGTAAAGGATTCAAACAGTAGAACACTGATGTGTGGCAGAGTGATCTAGTGATTTATGTCATGTTTCATCTTATTTTCTATCTTCAAATCTGTTTATAGGGATTTTACAAAGTGACAATATCAGTAAGGTTTGCAACATTTGAACTAAACCACAAACCAACTCCCCAATCTTACAGAATGTCTGACGAAATAAGGACAAATATGTAAAGAAAGATGATGATGGTACTACTACTACTACTACTACTACTATTAATAATAATAATAATAATAATAATAATAATAATAATAAATACTAGTTTTAGGGAAAAACACAAATATTTGCGTTACATGTGTCACTAAGAGATTGAAAGACCTTTTCACAAAATTATTTAAGTTTTGTCCATAACCAGAACATGTGCACCCATATCTAAATTGTTTAATCTTCAACACAATTTCATTTCTTACCCGGTATCTCCACCTCCAGTAGTGAGAGGACCTTCACCAGAAATATGGGAATCCAGCAGAGGGCATCAGAGAACACTATGAAGAAAAATCTGTTGGCCACGGCCACGTCTCTGTGCAGCCTGCTCCTCAAGTCCGTGGCGTTGATGCCCGTTTTATAGATGGAGTAGAACATGCTGGAGTAGGAGAAGGTGATCACCAGGAACGCCACCAGGTTTAGACCTAAAGAAATGCACATGCTATTCACACACATATATGTAGTGGAGGGGAAATAAGTATGTATTCAGAGTCTAATACATTACATATAAAAATCAATCAACACAAATCTGAGGGGTTGTTAATGTTAGTAAGTTCTGCAAAACAAGTTTGTATTTATTTTTGGGACTTATTCTCTAATCTTATCTTATTTTGGCACATAATGAATAATTGTACCTATTTTGCACCTCAATTAGTTAGTTTTTTGTAAGATGTCACAAGCCAAAAATGTTGGCAATTTAATCTTTCACAATACATTGTATTTATATATTAATTGTACAAGTTTCTCATGTTTTTTTTTTGTAAAATCTTAATCTGTAATGTAACTACTAACCACAGCTGCCAAATAAATGAAGTGGAGTAAAACGGACACAGACACACACACACACACAGAAAAGCGAGTGATGATGAATGACAAATCGTAGCACCTCAGACATGAATTAATTCACGATTCTTATTTAACAGCCCTCTTAGAGAGGATGTCAGAATAATTCATTCATAATTCATTTATTCACCGCCATTGCCAGACTTCCACTGGTCCTCAGCGAGAACACTGAGTAACAACAACAACCCAGTCTGATCATGTATTGTTGATAGGTGTTTGCTGTTTCTGGTTCTGTTAGTTGGTTGGTACACATTGTCACTTAAAATGGGACTAGATTGCTCTTGAAAGATGAAAAAAATAAAGTTGCAACATATTCACCTGTACATCCATATATAATAACAATATAATTAGTTTTCGTTTCCATGTCTCCATGGAAAAAGCTCAGTGTGTGTGTGCATTTGATCACTCATTAGTTTCTTTAGATGCTTTCGATTGAAGAAACACCCTCATCTTAAATGTAGACGACTGGTTTTGGAGGTATCCTCAAGTGCTAATCAACAACACACACAAAAAAAGCTGTAACCAACTTCTTAGTTCATTGCAAATATCAGTATTTCACAGTGAAATGAGCTGATGTGGGAAAAAATACATTTTTTTTTCTTCAATTTACCCAGAAAAATCCCAGTTGAATATCCTTTGGCGGTAGGTTTTTCTTGCCTGTCAGAGTGCAGGGGAAAACAGACGCCGTTACGTCCGTAGTAGTTTCCAAACACGTCCTCGTTCATCAGGGGCACAGCAGCAATAATGAAGCCCAGCAGCCAGATTGAGGCCAAGACCACCTTATAGCAGGATGATAAACATGCTGTTAGGATTTCTGCTCTCCAAAACCAAACTGATGACTCATTGGATTTCTACATCTTTGCTGTCATTTAATGAACTAGAGCGATGAAACATTTCAGTCTAGTTGTCTCCTGTTGACTTGACTCAACAGGAGACAACTAGACTGACTTGACTTGAGAAAGAAAACAGCTGGCAAAGCTTTCTCACAAAGCACAAAGACCCTCTTTCAGTCAGACTTTCAGGCTGCTTTCATACCAAAATCAGGCGGTGCGACAAAAACGCAAGTTATCCCCATTTGGGTGCCGCTCAAGGGGCCGAAAAAACAAACCCTCTGCTGTAGCCTGTGATGGAAAAGTAGAAAAGAATGAGCTTTTGGAGAAACGCAACTCAACATCACGCTGCAATTGTCAAACATGTAAGACCTGTACAATGAGGGGACAAAATGTTTTATCTTTTGTAGTTAATAGGCAATTAATGTGACTCTGCCACACTGCCACACAACCCTGCGGCAAACTGACGCAACACCTGATCTGGTGTGAATGCAGCCAACAGACAGTTAATAACAGAAATATAGCACATAAAGAGGAAGTTGGGGTGATGATAATAGTAACAGTGAGAAGTGCTATAATGGCAACGCTGCGTTTTTAGTCAGCTGACACTGCTATGAATGAAACAGCTGATTTGCCTGAAATATAGCTTTATAATTGTGTTGGTAATGCAAGTTGTCTTAATTTTCTTAACTTTCTCAGTTGTAATTCAGGACATTAAGTTCTTCAACGCAGCATTTCAAGAAGTTGAGCTGAACCTAAGTGAACCAGCTCAGTTTCCTCGCTGAAGGGTAAAGGTGTCAAAAATTAACAGGTGTTTCGATGAGAGTCTTCTGTAATCTTTTAATCTCAATCTTGACATTGAGATTGCTAATTGGGTGTTTTCACACACACACACACACACACACACACACACACACACACACACACACACACACACAGACGATGAGTCAACTGACAGCATGATTTTACGGCTTAGTTGTAATGATTGCAGTGTCATTTATATTGATTTTGGCAGTCTATAAAGGTGGTGTTGTGAAACTCCCTGTGACCTAAAGCTGAAATGCTGCACCTCCTCACATCACATGGCTTTCCTGGCTCTCTACCTTGCTGCTCTGGATCTGCTGTGCAGTATAATTAGTCTATAGCTGAACGTAGCTTCAACGAAGAGACAGTCACACAAGGTGCACTGGCGGAGTGCTCAGCATAACACTAAATTGCTCATTATTTTCAAAGAAAAACTACTAAAGGACAACAAATACAATGTTTTCACACCATAAGGTTGCATGATTAGTTTACGCACCACATAACTGAAGTGTAGTAGTAGACTTGTGTATAAAAACAGCACAAAAAACAAAAATGACCCAATCAAAGTAATGTGAAGGTTTTCCTGTATTTCTCTATAAGTCGTGCAAAGTTACTCACCACAGTTTGAAGTTTGCCTGGGCGCAGATTGCTGAAGGGGAAGACGATGACCAGGAACTTCTCCAGGGTCAGGTAGGTCAGGAGCAGGACAGACACCTGACAGAAACACTCACTCACTGTGAATCTTAAAGGATAATTTATCTCCTTCCAGATATACATTTAAGCTTAATATCATAGAAGAATGCAGATATTAATGTGCTTTATTGTTGTCACAGGACTAATTGACTCCTTGTTGGTGCATTCAAGTGCTTAGACAACTGAGACCTGAGAGTAGTATACATGATTCATAGTCAATATGAGCTAACATATGCAAAGCCATTTATATGCTTCATTAATCTCTGCTCAGTAGAATACTTATTATATCAGTGAGACTGTCCACGTTAGTTTCATTACAGATATCGACACGGCATCAGAGGTCAGTTAAGGGTGCACCGATCCAATCAGGTGTCGACCACACGGGACAAATCCACATTAAAGGGACTGTATGTAACTTTTCAGGGGATCTATAAGCAGACATGGGATATAATATTCATAACTATGTTTTCATTAGTGCATAATCAGCTGAAATTAAGAACTGGGTTGCTTCTGTTTGCTTACAATGAGCCTGCAGCAGGCGCTGTAGCGTTTCCTTTAACTCCGTCTCCGAGCTCTCGCTCCAGCCTCGTTCTAGGTCTCATACAGAGATAACGCTGGATTTGGCTATTGGTGCATTTTACAACTTTTAGGACCCGATGATTTAAATAAAGGCTATTCAAGTGTTCATACTGGGATGTCGATTTACTGAAAAAAAGCTATCCGCCAATTTACAGACGTGTCTTTCCCAATGTAAGTCTATGGGAAAAAGTGTTTTTGGACCTAATGGCATCACGTGATGGACAAGGAAGACAGAATTCCACCATTTGGCCACAATGTAAAATTTGCTTCAAAGGCGAACGCTCTACCCGGGGGCTCGCCCAGAACTGACAAACCAAAAATTGGCTCCAGTGAGAGCCTTTCAGATTTTTATGTTATGTGAAAGCCACTGTAGTTCTTTGACATGCCTGTGAAACTGCAGAGTGCAAAACTGTGGTACTGCTGCAAAACTGTGGTACCGTAAAACTATGGTAACGCCAACCGCCATCTGAATTCTGTTGCTCCTTAAGTAGTGTTATTGTGGTAAGGATGGCCTCTGAGTGGGGCAAACAGTATCACCATAGTTTTGCACTTGGCAGTTCATGTTACTGCAGGAGGGGTACTCAGTTGGTTGCGATCTGCAACCACACCACCAGATGCTGCCAAATCCTACACACTGTACCACTAAAAGGTGCCCTGTGGTGTTTTCTGACAAAAGGCAAGTTTCACAGTATTTTGTTGATTAACAGTTGGTGGTGGTAATTCACATAGAATTACAATATAACAACAAAAGCAAACATGGGTGTGAACCGAGAACGATTTATAGTATTAAAAAAATCTGTACTGCGAATGGTTCACGCATAACTACCATATCTTTAGGAGCAGAAACAGACTACAGTGTCAGAGCCAGTGGCTGGATGCTGGGCTGATAAAATATTGGAAACAGCAACAACAGCAGCTTATAATGAGATCAGTGAAAAAGCAGCATCAGCAGAGTAAGAGTGTGTAAGCGCTATCGGCAGCTTAGCTATATCTTGGATATGTATTGCAGTGAATACAGTTTGTCACAGGTTCACACAGCGTATTAGTGTGTGTGTATGTGTGGTTGTGAGTGGGGTGCTTATCTATAAATTACCTCTGAGGAGAGCATGGCCAGGAATCCAATGGTCTGACACTCCACGCTCTCCATCCAGAGCAGGGCGTTGCGATTGTACTGCCCGCGAAATTTCACATCAAACACTCCGACGAAAAATAGGTACACGCCCATGAGGCAGTCTGCACCTGCACAACAAGAGATAGTGACTGTTTACTGTCTGTTTGCTCTGTGTGGGTTTGTTAGAGGAGTCCATCTGGCAGCTGCCGGCAGACCAAACATTTCTCATTAAAATGCAATATTATTTCTACCCTCCAGAGCAGGCATGGGACACACACACGCCTGGATGTTGCTGTGGGTAGGTGTGTGTGGGTGGATGAGACACTAGGTGAGCTACTGGGTTAATTTAAGACACCATGACTCAATGCGTCTTTTATACACACAACATGGACGGAAAATGAGAAACAAGGATAAGATAAAACATGTTATGTCCTTTTTTCTACAAGGGTTAAAGCTACAATATGTTTTTAAAAAGATCTATCAGTCTATAGAGACTTTGTGGATCCAATGAGCCCATCTGTATTCATGTGTGATGATGTTAGTCCCCATAGTAGCCATTCACTGTAGTGAGACCATTTTTTAAAAACTTGACCTCACTGTATAAAATGACCTGTGGTGACCTCTAGGATGATCACAGCCTCCTGAAATGTTACAGCCACAAACTAGAGACCTAGAGCATTCAGAGGATGGGTGGCTTCCCTAGGTAGATTGGCACTAAAGGGGTTTCTGAGCAGTTTCCAAGGCAAAAGTGGTTGCTTTTCAATTGCTGAAAAATGCAATTCTTGTAGAAATCTGGTATTTTGTTAGACTTCACACTCCCTCAGTCTTTATCATAAGGTGTGTTACTCCAGCTACTGCAAAACATTTAACCCAGATATTCCTCTCTGCAGTTTATTTTCACTCTTCTCTGTAAAACTGTGACAAAAGATGACTCTGGATAAAAAATACGGAGCATAAAAACAAACTGCACAAAGCCGCATCTGTGAAGATCTGTTCACCGCCTTCATCTCGAGGAGCTATTAATGATAATACTGCTGCTCAGGATTGTGAGTATTAATTCCTGGGATAATCACGGCTAATGATCACAAATGATCTTCTCCAAGGAATTCAGAGATTTGATGGATATAAAGATTTCACAGGATCACATGTAGAATTTCATTCAGTGCAGGATGTTTTATCACATGTGACATCATATCCCCAGAAAAAGCTGATCCACTGGCCTGGTGTGACAAATCAAATGTGCAGCAGTGTGATCACTGCTTAGAAAGTCAGGCCTAGATACCCTCAAGTAACCTATTCTGTCTGTCCAGACTTGATCATTGCAATGTTACACTAACACCAAGGCTGCAAATGGTGATGTGTGGCTCCACCTGGTGCCTCATTTCACAACTGATTTCAATGTGTTTTAATCACATATGAACAAACATGGTTGATCTTCCACCGGTCTGGACAAATAGCACTTTCATTCCCCTACAAACTCTATTTGGTCCCCACTGAAGGCTGGAGGTGACCTATTCATGAATACAACAGCCTTCCCTTTAATATCAATGTATTTGCCTCTGGGCCTGATTAACACACTGAACTGTGATTATGTTTTCACACACACATACACACACACACACAAAAAATACAAATTAGGGATGTGAACAGTGATTCAGAGGTCTGGATCCAGGCTACTCGTCTCCATCACCTTTTTATAAGAACACTTTGAAGATTCACTTTTAGAGATCTTCTTTATTTTCATTTGATTATATAATCTGACACCTACTTTTTATCCAACCGTTTCAGCCGCCTGAGATCCGCAGGATCACGGCTGATCCAGACTAACTTTACTGTCTTTAAGAGGCTGTTGCAGGTTCAGTTTTAGAGCTAGAGTGAAATTTTGAATGCAGTATAAATGTGTTATTTTCGCATATTGTAAAACGGATGTGTTTGAATATTTCTGCAGTTTTGGAATTGCATAAAAAACTGGGTATCACTGCAAAGCTGAGACTCTTGTGGGTCCAATGAGCCCAACTGTATTCATGTGTTATGATGTTGTCTCATGTCCTTTCCTTAATGGCATTTTTCACCTCACTGTATAAAATGCCTGTGGTGCCTCGGATAATCACAGCCTATGAAACGTTACAAACACAAAATAGAGGCGAGAGCATTAGAGGATGGATGGCTTTCCTATGTAGTTGAAATAGGGGTTGAGAGCAGTTTCAGAACAGAAGTGCTCACCATCAAGTATAGGAAAATACAAATTGCATAAATAAAATGAACAGTTTTTGAAACAAATCACAGCATGTATTTTTCTATGGTGTTCCTAAGATTTAGTGCTGAATGGGTTTTTAGAGGGATTATTAATCATTTTTATCACTTTTCTCGTGGCAAAAAAATGATTAAATTTAGTACCAAATCTGTGTAACAAATGGGATCAACCCAAAAATTGCTGCAACAGCTTGTGAAATATAAGAGCATGGGAATACCATCAAATACTGCTATCATGATGTTCTAAGCTTTCATACACTCTCAGTTTATTTTACTTAACACATTAATTAATTAAGTCGTGTTTATTTCTGATCTATGACTAGAACAATCTGATGCTGTGAAATTAATCTTCAGGTTCCCAGCTTTCACTGCCACTTCTATGTGACATCTACTGTTGACCTGCTATCTCCCCCCTAAAATTTGTCTTTTAGTGCTGTTGTTGTTAGGATAAGGTTTACTTTGACAGCTACATGCCCAGTCGGAAGCTACATTTTTATTTCATTTCTGTGTTTGCACATCGTATACCTGAGAGTACAGCGGTGTGGTTACTCACAGCACAGGACCTTGATGCAGGCAGCATGAAGGTTGTTCTCTGCTTGTATCAGCGACCTCATGCCGATGACAAAGAGGTTACCAAAGCAGGTGATGAAGGCCATGACCCAGACAGACACCCGCAGCACTACATTAGCCAGCAGGTCCTCAAAGGAAGAGATGCCATCCGTGTTGGGCTTACAGGACCTGACATGAGGCGCATAGGAGCAGTACTGGAACGTCTTAAAGTAGCTGGCAGAGAAAAACACATAAAAATTGCAGGTGGTAGCAGAAGAAATGAGGGAGTATGACAGTTTGACAAGTTAGAGAGAATCACATTGAGCTAATCTGTGATGGTGGACATGTGTAAGGATTGTACGTACATGTGGGAGAGGTTCTTCATAGGCAGAAACATCTTGGTCTGAATGTCTGGGATCGCTATCCCCTCCAGCACCCTATAAGATAAGATAAGATAAGATAAGATGAACTTTATTAGAAAACAGAGCATATGTCACCACCAAACAGGCTGCAGCACGGCACGTCTTTGAGTGTGTGTGTACTCACAGAGACTGAAGATGTGTCAGGTGGTTGAAGTGGCTGGGGTGGATGTGGAGAAGGGGATTGTGGGAGATATTTCTGTAATAAGAAATAGGTTATAACGAAGTCATTAAAGGCTGCTTGGGTGGAATGTGATTTGTGGCTGAATGGCGAATACAGTCCTGTTACATTGGTATTGTTAACGAGGCGTTGCAGCATCCTGTCTCTTCCTCTTGTTTCTAAATTTATTCACATCTGACCATTTTTTAAGTGAGATCATTTGTCTGTGCTCCCTTATCACATAGTGCTTGTAAGGCAATAGAAAACCCAGAGACTATTAAGCAGGATTTGTCTCTGTGTTTGGTTTGACCCTATAATCGCTTTAAACTACTACTACTGTTTGACCACAGATGAAGAAAATTAACATATGGGTTTTTATTGCAAAAGTGTTAAGTGTTACTGGGTAAATTATCGTATGACATATCCAGTTTACTGACCTATTTCTCCAGTAGCTATAACACAGGCTTATCAGAGAAAATTTGCTTTTTTTGTCCCAATCACCCACACACAGCTGGATAAAACTGCCTGTGACGTTATCTGTGCCTGTTTGTACTCATATCTGAAACTTTTTACTTGCTGGTAGAGCTGTCAGCTGATTAAAATATTTAATTGTGAATAATTGGGATTAATCACACATTTTTTTATCTGTTCAAAATGTACTTTTTTAGAGATTTGTCAAGTATTTAATACTCTTTATCACCGTGGGAGTGGGCAAATACGCTGCTTTATGTAACCGTATGTATACATTTAATATTTGGAAATCAATTAACACAAAACAATGACAAATATTGTCCTGAAACCCTCACAGGTACTACATTTAGCATAAAAAATACACTCAAATCATAACATGGTAAACTGCAGCGCAACAGGCAACAACAGCTGTCAGTGTGTCAGTGTGTTGACTTGACTATGACTTGATCCAAACTGCATGTGATTATCATTAAGTGTCTGTAAAGGGGAGACTCGTGGGTACCCAGAGAACCCATTTTCATTCACATATCTTGAGGTCACAGGTCAAGGGACCCCTTTGAAAATGTCCATAGCAGTTTTTCCTCAAAATTTAGTGCAAGTTTGGAGCGTTCCTTCACAACAAGCTAGTATATCGTGATTGGTACCAATGGATTCATTAGGTTTTCTAGTTTCATTTGATGGCAGTATCTTCTCTCTAGCTTAAAACTGGGCCCACTACATCCTCCGAGAGATCGATTACATTAAAGAAATTTGTGGTATTTTGCGTTAGTGTATTAGCGCGTCAACTTTGACAGCTCTACTCTGTGGCCATCTTGACCAGGACTCACTGGCTGAAGAGATATTGTATCTCAGTGGGACGTTTCTGGTTAAATAAGGGATAAATGAAATTTAAAAAAATGAATAAGGATTGACTTAATTTTCTTTTTACAGACTTTTTAAGACTTGAGTAAAGACAGTATGATCAGGTTATTATTGTCAGGAACGTGACTTTAGGGTCAGTCAAACCACAATCTTCAGAAGTACATGTTGGGATATTCTCACACATCAGTCTGTACATTTAACTTTTTAATGTTGAGAGCTTAACACTCATGGGAAGATGATACACATTGTCATCCACATGTCATCCCAACTTTTCACATGCTGCCCTTTAGTCACATCCCTTTCCATCACTTTAGGTTCAGGCAACAAAACCATTATTTAGGTTTAGGAAAGAACAACATGGTTGGGTTTAAACTAGTATGTTTGTGAAGTGAAAAAGAAACTGAACGTTGTGAACAAGAGACATGAATGAACAGCTGATTGTAACATGAAAGTGAAACAACGAGGGACACAAAGAGTTGTCAGATGAAAGCTTTGTGTTTGTTGGATCCATCCAACTCCCCTCCCACCTGCTCTGAGTGTTTTTTACTCTTTGAACTACGCCACCACATTCCTGCCATAGATGGGTTTACAGGGTAATTCATTGAAAGCCCTGTGTGTCTCATAAAGGCCTTGTGCGGTATCATATGCCAAGACCCGTGACAAAGCCTCAGTATTTGATGCCCTGGGGATGAGAACGGGCTGGAGGATGACACACAGCTAAAAAGAAACTGCTTCAATGCAACATACTGGCAATTTTAACAGGCATGCTTGTTATTAGCTGTAAATGCCTGGTTAACTGCAACCAAGCACCAATTCCACAATGTTACACCAAGTTTTGGTTCTTCCAGTCGGGTTTGTGGCATGAAACGCTCCAACAAGATCTCACAAGAGTGGGAAATGTCAGTGGTTTCATGGATCAATCACGCAACTGGCAACGTCAGCATCTTCTGTTTTCATGCATAGTGTGTGTGTTTGAATGTGAGGATGAAGCGATCATCATCATCATCATCATCATCATTTGCTGGAAAAATAAATTCTGACGTAAATTACTGCATGTCCTCTCTGTGTGAGTATTTTACAGTTTTACCGTCAACTGTATGAATCATACTTTACTCCATCAGGCTGAAACTAAACTTCGTTACACTTCAGTCCCATGTAACAGTTGAACAGATAACACACACCTAATTGAAACTAAATGAAACCGATTTTATACTTGATTTAAAACTTTTATGACAAGCTTAACTGCTCTATGTCAGATAAACACATTTCTGGCATTCATTTCACTGAGAGTAATTTGTTTTCCAAAGCATGGTTTAGCTCTGTGGCCAGAGGCTTTTGACCATCTCATATTTTATATTTTTAGTGGTATGCAGTATAATCAGATGTGGTTTGTCTTGAGGATTTAGGTTTTTGGGTTTTCTGTTATATTTCCTGTTTCATGCATTTGCTTAGTCTGTTTACTGTTTTATTTTGTAAGCCAGCCACTGTCCTCAAGTGTCATGTTTGGGTTTACTTCCTGTCTTTGTGTGTTTTCCCACCAGTTTTGATGGTCTGCACCACCCTGATTAGCTTCACTTGTCCCTCATTAGTCCTACACTCACCTCACCTCCTGCTCACCTGTTCTCACTTCCCCAGTCAGCCATGCACTATAGTCTATAGACTGACCCAGTTCCTTTGCTCCTTGCCAGTTTGTCATTAAGTTCGTTCGACATGAGCCAGGTCTGCACAGAATCCATCACTGGCGATTGGCACACAATGCATACTGGTTAGATTTGTGTCCAACTTGATCCTGCTCTAACGTCATGCACATGAGATCGAGACGGCTGCAGTTTTTAGAACCAGGTGCTGCTTACTGAAAGACCCAGGGCATGATGGGATATGCCTGGCTGTTGCCTGAACAAAGAGCTGAATGGTTCAAATGGTGCCCTGTTGTGTTTACGATGTTTAAGAGATGGGAAGTCATGAACCCAACATGCTTTACATTCAAGTTATTAAGTCGTGAAGAAATCCGCTATCAGCATTTTTCTCTGACATAAAATTACCAAGAAAAACAATGTATGACTACAAATCCAATATACTGTACAATATTAACTTCTTATGCACTGATAATTGAACTTGCATTGTATAGTTGTATAGTTGATGATAATAATAATGTTGTAGGTTATGCATAAGCACTTCTCAAAATGCATGTTCATTACAAAGTGCTTTACAAGGCAGACATGAAAAAAATAAATTGTTCGAAACTGTCCGACATGCCTGCAGCTTTTAGTCTCTGCCCACTTTCCATGATGGTTGTAGTTCACATGCCACATCTTTATATCGAAAAGTCACAGTACAGAAATATCAATATGAGTGATCTTTGCAGGAACATTTTAGGTGAAATGTAGTGCATATAAAATGGTCAGACATTTTAAGTGAGTAGAATCTTTAAAAATATCTAAATGTGCCTCGTCGTTCTCAGAGTACATGCTGAAAAGGTCAAGCAGCAGCTCTTGTGGACAAATACTCCACAAGATTTTTGATGTGTCACAGCTGTAAAAGCACAAATGTAAGTAACATGGATGGACTGTATTAAGAGGAACAGACACCATGTTCCAAGACACGTCCCAGTAAAAGCTGCTCAGCTTGCACATGCGCTAAAAAAGTTCCTTATACTTCTGACTTTTTGCAGATCTGCTTTAAAGTCTTTTTCTGGGTGAACTGGACGACTTGCTGCACATGTGAATGGAAGAAATATACTGATAAAGCTCTTTTTACTTTTTATTTGGCCAATAAGTTGTGCTCATTGTATTACAGCTCTTTCTTTTGTAATGGTTGTATATTGTGGAAAGTATTCTGGCGAACAGTTCATCACATAACCTGCAATTTGACTTTGGCAATCACAGCAAAATTGCTGCACAGCATGGAGATGTTCCTAGTGGCATAGTTTGTAATAGTAATAGCTGCAGGTTTGCCATTTCCTGGGTGTTGTGCATGCTGGCTCACTGGTAAGGCCTATTAGAAAATGATGAAATACAGCCAGCCACTGTATATATATCTGAGGCAAAGAAAGGTCAGATGTATCTTTTGTGAAGTTTTTCCACACAAGCAAACTCACAAAAGGAGACAGCAGATGCTCTAAATTGATTTTTTTTTTTTTTTACATGTTTCTTGTGAAAGTGCCCAAAACATTCGATTTCCTATTCACCCACTTTGTTGTCCCTAATATTGTTTTGTTTCTCCATGTAAGTCTATGGACAAAAAAGTCATTTTGGCACAATGGCATCACATGATTGCTTCAAAGCACCGACGCCCTTCCTGGGGGCTTGGACAGCTCCCCAAAAGTGAAGCCAAATCATCTCAGTCACCCCCTGGTGGCTGGCAGCAGTATAGGTCATAAAGCCTGCCCCCTCCATTTTAGTGATCTGGACATGAGCCAAACTAAAAGTCAAAGTGCACGTCAAATATATTCATCCCAAAGATGGTTTCTCTCATTTCAGGAAGTTCTTATTATGCTGATGTATGTTCAGGTATTCATTTTTTTCTGATAAGTTTGGTTTTAATTAGTTATGTGATGCTATAGGGCTGCATGGTGGTGCAGTGGTTAGCGCTCTCGCCTCACATCAAGGATGTTGCTGGTTTGAATCTGGCTCGGGGCCCCTCTGTGTGGAGTTTACATGTTCTGCCCTTGTTAGCGTGGCTTTTCTCCAGGTTCTCTGGCTTCCTCCCACAGTCCAAAGATTAACTAATAGTTTAATTGTTGACCCTATAGGTTAATTGATGACTCTAAATTGCCCATAGGTGTGAATGGTTGTCTGTCTCTATGTGCCCTGTGATGGACTGGTAACCTGTCCAGGGTTTAACCCGCCTTTGCCCAATGCCAGCTGGGATCTGCTTTCAGTGAAGTTGTTGCACAGCCAGAAGCTCGGGAATTGTATGAGCAAGGAGACGTAACTTTAACATCCCATAACTGTCACGAGCCTCTGTAACAGAATATGTGCCAATATGATCATAAATGAGCGAATAAATCATAAATCATAAGTCATAAATGAGTTATAGAGATTTTATGGGTAGTTGTGCTTTTCTAGCCAAACAGCTACTGTTGTGCTAATGTAGCAGTTAGGTGGCTCATGCTAGCAAGCTGATTGGCTCGGGTGTGTGTGGGTGGGACCTCCATACTGTGGCTCCAGGCCCCCGATCACTACTGCGCACACTCTGGCTTCAAATGATGTCAAAATCTCCTCTGTCTGGGGCATTTTGGTTACACTTTTGTACAGGAGGAAGTGGAGGCACATTATCATCTATATCCATGCATCCATCATCAACCGCTTTTCCCGTTGGGGGTCGCGGGGGGGCTGGAGCCGATCCCAGCTGTCATTGGGCGAAGGCGGGGTTCACCCTGGACAGGTCACCAGTCCATCGCAGGGCACATAGAGACAGACAACATTCGACCCTCTTGCTGTGAGGCGAGAGTGCTAACCACTGCACCACCGTGCAGCCCCATTATCATCTATATATACAGTGTATATGGACTTTTATATGTAAAACACTCCATTATAAGTGAATGTCTGAAATGTAAATAGTGCTAAAAAAAATGCACTTCAACCTTAGTAAAGCTACTTAATTTTGTACTTAGTTACTTTCCACCAATGCCTTTCACCTGCTAAAATGATGTGTTTTGTATCAGTCTAACATTCATGGAGCAATGCAGAACTGGCAAACAGCAGGACTATATGTCAGCAGGACTATGTATATAAATCTGGATCTGACCCTAAATGGAACAAATATGACACTAATACTACTGAGGGTCGATTCTCGATGACTTCAAATGTTTCAAAATTATAGTTTTGCCTGTACAGCACTTCAATAACATCTCTGACAGCAAGGTCCACCACAAGACTAAAACTTTTTTCTTTTCTCCGAATACCCCCTTCGAGTTTCCTTCCTGTGGGAGGCATTAACAGGAAGATAAAGCCATGCTCTCTGACATCTAGAGATCCCCAAAGTGTTTTTACACTTAATATACCATAATCCCCTTCTATAATCCTCATATAATGAGGCACATCTTTCTTCTCCTCGCAGCATCAGTTACTCACAGTTTAAGGAGGGACCTGGAGAGGCTCTTAAAGGTATTTCTTGGCAACTCCCTGATCCTGTTGCAGGACAGATTCCTAAACACAGTGAAAGAGAGAAAGTTTTAAAAAAAAAGGAAATGCTAATTCCATAGATAAAAGCAAAATGAGAAAGATTCACTTACATTCATAGTTTACTCGTTCATTACCAAACATCCATTATGAGTATGGTAAAGCATAGATCAGATTACAGATATTTAAGTTCTCGATACATATTTTCCTTTCCTAATCTTTTATAAAAAATAACTATCAGAAGATGAAATTAATGAATACTAACCAATGGGAATTATTTCAGCATTTCTTTCTAAAAATGTAATTAATCATTATAATAATATAATATAATATAATATAATATAATATAATTAATCAAAACATCAACCAAATATTTCTCAGCAGAAGCACCCGATATTTTACTGTTATCAGGATGTGACATGTACGTAAGCACCATCGATGTGGGCCAGTAGGGGCCTACTGCCCCTACTATGTTGTAAAAGTGAAAGCAAAACTAAAGCGACACGTTCTAATGTGTTGTAAAACTGAATTAAACATAACATTCTGAACATCAAACAAAGCAGTTTCTTTAGGTTTAGGCAACAAGACCACTAAGTTTAGTGAGTCAGTCTAACCAGCTGGCAGAACACAACTACATGGTTTTCTAACACTGCTTCATTTGAATCTCCATCCATTATAATGAAAAGTTTTAAAAGACTTATTTACCGGTGGCATTTCAATCTAAAAGCATGTATTGTGTCTGCATTTTATGCAATCCTGTGATGTTATATCTCACCTAGTGTGGTTAATTAATCCTACTTGTTGTTCTGTGAATCTTAGCTTTATAGTGATATATCAACACACACAGGTCAGGTGCTGAGGCTAAAGTGAGGAGATCATAGATAAAACACATACACTCCTGATCAAAATCTTAAGACCAGTTAAAAAATTGCAAGAATTTACGTTTTGCACTGTTGTATCTTAAGAAGGTTCTAAGTAGAGTTTCAAAATGCAAAAAGAAGAAATGAGAGCAAGAGACTAAATGTTTTGAGCAGGCAATTTATTGAAAAGAACAATTTAACTAAAATAGGCTGTTCATCAGCTGATCAAAAGTTTAAGACCATAGCTCAAAAAAAACCCTAAAACAGAAATTAAAGTCTCAAAAACAGACTCAGTAATGAGTAGCTCCACCATTATTGTTGATCACTTCAAAAATTCGTGTTGGCATGCTTGATGCGAGTGTTTCCAAAAGGCTTGTAGGAATGTTGCTCCAAGTGGTGAAGATGGCTTCACGAAGGGCATCCACTGTCTGGAACTGATGTCCATTTTTGTAAACTTCCCTTGCCATCCATCCCCAAATGTTCTCAATTGGATTTAGATCAGGGGACCATGCAGGATGATCCAAAAGAGTGATGTTATTCTCCTGAAAAAAATCCTTTGTCAGACGGGCATTGTGAATTGCAGCATTGTCCTGCTGAAAAACCCAGTCATCACCACACAGACGAGGGCCCTCAGTCATGAGGGATGCCCGCTGCAACATCTCCACGTAGCCAGCTGCTGTTTGACGCCCCTGCACAACCTGGAGCTCCGTTGTTCCATTGAAGGAAAAAGCACCCCAGATCATGATGGCGCCCCCTCCGCTGTGCCGTGTTGAAAAAATCTCAGGTGGCATCTCCTTGTCATGCCAGTAGCGTTGGAAGCCATCAGGACCATCAAGGTTACATTTTTTCTCATCAGAGAATAAAACTTTCTTCCAACTTTGAACGTCCCATGTTTGGTGCTCCCTTGCAAAGGCCAAACGGGCAATTTTGTGGCGTTGAAGGAGACGTGGCCTTTGAAGAGGTTTTTTGTTTTTGAAGCCGTTCCTTTGCAGATGCCGTCTGATGGTTATTGGGCTGCAGTCAGCACCAGTAATGGCCTTAATTTGGGATGAGGATCGTCCCGTGTCTTGACGGACAGCCGTTCGGATCCTCCGGCTCAGTGCCGGTGAGATGTTTTTGGGTCTACCACTTGATTTTTTTGTTCCATAAACCTCAGGATCTTTTAAGAAATGCAAAATGACTGTCTTACTGCGTCCAACCTCATCAGCGATGGCATGCTGTGAGAGGCCTTGTCTATGCAGCTCAACAATCCTGCCACGTTCGAAGGCAGTGAGTTTTTTTGCTTTTCCCATCAAGAGGTCTTGACAGTGTGATTACTTGACAGAAAATGACATGGAATCCAAATTTTTGCACAGATTTGGGCTTTTAAAGGATGTGGTCTAAAACTTTTGATCAGCTGATGAACAGCCTATTTCAGTTAAATTGTTCTTTTCAATAAATTGCCTGCTCAAAACATTTAGTCTCTTGTTCCCATTTCTTCTTTTTGCATTTTGAAACTCTACTTAGAACCTTCTTAAGATACAACAGTGCAAAATGCAAATTCTTGCAATTTTTTAACTGGTCTTAAGATTTTGATCAGGAGTGTATATACCTAACACACTACAGGAAATGCAACTATGCAATATTTGAATAAACACTGGAGCCCTGCAGTGTGCTACTGCTACACCTAACTCATTTTGGTGTTAGTACAACTTTTTTTTTTTCCATCCACGGATTGACATAATCAACCATCAGCAGACTGCCAGTGAATTTAAAACAAGTGAAATTGAATTATTTACATAGTCCACCAATCCAGACAAGACTTAATTTCATCCACACAAAACACTAAATGACAATAAACAGAAGTTCTCATTGTTTGATCACTCAGTTTTAAATAAATAGTTGAAAACAATGTTTTATAATTGGGTCTTTTGAAAGAAACGTGTAGAGCTGATGAATATCTGCTGATGGGTTAGAAATTAATTAAATTTGAGAAAAATAAGCAATAAGAAACTTAATCACCACCAGAGCATTCAAAGATTCCCAAATCAATGATATCAATTTCCACTGAAACCCAGTGATTGCTTTGACTAACCACCTCTTATTGGTATTTAATGTCATCTGATATAAACTTAATTAAATATGTGAACAGAATCAATTGGCTGGTGCTCACAGTTCAGCCAGTTTCCACAGAGACTGGAACGTGTTTTCAGGAACTCTTCGGATCCGGTTGTCCATCAGTAATCTGAGCAGGACAGATAAAGAGGTGATTCAGTCCCCTGTGGTGGATCCCTACTGGGACTGGGTGCAGACTCATTTGTTGCAGTACCTGAACATATGGCTACCAATTCCCACAATGGTCCTTCTACTAACACTTTGGTATTTTTCAACCTGGACCTTTGTTTTTGTGTCTAAGTGACTAATGGGGACAACAATATCTGAAATTGGTCCAGTATTGAGGGAGAGCACTGTAACCGGCAGCCACAAAACCAGCTGTGGGGCAAGTAAGCAGCGTCAAAATGTAGCATAACGTCCACTAAAAGTGCTTGTTTTAGCCACTGACAGGCTCAGATTGTTATCCCGAATTTCCCTCCGGGATTAAAAAAGGTTCATCTTATCTTATCTGATGGAAAGGACCCTACAGAGAAATAAAATTTCTTACCTTTCGCTTGATCCGGTCTGTTTGTTATTGTGTCCAAGTCCTGCTCAAGGAGAAGTCTCATTGTTATTATATTGTAAAATCGTCTAAATATTTAGAAGAAGAAGAAGAAGATCAACCTCTTATTAGTCCCGTGAGGGGAAATTCAATTTTTACATCTTTTATCTTATCAGGACGGAGACTGAAACACACAAGAATGATATGGGGTGAGAGTGAGGGGGGTGCTCCTGACAAGCGCCCCGAGGAGTGGGGGGTGGGGGGCTGCGCTGGGGGGCACCGGGGGGGCGCCAAGAGGTAAACTGGCACCTCCCAGCTCCAGTTCACACTCAGTTCTTGGTCATGTCGGGACTTGAACCTGTGACCCTCCGGTTCCCAAGCCAACTCCCTACAGACTGAGCTACTGCCGCCCCCAGTAAGCAGTAACATTGAAAATCTTTTAGATAACACCGAGCTACCCTTTCTGTACTCCAACACAACAAACTGTTTTCCAGCAACATGTCACCTCGCCAGATTTCAGTACGAGACTTGACCTTGAGCGAGACTCTTTTCATGATGACACAATAAAAATCAGAGCCTGTCATGGCAAAAACAAGCACTTTTAGTGGACATTCAGGTGTCAGCTTGCCCCAATAGCACTATATTACTGCCTGCTGTCTATAGCACTCTCCCTCAATACTGGACCAATTTCAGAAATAAATGTATTAACAATTAATGTAAAGTTATAATTAATGTAAAACATAAACTTTGATGGAAAAGTTGATAATACCCGAGACTAATAAAGGAATATCTTATCTTATCTCATATAATGCATTTTTTTAGGGTTAATCAACTTTAATTACTGTGTAAATGTCATAGACTGTATATAAGATATGGATGTCGTCACCGTGATGTCACCCATTGGTTTCATTTTGAAGACTTGACTTCGGCATTTTGGCTGTTGTCAGGTTGTTTTTTTGCAACCAGAGGTGACACAAGAGGGTGGAGCTAAGTACAACCAAATGCTGAATAAGATGTTTTCAGGTGACTAAAAAGGTTATTATTAACTCTCATAAACTGAAAACAAGCTATGAAAGGGTTAAAGTTAAAGTGGACAATGCCACGGTAGCAACCTGTCAATCACAGGGTAGCCATGGGATCATAATTTACTAAATGTACATCATGCTGTACTGAAGAAGACTTGAAACTAGTGATTGAGACCATAAACTCATGTTTATAATGTTTACTGAGGTAATAAATCAAGTGAGAAGTAGGGTCATTTTCTCATAAACTTTTATACAATCAGACTTGTTTGTGCAACCAGAGGAGTCGCCTCCTGCTGGATATTTGAAAGAATGTAAGTTTAAGGTAATTCAGCATTGGCTTCACTTTTCAAAACCGGAGGTAGCACCTGACAAACATATAGGAGTGAAAAAAATACTGTATTCTGTAGTGAATACAGCTGAGTATAAATGGAGCATTTTGAATAAATGACTGATGTAGCTACTCCCAGGAAACCTGTTCATGTGCCATCCCAACAGTTGAAAATACACTTTGTAGATTCTCTTTGGGAAAAGCTCCCTAAATGGATTGGAAATATGGCTGTTGACTCACTCCTAAAAAGGACTGTGCATCAATCGTTTTGGACTTTTATCGCATTTGGGACACTCACAGAACTTCAAGCTTGCTGCAGGTCTTCAGGATGGAGTAGTTGAGATTTTGAATCTGGTTTCCCTCCAGATCCCTGAGAGCAGAATAAAAAGGGGAACGTGACTTCTGTCTACCATTTGTTTTTACAAGCACACAAGCACAAGCACACACATCTGTCGATGTAGTTAATTCACAGACATCTAATTACACACATGCACTACACACCTGCACACAGACAAATACACTTAGAGCAGACTCACAGCCAATCCAAGGCCGGCATGTGTTGGCAGAAGCTCGGGTGTGGAAGCTGCTGCAGCGACGTGCCCACCATGGATCTGACGAAGAGAAGGAAAACATTTTATTTCAAAACAGAGATTCAGCTCCACACAGCAGGCGTTCCCAATATCACAGAGCAGAGGTGACGCACTGTTGCAGCAGCACCAGGAAACAAAACATCTGTGACGTGTTGTGAAAAAGAGACACAACTGATGAGATGACAAATGACCACAATTAGGAAGCGACCGCTCCAGAAATACAGCGAAAAATGAGACAGACTACAGGATATTAAATGTCACTCTGATCTCACCACATGAACATCTTGCACTGGTGTCTACTCTTAACTTCAACCAACCTCATAATTAAGCCTATTTCATTAAATGTTGAGCGCACTGCTTTTGATTGTCTTCCATCCAGTTGATTTCAACTTTCAGAGTTCACAGTTCTATGCAGTATTTCACTACACTTTTTTTAAAACTAAGCTTTTGGTCTGGTTCATCAGAGCATACATTTGAATGTTTGCTCTGATGAAGGTGTGCGGAAATCTTTTGTATTATCTTTTGGATTTATGTCTCCAGCACCTCAGCTAAGACTGAGACTGTTTTGATTCCTACAACATCAAGTTGGCAGCCAATCAGCAAACCTTTTAAAGAGGACCTATTATGCTTTTGTGCTTTTTCCTTTTTCTTAGTGTGTTATGTACCTTTTGGTGCATGTACAAGGTCTGCAAAGTTACAAAGCCCAAAGTCCACGTCGAAGGGAGTTACTCTCCCCCATAGAAACACCGCTCCGGGTGAAGAGAAGTGCTGCAGCACAGCCAGTATAAAAATAATGAAGCGTTTTTTGAACATTAAAGCATGTAAATGTGTTCTAGTAGAAACCTAAAATACAAGTATTAACCTGAAAATGAGCATAATACTGTAGGTCTTCTTTAATACAAAAAATCGTTTATTCACCTTTTGCTTTTTCTTTGTTTGACGTTAACTGAATATCCCTTTCGGGGTCCAAATCCAGATCTTTGATTTAGCGCTCTGGAGAGCACTAACAATGAAAAGCTTTTAAAATTATATGTGCTCACAACTGCAGTAACAAGCAACAATGAATGAAACAAATCACAAATTGTTACCTAATTGTTACTTTTAAAGTCTTTGCAAGTACTGAAATGAACAGAATTGTTTGCCTGGAAGGCAGGAAATTAATTTAACTAAATAGAGTGAAATCCCCCTAAATAATGAAGAGTTAAAGTCAATTTTCCGATTAAAAACAAACTGATATTTTGGGAGGAGAGACCAAGGCCAGAGACTCCACAGATGAAAGGAGAAACCAAAAGAGAGACATATGGTGACTTTTGTCTGAGAGTAACTCCCGCGAGGTACAAACGCTCTTTGTAAAGGCTCCCAGAGTGAGTGTGCATTTATAAAAGGCTTTTAGCTTTCAAGCGTAAACATTATAAGGACAGTTATTGAAATGAATACCTGTTGTGGATGGAAAAGAAAACAGAGAGATTGAGTCAAGTGGAGAGATGAACTGTGAGCTGACAAGTGTGACGCAGAGGACAGCGTCAAAGGATTCTCCCAGTGAACAAATCTGGTTATTGTATAAAGAACAATACAGACGGCTGATCCAAGCCAGACCAGTGAACGACGGAGGCGAGGGAAGTGACACTGACCACTAGAGATAAAGCGTGTTCCCTCAGTGTGTACAATCATAACACAAAGACATGACTGAGCATGAAATGAAGTGTGAAATTTAACAATGCAGTTTATGCACTGAGTATAACTAAGCAGATACTTGACAAGGAGCATGAATGCTCTGGATCTCCTCTGGAAAACTGATTTAAAAAAACTATGAAAAAGTTCCAGCAAGCTTCACACCTGCAAACTCAAATACACAGTTTTTAGATATACTGTAGGACGACTTACCAAAGTGAATATATAGTATGATAAATGTGCAGAAACTCAACTCTGTAACCATTCTCTGGCTGAGATGATTTGATGATCGATTTGACATTTACTGTTGATCTTTGAGGAAAAATTTGGCCCTCAGGTCTCTCCCAAAAATCTTGTAATTTTGTAGTCATCTTCTACCCAGGTCTGGTTTTATTCTACCCAGATCTGGGTGTCTGCAAATATAATGTCATCATCTACCAGAATAAATGATGGTGTATTAAATAAGTTAGTCTTTTTGTATCAAATCAACTATGTTTAATTAATAACTCGCCAGCTAAACACCAACAAATATGTACTGAAGCAGAATATTTCATTAGATGAAAACATGTTGTAAATTTTAGAAACGATAACATCTAAGTTTTTCCAATAGATTTTGACTTTTGGAGAACTGAGGTTCCAGACCCGACTATAGTCATGTATCTTTGACTAAAATGTTTATTTTCCTGTACTGAGTACTTTCATGTTAGCAATTATTATCAAAAAGTAGGTGTTCTTCAAACTACAGTGTATATTTTAACTAGAGCTGTCAAAGTTGATAATAACGCCTTAACGCAAATCTAATCTAAAACTAATTTCTTTAATTCATTACCCCAACTTGCAATTTTTAGGTTGTGGGTTCAAGGCACAGTGGCACAGAGAAGATACTGGCATCATGAAACTAGAAAACCTAAACAATCCATTGGTATCAACCACGTCATAGTAGCTTGTCGCGAAGGAAGCTCAATAACTCTCCAAACTTGCACAAAATTTTGCTGAGGAAAAACTGGCATGGCCATTTTCAAAGGGGTCCCTTGTTAACTGTGATTATCTATGGACCAACTGACAGTTCTACTTTTAATACATATAGCCTACTGCATATTTACTGAAATCTCATACATGCCTCATCTCAGAGAATCTCAGTTTGAGATTAGAAGTAAAACACTAAAACAGAAGATTTTTAAGAAATACAACTCACAGGTACATGAGAGACTGGAGCCCGATGAAAGTGTCCTGGGACAAGCTGCTTAGCGGGTTATGATCCAACACCCTGGCACAAAGAAACACTGTTAGCTATTTTTTATCGAAAGAACAGGTCAACATTTTGGGAACTAAGCTGAGTTGCTGTCTTATCAAGAATCAGGCGAGAAGATCAATACTACTCTCATGTCTGTAAATATGAGCCAGGAGGTGGTTAGCTTATCTCAGCATAAACAAATAGCTCGCTTGAGTCTTTCCTGAGGTTAAAAAGGTTATTTTTATTTACAGTATGGTCGACATGAGAGTGGTATCAACTATCCTGTTTAAGTATTAGAGTTGTCTGTAGTGAAATAAACCAGAGATGAAGTTGTTTTATGGCACACTTGACTCAAAGGAGACACAGCTGATTAAAGTGTATGACTTATGGGTACAGATACTGTAAACACAACTCTCCCAGCTCTAATCTAATGCAAACTAAATGATTTTAAGCACATGACGGTGCTGTTTTCAGCGACCATAAATCACAAATCTAATCTAAATCTGAAAGGAGATTCCAGATGCCTGCAAAGATACCCATGTGTGGGTAAAAGGGGCATTTACAGTATATCTCAGATTTTAATAAAACCAGACAACACAAAGAAGACTAGCACATAGAGACACATAATGGCTGCCAAAACTACAATGTCTACCTACGAGGTGTCATTGAATGTCCTCAATCACACAGTGTTCTCTCATCTACATTAATAATAAAATAATAAAATAATAAAACAGTGGCGAACACAACACAATAACTTCCTCATGTGTAGTTGTATGTGTGTGTGTGTGTGTGTGTGTGTGTGTGTGTGTGTGTGTGTGTGTGTGTGTTACTCACAGCCACTCTAACTGATGGAGATCCCTAAACACACCAGGACTAAGGGAGGATATCAAGTTTTCACTGAGAAACCTGAGAGAAAGAGAGCGAAGCAGAGAAATAGCGGATGATCTAATGTAGTTTCACTGACTGTCAAATATTATATAACATTTCATGCAATAATAGTAGAAAAAAAATTGTGCCATAAGAAGTCATTCCTGTCTGTGGCCATCAAACTTTTCAACTCCTCCCTCTGAGCGTCAGACACTCTGAGGCCCTTGAACTTATATCTGTCAGCACCTACTACTCCATATTTCCTTATTATTCTTATGAGCAATACTGTCTAAGATGTTGCACAATAATTCCACTGTGCAATACTCAGTCATTAATAAAGCATTCATACCAAACATTTCTAGAAGAAGAAGAAAACATAATTTATTGATCCTCGAAGGGAAATTTTTCACTCTGTTAGTTTACACATTACACGCAGGCCTGAAATACATACATATATGCACAAACAGGGCCTTTACACATGCATGGAGAGATGTCAGAGCGAGGGGGGCTGCCTATGAAAGGCGCCCCGAGCTGGGGGTTTAGTGCCTTGCTCAAGAGCACTCTGGCAATGCACAAAAGGAAAACTGGCAGTCCACGCTCAGTATTTGGTCCATGAGGAGGCTTTAACCTGCAATCCTCTGGTTCCCAAGCCAAGTCCCTCAGGAGCTGCTGCTGCCCCCAAATTTCAAGAATATACTTATTTAATTCTTATTTATACTATTCTTGCATTTATATTTAATACATTTAATAATAGTGGCCGATGGTTGCACCAGTCACATGGGGACGTATACCGTATAGTTTAGCATGGAGGCTCTGTACACAATTCAATTTATCTCTCGAATATATAATGCAACATTGTCAGATTTTGGTTCACACCTGAATCTCCCTCCCTTCTTTTAGGTGGCTAAAAGAAAGAGTTTTTCCGCCGTCCTCATCCACAGCAGTATATTGCTTTGCTCCTAAGCAGTAAGTCCTGCCTGCTTCTCATGTGTGCCGACCGTCAGCTACTGTATGTATCCACTGACTATAGATAAGTACCTCATACAACCCCACTTCAAAAGACCCAAACTATCCCTTTAATGGCATTAATGAGGTGAGCAGGGTACTTACAACCTCCTTAAATTGTGCAGGCCGCTGAAGGCATGCTTGGATATGAACTGAAGGCTGTTGTTTTGCAGAAATCTGGGAACAGAGAAAAACGAATCAATAATTCATTTAAAAATGCCTCTAGTCTTAGCTGTTGATTCATGTAACACATCCACACATACATAAGCTCTTGACTTGACTCCACCCTCTTGTGTCACTTCTTGTTGGAAAAAAACAAGATGGCGATGGCCAAAATACAGAACTCCAGGCTTCAAAACAGCAGTCCACAAAAAACTGAGTGATGTCATGATGACTGTGTCCAGGTCTTATACACAGTCTGTGGTTTTAACTTACTTTTTGAGGCTTTAGTTCTGTAACAAACTGCTGTTGATTTTAAATGTCTTGATATCAGATGGTGAGGATCTATTTTGGACTTTGCCTGTGTCTCGATGAGGCCTTTCCTCGTGTGTTTTGAAAGGCTGACGAAAGTCAGAGGTAAAAATGACACCAGAGTTGATTCAGAGGTAATAATAAAAACTGCAATAACAAACAGCTTCTGTGGCTCTCAGATAGCTGTCATCACAGTCACTGAATCGGTAAAACTTGGAGATGCCAGGAAGACTTGTGACTGTCCTTCTGGTTGCCTCATTATCAGCATGACATTATTTGCTTCAGACTGCAGTCTGTCTCACAAATATACAATATATATAATGAGACCAGTTTGTCTGGTTTAATCTGCAGTCTTAGTCTTATACAAGAAAAATACCACGCAAAATATTTTTCAAAAGGCACTAAATGTCTGACAGGTAAAGAGATTTACTGCGTCGCAATGAAATCACGTCTTGCACAAAGCATTAATACGGCCAACGAGTCGGTTCTGCCGTCACATCTACAGAGAGTTATGAGACGGGGTAATTGATTGAAGCGAGACAACTGATGAAATCCCTCCAAGTGAATAACAATGATCATATTTCAAACAAAGCTACGTGTATGTGGCAGCAGATTATATGTTCTTATGCGTGTTGAGCTCATTTAGGCTTTGATTTATTGAGATCCATTCGTCAACCTGGAAATTTAAACATAAAAAACAGTCTAATGGTAATACGCTGTGTCTTTGAAGTTGGAAAGATGAAGAAACTGTCAATTGAAATAACTAAACACAAAATTAATTCACCCAAAAACGGCAATTAGAATTAGGATATGTTAAAATCTGCCTTAATATACAGTATTTCTCTGAAAATGGATTAATGATTACTGGCATTTTGGGTCTGACAGCCTTGACAGTATGATGTTTAAATTTTTTTAATTTTTTTTTATAAATTACCTAATTACCTGGATAGCCATGTGTGCATTTTCTTAAGGTTTCCATAGAGATACAATAGGAGCAGAAGAGACCTTCCCATTCAAATCAATATAGCAGATACACAGATTTGTCATAAAATACGCTTATTTGCCCACTCCCATGTTGATAAGAGTATTAAATACTTGACAAAACTCCCTTTATGGTACAATTTGAACAGATAAAAAATGTGGGATCAATTTGCAATTTATCATGTTTCACTATGGACAATCATGCGATTAATCGTGATTAAATATCATGATCAACTGACAGCCCTCAGAAGTATGTATTGTGAAGCTGTGGAAAGCAGCATGAATAATACTCACAGTCTCACTAGAGAAGAGTAGTCTGAGAAAACAAAATCGGACAACTCTCGGATCTCATTGCTCCTCAGGGACCTGTAACAGAAGCCATGAAACGCCACAGTTTGAAAAACACAACGCATCACTTCACTTAAACAGAGTGCAGATAGAGACAAACAGGGAGAGGGAGGATGAGAAGTCTGAGGCATTATATACTATGGACTGCCACATAAAAACCTTAAGTACTGCTATTTTATTCAAAAATGGCCTTTTAAGAGTTCCTGGTGTCACATTCCCGCAATAATAGAAGCACCATATGTCAGAGTAAAGATTTGAAAAGGTCCACTGTTATGTAATCTGAAGGACAGGGACATAAAAGTGGCAGAGCATAACCTGATATACTACCCACCCATCCACACATACAGACACAAGGCCGGCGCCAGGCATCATACAAGGAACAAAGGTCTTAGCGGATGAGCCCCAAAATCACCATCTTTGTTGAATTTCTAATAAGACTGAACTGATATTTGATACCTTATTTAACCAATATAGAACACATGTATGCCTTAATTATACACACAACAACAGAGTGGATTTGATGAACGATAAAACACACTGGTAGTAAAATTTAAAGCAGCTTTCATTTGCACAATACAGATAAATAAGGCAAGAAATCTCCAGGAGATAATAAGCAAGAACAATTAAGGCAGCAGCCATATTCTTTATCCAACAACAGGCTTGCATAGTCAGACATCCATAAACACAACTAATATCAACACCTGCATTTTCCCAGGTTGTTTCAAGCTTGTAACTGTAAACATAATTCAAATACAGACATTGTAAATTCTGTTCATACAGCACCTCCTCAAATGAAAGATTATAAAAGGCTTTACGAAAGATAAAATTAACAAAAAAGAATAAAAGGAGTTGAAGACCATTACAATAAACCAGAGAAACTAAATCAAATGAGAAGACAAAAACAGAAAAGAAAACAAATGCCAATATTTCAATATGTGTGGCTTGACCCCTTTTCTATCACTGAGTAAACTAGCGACCCCTGATTAAATGACATTTTATGGAAATTTCATATTATATTCACTCTCACTCATCGTCAATTGCTTATCCGGGGTCGGATCGCAGGGGCAGCAGCTCCAGCAGCTCCAGCAGGGGACCCCAAACTCCCCTTTCCAGGGCCACATTAACCAGCACTGATGGGGGACCCTGAGGCGTTCCCAGGTCAGTGTGGAGATGTAATCTCTCCACCTAGTCCTGGGTTTTCCCTGGGACCTCCTCCCAGCTGGTCCTGCCTGGAACCTACCTCCTATATTCAGTGCGTATCAATAAATGTACAGAATAACTGACAAACTCTTAAATTAGTGTCAAATAGTGAATGCAATGGCTGCTGGAAGTTTGTGTAAAATAAGTGATTTGAATGAATTTGAGCAGATTATTTCCTGTCAATATTGCATCACAGATGAATTTTCCTGTTATGTTTAGGGAGTTTTAATGAAGTTCTTTGTTTGTATTATATATTTTTAACAATCATACATATTTAATAGGCTTTTTTTTGACAGTTTCTTTCTTTTCTCTCCCTGACACTTGGTTATTATTCTATCAGCTCTTTGGTTGTTTTAACTGTGTACTTTTCTAAGGCAGGATGAGGCTGTTCAGCAAAGAGGGAAGACTGTGAATATAACCTATGTTCAGGTCTTCACCGTGACCTTATCTTGTTTATATCTTAGATAACAATCCAAACTTCAGAACTAACAATTTAGTTTCGTTTTCTACACAGAATTGAATGAAATCCCGAGAAATTGACCAAGCAGGAACGATACTAAAGGAAGAGAAGATAAAAATGGGACTATAACAAACGTGGTTTAAATGATTTACACTCTTTCAAGATCATCATCATTACCTCCAGATCAACATATATCAGACACCTTTTTTGTTTTCACCTCAAATCTCAGATTTGGATTTCTGATTACTTTTACTTTTACTTTTCTGAGTTTCTAAAACACGGCTTGGAGTGAAGATTAACCCACTGTTCGTGTTTGTCTGAAGATATAACAGCAGCTTTCATTGTGGAAAAAGTCATTTGTTTAACCGCTAACATTCGAGGAGCTAACTTCAACAATGGACAATGGAGCCTTGCTGTATACTAGGTTTCAAGGGAGGAGTTAATGAGGAGAGATAAAATCCCAGGCAGAGAGCTGCCGGCTTGTTGATGTGTTTCCTCAAAACAGGATATTCAAACAGACAATGAGTCAATAACTTTTATTCTCATCAAGATAACAGCATTAAAGTTAAACATTACCTGAATTTAAAATTTAAATTACTTTCAGATTTATGTATTACAGATGTCATATCAATGCCCATAACCCACACAATTGTAAGCAGGTTTAGGAAACAAATTTAAGTGGAGCTGAAATGAAAAAATCCTCAATAAGAGCTTCATACTTTCACTTTACATTTCTTAAATGCATGCAGTCTTTTCAAAATAAACTTCAGATTTCACAGGAAACAACTTCCTTAGGTTTAGGCAACAAAACTACTTAGTAAAAGATTGTGGTTTGGATTCAAATAATTTAGGAAGTGACATTATTTAAGTACAGAACATATGTGACAGATAAATCAAGGCTGACTTCTGGTTTCACACAGGACATGAACAGTCTGGTATTTTTTGACCCACCCATCCACCCCGACCTCCTTGCTACGCAGTGTTTACCCCTCTTTATACTTCCTGGTTTATGATTACATGAAATACATATGAATTGATTTTGTTGGATAAAAACATGAATTCCAGTGTCGTACATAGCTACATGTATGAGAAAAGCCTGTGGGTGCAATCATAGCAAAGGCCCATCACCGTTAGACCTCAGAAAATCAAGAGGGCGTTCCCATAGGATCCCAAACTGTGCTCTGGGCTGTTGGTGGGCTTAGTCCCATTTCAATATAAAATTGAAGCCAGGCTGCCTTGAGAGTTAAACCATGGAATTGATTACTGGTGCATGAACACTGCTTTCTGGCTGAGGCGAGTTAGCTGCACTATTTTTGTTTTTTATACAAAAAGATATAAACAGGGTGAGTGTCTGTATAAAAAGCAAAGAAACACATATGACCTGCTTTCTTATGTGCAACAATCCCAGACAGAATAAAACAAAGAGAGAGGAAACTGACATAATAATGATAAGGATAATGACCTGATATCACACCAAAGTGAGTTATAAACCTGCCTGTACACCTGAGGATAATGTGTCAGTGTTACGTTTTGCCTTGCAGAGACGTGAATATTACACACCTGTATTGACATGCGTGACCAGCAGGGGACACCAAAGCCACTCACTTAGGTTTAGGCAAGAAAACCACTTTGAGAAGTTAAAGGAAAACGTCATGGTAACTGTCTTGAAACCACTTAGTTTGGTTAAGGGTAAACATGATGGTTGGGCTTAAAATAAGTACATAAATTACGTAAAATATGTATGGAAATATACAACGTGATGTCAAGAGAGAAAACAGGTGACAACCATAACTATTAAACATGTGACAAACTGGTCCTAAACACAGGTCTCCTGCTTGAAAGTCCTGTGTTTGTTGGACCCGTACATCTCCCCATCCACCAACCGAAAGTTGTCTTTCTCACTTCATATACTGCATACTTCATATACATATACTACTTCATATACTTCCATCACTACATAACACGTGTCAGAGCTCACGTGACAACTGGCACTACTGCACCTTCGTGCAGGCGTGTGGTATTCCCGCCTCGGTGACACAAACGTGACACTGACATGCTTTCTTCTGGTGAACAGGCAGGTTTATTATATGCTTTAAGACTGGGCTGTAATGAGAATATACAACATCTAAATGACACTTCGAAACAAACTGAAATATTAAAAAAGATCGGCAGTGTGATGAGCATTATATACAGCTCGTCCAGAACGCTTTTAGTAGTTTTAGGGTTTTTACCAGGACTAAGACATCTGAACACATCACACCAGTTTTAAAATATCTACACTGGCTTCCAGTCAGTCACTGAATAGATTTTAAAGACCTACTGATCATTTACAAATCCAGAATACGTATGTATGAATATGTTCAGAGAATATAGGCCTAGCAGGGCTCTTAGATCCAAGGACTCAGGTCAGCCAGTCCAGCCCAAAGTCTGGACTAAACATGGAGAAGCAGCATTTTGCTGTTATGCTGCAAACAAGTGGAACAAACTGCCAGTGGAGATTAAACTTTCACCAGATGTAGATACTTTTAAATCCAGGTTAAAAACATGTCTTTCCTCATGCACCCATGTATGAAATCTGCACGGTATCTTTTAACTTATCTGGACTGTTGCTTGTTTTTAAAAACTTTAATTCAATTTAGTTATTTTACATGATTTTATGAGGATTTTTTCAATGTCTTAATATGATTTTGTTCTTTTATGTACTTTTTAATGCTTCATCTGCACCCCACTGTAATGCTTTTAATGTTTTATGTAAAGCACTTTGAATTGTCTTATACATGAAGCGTGCTATACAAATAAACTTGCCTTCCTTATATGCATGACATCTGGCAGAAAGTACAAAACTAAATGTCTCAGGGAGACATCCTAATATTAGCATGTGGTTGTTTGAGTTGCCATGAATTACAACTTTGTCCACACGACCAAACAAAGTGTGGAGAGTTTGTTAGTGAGCTCTGGTAGTACAGGCTAATAAATCACATCAGAGAACAGCTGGCTAACTGAGAGAAACAATCAGAGATTAAAGAACTGCAGGCCTGTGCGGTGCTCTCAGAACGGGGCAATCTTGTATCAGGAGAGACTTCAGAGATTTGGTCCAAAGT
Source organism: Pterois miles (assembly GCA_947000775.1). Taxonomy (NCBI): domain Eukaryota; kingdom Metazoa; phylum Chordata; class Actinopteri; order Perciformes; family Scorpaenidae; genus Pterois; species Pterois miles. The sequence continues at coordinate 19,886,071 of CAMQGK010000052.1, forward strand.
ATACTGGAGTCTAGTAGTATAATAGTCCTCCAGTAAAGGTTAAAGATTCAGAGAAATAAAAGGAAGACTACTCCACCACAGCTGTCAATCAGGAGAAACAGAGTGGCTTCATCAAATGACGTATAATGAAGTATTTATTTGAGGGAGTTCATGAACCTACAATTTCAAAATAAAGTGTTTTAGAGAGCTGACTTTCAGAAGCAAATTATAGGTTATTTGACAGTATTTTATTGGTTCTGATGAGAGCAATCAATAGCGCGAGGCTTCTTACAGAGAGGTTAAAATTGAAAAGCAAGGCATCGTTCAACGAAGGCCTCAATTTACAACAGATTTTCAGCTGCAGAGAAGCTGAGACAGATGAATGTGAGGACATTACCGTGTGTGAAAATGTCAACACAGAAGAAACATGATCCACTTATCCATCGCCATGAATACATGATGGATGGATGGATGGATGTAGGGCTGCCCCCTCTTAATCGATTCATCGGTTGTTTTGGTCCAAGTCCACTAAGATTTCTTTAGTTGATTAGTCAGTTTTAATGTTTTTTTTTCATGCTGAATGACTTATTTCCAATGAATACATCTCTTTGGGGAAAAACTCAGTTTTACAGATCTGTTGATTAAATCAACTAATTGATGAGTTAAGACAAAATCCTGAGTGTTACTTGGCTAGATGGATGGATGGATGCTATTCTAGTGAGTGTTTAATCAATGAGTAATTAATTCAAAAGAGGTGTCACTTCTTTTGTTCAGGGAATCCTCTTTACTCTTTAGAAGACAAGAGAAAAACCACAGACTCTTCAACCTGCTGTGGATGCAGTTCTGAGACCTGTACTTATGAGGATTTGGGGTCAGCGAGGTAACTTCAGGGTTAACCCTTCACGGTTTTTAGTCCCATTGTGGTGGTTCACTTCTTACAGGGGTAGATCACCATGGTAACTTATACTGAAAGCCTAACCTGCTCCAGCAGATCAAGATAATAGAACAACTCTTATTAAATCACCGCCTACGGACCAATCACAGCTCAGTGCTGAGATCATATGATAATATTACACAGATACGAAGAAGTCAGAGTAATAATTCAGGCTAAAAACAACACAGTTTAAACTGAGAAATGCAGGAGGAGCAGCTGGCTGTATGCTGTGGGTGCTTATCCTTTTGAATTACCTTCTTATATTTATTTTTCATTTACTGCCAAGTCCATTTCACACTGCCAGAGTCAGGGACGCAGCTGAAAGAGGGATGAAATAGTCATACACGCCACATCATTATTCACAGGGCATACATAATGAAGTGTAATCTATTCATCCACTCTGTTTTGAATGCCCCATCTAGATGAATATATCTGAGTTTTCCATTAAATTAATGTCTGTTAATTTACGCATTCACACATCAGCATTTTATTTATTTGCCAGCTGTCCTTTTCTTCATTTAGCAGCCTCAACTGTGTTACTTTTAGTCTGGATTATGTGTTTAACTTCTTCAAATTTGTCTAATACTATAGTTTATAAAACATGCTGCTCTGCTGACTGTAGACTTGTCCATGTTTGTGATTGGTCATATGATGCAGACCCCACCCCTTTCATGTGAACATGCTCATAGTTAGATTGAGAAACCCTGGGTTGATTTATTGAGATGATAACCACCGTAATAGGAATGCGTTTGTCAGGTTTGTCCAGCCAGACAACGAGAAAATACCCTGGGTATTTTGAACTCGCTTTGTAGTACGGGTCTCTGATAGTGGACCATTTTTGTGTCAAGTTAGTGATTCTTAAGGTAGTGGCAGTGTAATAAGCAAAATAATGTACAGCAAGCAGGTCATTGTTGTGAAATACACCCCTTCAGGGGCTTCGCATCGGGGTGCCGCTTCACCATGTCAGGGCTTATTTCACAACAATAACCTGCTGGCTGTACATTATCCCTAACATAATGAAAGTGGTGAAACAAATGGGATAATGAAACAGATCACTGCTGGAACACTGAAAGAAATTAGCCTAGAAATAGTCCTGAAATTGGTGACCAAAATAGGATGATGAGCGTTTGAGTTGATGAAGCAAGTTTGAAGACATAGTTTGATATTTTCAGGTGTTGAGCAACAAAACATAACACTAGGGAAAAACGTTAGCCTCGTGGAAATAAGAGCCCTTCATTACAGCAGACATTTCAGCTCGTTTTATCAGGGAAAGCTTGGGTATGTCCCATTTAATCTGGATGTAAAATCTGGCCAATTGAGTTTTGAAGCTGCAGAGAGAACTTGCAAAAAATTGCAAAAAACAGTTCAAGGCCAATGCCTAACCTTAACCATCTTAACCGTCTAGACATGACCCTGTTGAGACATTGACCAGCATTCGGAAACAACAGCAGAGACTTTCTTCTGTGCTCAATTAAACAAATTTCAGCAGATATTACAAACAAGATCAGGTATGTTAAATCTGGGGTGTGTAAGAGTGTAAGAGCAAAAATAGCATGCCAAAGCAGAGCATCAAAAGAATGGTCAAAAATAAGGAGGATGGTTGAAAATGTTCAAATGGATAAGAATGCAAGAATAGCTGAGAGGAAAATCCAACAGAGGGCAAAGGATTTTTTTCAGACCCTTTGTCAGTAAAACATTCATTCATTACATGTAATTAACCAATTGCAGTCATCATCTTGGTGATTTTAGGTTAGGAGTTACAGGAAAATCACTTCTTGAGGGAAAGAAGACTGTAAAGACTTCTCACTGTGAACTTAAATTAGTAATCCCACACACACACACACACACACACACACACACACACACACACACACACACACACACACACACACACACACTACAATTAGAGGACACTTACAGCAAGGTGACATTTGGAGAGAGGAGAGGAACATCCTGCAAGTTGACCTCCACACACTCAACATCTGTCTGTATGCAGGCACAACTCTCTGGATAGTCCTGCAAGACTACACACACACACACACACACACACACACAGAGTGTGTTAGTGGTCCTGTGAGACACATGAAATCTTCATTGGTCATAAAGGCTGTGATTCATGATTACTTTCATTTTTGAACAATTGTTAAAATTTAAAATTAGAGTCAAAGTTGACATGATAATAATGCATTGGTGCAAATTCGTTTTAACGCCACCAATTTCTTTAATGCATTAATGCAACTGGTCTTTCGGAGGTTGTACTGGGCTCAGTTTTAAAGGTAGAGTGAAGATAGTGGCATCATATGAAACTAGAAAACCTGAAGAATCCATTGACATAACCATGTCATACTAGCTTGCCTGGAAGTTATGCTAAATTTTACAGAGGAAAAACTGGCTTGGCCATTTGCAAAAGGGTCCCTTGACCTCTGACCTCTAGATATGTGAATAAAATCTATAGGTACCCACGAGTCTTCACTTTATGATAACACATCACATGTAGTTTGGGGCAAGTCATAGTCAAGTCAGCACACTGACAGCTGTTGTTTGCATTGTTGTGATTTGAGTATATTTTTTTATGCTATATGCAGTACCTGTGAGGGTTTCTGGACAATATTTGTGTTATGTAATACATTTTTATTTTGTGTTGTTAATTGAGTTCCAACAATAAATAAAATATATACTGTACATACTTTTACATCAAACAGCATATTTGCCCACTCCTGTGTTAAGTATTAAATATTCTTATCAAAATAAAAAATAATAAATCCCTTTAAGGTACATTTTGAACAGATAAAAAAAATTGTGATTAATTTGTGATTAATTGCAATTGATCATGGGCAATCACGCAATTAATCATGATTAAATATTTTAATTGAGTGACAGCCCTAATAAAAATGCACAACCTGACATGACCCAACAGTGATTCAATTTACGACAATCCTCACATTTGTTAACCATAATTTTCTGATAAATGTCTGAACACAAACATGCACACATGCTAAAAGTAAATAATTACACACAGTCAAGCACATAGACACACACTACATACACTTACAGCACTCTTTCAGGAGGTAAGAGTGATTGGCATCTTGTAGATTGGCATCTTGTAGTGTTTGACCAAATAAGTCCGCCCATCCAATGTTGTCCCCTGCAAAACCAAACAAGGAATAGTAGTTATCTGTAGACCACAGACATGAAACCCACACTCGGCTGGATGGGACTGATTCCACTGGGAAAATGATTGGCAGAGGAAGTGTGGTGGGCACAAGATAAATTGAGCCATCGTCTTTTGTTATTTCACGGCGTTGTTGAATAATCGACTGTGATCGGTTATTCACTGTGTTCTGCGGCCTGTTATTTCTTTATAACAGAAACACTGACAAGCTGCAACAACTCAAACACTGCAGAGACTTGGTTTGATTATAAAAGCTGCTGAATGTAATAATCGAACTGTCATGTTATTGAGATCAATTCTATCAAAACACAAGTTGGCTCCAGGCTATCAGGCTACGTCTATATGCAAAACAAATATTTTAAACTAACAAATGTTTGACTAAGAAACTGTCAAATGTACTTACATCACAGTCAGGCCACATTGAGCTGGGCTGACTGGTATCTTGTCAATAATTCAAAGTTAAATGTGCTGGAAGCATTTATATTGTCTCTGCACAGCTCTCAACGACTGCTAACTGTAACAGAGCTGGAAAGAGACAACAGCAGCTGCTGCCATTTTGGACTGTAAACACTTATATTTATAATATTTTATTGTTCAACACAGGCCATTTTGGTAGAATATGACAATAGAATAGAAATAATTTAGTTTTACTTTTGTACGTAACTTTTAGGCATTTTGCTGGCATCCAGTAGTCGCTTTCAGTCTAAAATGGAGGAAGCATTGCTTTGTTGTTGGGTGCTAATGTTACAATGAAACAAACAACCAACGTTTACTTCGAAGCAAAATACGTTCTTTGGTACTGGCAGAGCTAACAGCGTTAACCAAGGCCCCCGGGAAGAGCGCCAGGCCTCAGAGCATATTTTCATAGTGGCCAAATGGTAAAATTACAACTTCTGGGTCTGTCACATGACATTATGGTGTCATATGACCTTACCTAGGATTATTGCTGAAATGTATTTGTTTATTTGCCCAGTATAATAAAGAAAACACTTCATCTGTGAGTGCCGGAGATTTTGTTTCTGTTCTTGCTGCTGTCTGGTACCCGATACTTTTCAAGATTTGGAAACATGCTCGCTGTTATTTTCTGTTTTGTCTCCAAAAAGACTCTTCCCCATAGACTTACATTGGGAAAGAGATGCCTGTAAATTAGCAGAACACTAGAAGAGCCCTAATTAAAAACATTAGGCTGTAAAATGCATTAGTATAGTCAAATCCAGAGTCATTCATGTGAATGAACCCCAGTCCGAGAATGGACCAAGCTCTGTACTTTCACTGCTATTGGTTACTTATTGTTATTATATCATTATTGTTATTTTGCTCCTAATGAATAGATGGCCCACATTTCACCACCAAAGTGCTGCCCTAGGTGATTGTTTGTGCTATGGACATGCTAGCCCTGGCTGTGGCACACAAGTGTCTAGGCAACTCTGCATAGGAGTGTTTATGCCTTATGGGGGGGGAGTAGCTAGTTGTAGGGAGTTGGGTTGGGAACGGAGGGTCACCGGTTAAGCCCGACAGGCAAACGAGGGACTGGCAGCTGGAGAGGTGCCAGTTTACCTCTTGGGCACTGCGGGGGGGCCCCTGGGGAAGGCCCCAAACCCCCAACTGGTGGGGGGGGTTGGTGGGGGGGGCCCCCCCCCCCCGAAATTATGCGTGTGTGTGTGTTTGTGTGCATGTACCATGAAAGTTAAAACAGAGTGTAAATTGAATTTCCCCACTGTGGGACTAATAAAGGCAGATCTTCTTCTTCTTTTTTTAATGTTTGCATGTAGAAGAAGTCAGGATCAGCTCTCAACTCTGTATCCAAACTCTGTATCTTCTTTTCATACATCCATGCTGTTTCCCTGAGGGGGAACCAGAGAGTGGGCACTATGCTTCTGCAACAGCACCGTCAATCGGGACGGCGTTATCGTCCATAATTGCTGTATAAGCACAGTGCAGAGCGGTGGTCGTGAGCTAGCCAGCAGGGCACGCTCACATGCACTAAAAGGCAGGTGCGGACGGCCCGGCTATGACAACAGTAGTAGTATGGAGAAGCTCAGATTAAAACACACACAGGCTTCATTCTATATGCATCTTTACGTAGCAAATAGTTGTTTGCTGCTATGTAAATGCTCTGAATGTAAAACACCTTTAAGCACTCTCACCTCATTGGTTTGAGTCATTTACCTTTCATGCCTGTAACCTAGCAACCAATAAACGCCAGTGAACTAAGCTACATGTTTTCCACTTAATAAAAGGGGTTATATAACTACTACTATGTAAATGAGGCTCCAATCAGTTGCAGAGATTGTTTAATGAAAGACGGATTTAGCACCAGCGGCATCAATCAGAGCCGATTGGAGCTGTCAGACGTGAGGTCAGACATGTTGTCTCTGACACTGTGTGTGCTCAGCAGCCATAGCTTATAGTCAGCTATCATTCAAAACCTCTCTGCACTGGAGGCAACAAGTGAACACAGGTAAGCAGCAGCGTTGAAGAGTCAGTGGTGATCATGAGCAGATGGGATGCAGGAAATCTTTCTTTGCTTATGGGGCAAAGCTATTTTAGGGATTTTTTTCCCTGTAATTTCCAGAAAATAAACTTCTCTGACTTAACATTTTGAGTCATAGTTCATATCTAATCATGCTAAATTATGCAAATGACATTGTAGAGGGGTCTGGTGCCCATTACTGGGTGAGTCTTTCTTCTCAAATATTTTTTATTATTGCAATGTTGCACAATGTGGAGGACAAAAAAGAGGAGAAGTAATATAGAGAGTTTTATGAGTGGTAACTGGCACGAAGGCACTACCAAGACTAATTGCTGTTTCTTCTTGAACTAGCTGATATAAAACATATATTTTAACTCTACAGAAAATGAAATGTTTTTAAAAAATGTGTTTTCTTTATCAGATAGATCAAATTCTGTCTGATCAGCCTCCAGTGATGGATAATGAAACACATGGTGTAAAGAGCTGTGAAATGATTTCTTGATTTCTTTTGTGATTTCCCAATAGAGTAGGAGCTTGGTTTTGTCTTTTTGAAATATTCAACTTGACTCTAGTGTATTCCATCTTTTTTCTGACACTGCCTGGGCTGTCAGTGTTACACTCTGTCCTCATACTCAACTTTCTCATCTTATACTCCAGATGGCCGAGGAGCCCGAGAGGTTACAGGAGAGCAAGGCTCTAGTCCGATCTGGAAGCCTGTTGTTGTTTTTAAGAGGTCGTATTGCTAACACACACACACACACACACACACACACACACACACACACACACACACACATATATAGAGAGAGAGCGAGAGCGAGAGAGAGAGAGAGAGAGAGTGTCTTATTGGCTGTTCATTCACCAGAGCCAGATGTCAATCACTCACAAACTCTGATCAAACAGTCAAACTAGGCAATGCTGATCAACTATGAATCAATATTCCAGCCAATAGGAACACTCGCTCTCTGAAATGACCTGTGATTGGCTAGATTAGATTAGATTTAGATTTAAATCCTGAAAACAGAGCCACCAGGTGCTCAGAGACAATGGACTCTTTGTTGTTTTCCTCTGGTCTGTGAAATCTTGCAGATGCCGTTAGGAGCACCGGAGGACATAGAGGCACATGATTTTTTTTTTCCAGATTACCTGTCTCGTGCACTACTGTCAGGATATCGTGACCGTTTTATAAAAACAACTTTTTAAATCACATTTGCTCCATTTCTACCCACTGCTGCTTGAAATTTCAAAATGTGTTTATATCAGAGTGACTTTCAATTTTCTAACTCAAATAATTTAATAAAATCTTTTATCAAACAGCTTTTGCTTTTCAAAATGGATAAATGTGGAGTATCAAGATACGTTACTGTTGTCTTTCATATCTCAGTACAAAGTGAACTTGTATTTCTGATTAATACTGAGCCAACCTTGTGCTGTGCACAAATGCTGTATAATTAATGCATGCGGTTGCCTTTGATTAATAAACAACCATGTCATCCTCAATTCTAAATCTTATTTAACATTTAAGTTGTAGCGCTGTTGCTGTTCAGCAGCTTTATGTGCATTACTAAAAGGTACTGACTCCTGCAGTGCTTTATCATGACATTCACTGTGGTCCAGAATGACTCCAGCGGTAGGTCCCCATAACAAACTGTCAGAATGGTGTAAACTGAAAGCTTAATGTTGTGACTGAATGGCTCGTTAATCCACTGAGGATCAGCCTGCTCCCCTGTGAATAGAAAAAAGCAACTGTCAAGTTTTCCAGTTGAGAGTTAAGAGTTGTTAAACCACGTGCAATGTTACTGCAATGTTACGCTCTCATCTCTTGCCAGGTCATGACGTTGAACACCTTTCCAATTTAACACAAAGTTATCAAAAATCCTCTTTATTTCCTTTGTGCAATCCAACCCTCTTGCAATATGCAACCTATTTATTTTTCTTAAATGTTTTTGTTTATTGCTTCTTATATTTTGTTATTATATTTCATTGTATTTTATTGCACCGGTTTGTTGAATACTTGATTCTGATTGGTCAGTACTGGTGTTCTACGGTCTGTTATTTCTTTATAACAGACCATGCTATATACGCAGTTCTGATGTCAGACTATGGTGAGTCATTTTTGTGTCAAATTATTGATTTTTGAAATAAGTAGCTGTGCATTAAGCAGGATAATGTACAGCTAGAAGTCATTCTTGTCTAAAGAAGCCCCTCTGGGGCAATGAAAGACCCCTAAGGTTTGCGTTGGGGTGCTGCATTGCCTGTCAGGGTTTATTTCACAGCAATGATCGTCTCACTGTACATTATCCCATACATATTCTAAATGTCTTTCTATATTTACTATTTATTTTCTTTCTTTTATGGAGTCTCCCAGCAAATCACACAATTGTACTTGTACTACCAGAGTGACAACAAACATCTTGAATCATTTTTAAAATTCAACAGCATAGCTCGGATATCAGGAGCTAATTTGAGAACTGTAAGTAATTACTTGATTACTTGACTCAGGGGCTCACTTGCACAGGACATAATTAACTCTCTGCCAATAGTGCACAACTTCTCTTGGCTTTTTCCACTTCCTGCTGATGTCTTACACATTTGCTGGAAAGAACAGAGGTCACAATGTGGTTGAACTTGAGACTCTGCTTTTGGAAAAACTTATTTGAAGCGCCAATTATATTTTAAACTTTCATCCTTGACCTGGCAGTGTTGAATGAGGATCTCTACTTTTGTTGTCATTACTATAATGATGTTAGAGATGAAGAGCGTTTGCATGTTTGGTAAAGTGCAGTCTGAAAGACTTGTTGGACGATCTCCATCACTGGTGTGGATGCACAAAATCTAACTTGCCCTATCCGTATATTATGAAGAGGCAAAGTAATCATATGAAGCTGCTATGATTTAGATCTTAGTTTATATAAACACACTTACCACAATGCTGCTCATCAGCTCCATTGGGACAGTCTTTGTATCCGTTACACTGCAAAGCCTGTGGGAGGCACTCGGTCATGTTCCCACATGGGAACTGGCCCAGAGGGCATCTAGCGTCTACTTCTGGCCTGCTGGCCAGCAGTGCTGAGGGAAAGATGCAGGAAAAGTATATCAGTTTACATGGATCATTCTCGCAACCAAATTTCACCCACAAAAGCTTTTTTCCCTGTTAGAAATATCAGGGAGGTGTGACTTGTCCAAAAGCCTGTCACGCTACAGCACAAACCTCAGTGATACTTTGCAAGCAAAGGCAGCCACTTGTAATGTAATGCTTTTTTTTTTCAAATGAAAGACCAGGATTAAATATATTAATCAATAAATGCACAGCAACGCAGCAACTTTGGAGTTTATTATCACAAAGTGACAGAGGACTTAATTTCACTGAGCATATTTCAGGCAAAACCAAGAGACAGAATGCAATGCATCATATCCACATGTTTTGGGATAACCCTTGTCATTTACATCGTACATCCATGGTTCATTCGGCATAGGGGACTGACCCACGGCGCACCCCTCTTGCGTTACTTTTCGGCGCATCAATATACACTTATTACATGCAGAGTGACTTTTGAAAATAAACTGATGTCTTCACAGGAAGTTAAGTTTAAGAAACGGTTAAGAAACGGTTGTGGTTGACTGATGATTAATGAATCATGTGACTCAAGGGGCTGATGATAATGATGTGCCACATGACTTAAGACTGATATGACAAAATAAGGAAACGTGTGTAACATCTGTAACCAGCCCTAATTTAAATCGTTTGGTCCTAAAAGTTAGAAAATGCACTAATAGCCAAATCCAGAGTTATTTCCCTTCCTGCGTTCATGTGAATGAGACCCAGACTACGGGCTGAGAGATGGAGTTAACAAGCTGTGACGACAGATTGATCGCTGCGACCCTGTGACCGAGCTATGTGACCAAGTTGATGCTACTGCGCCTGCTCCATGGGCCCAATGGATGCAGAAGATCGCCGGATGATCTGAGTACTATTCCACTCGGAAATTGAACCATTTTGGCATCATATGTCACTGAGCAACTCTAACAGGAATGAACGGGATCCTGCCTCCAATGCTGTATCCACTTCTCTTAAAGCATCCATGCTCTGGCTCCAAATGACATCAAAATCTCAAGATGGCAGCTTCCGTGTTCTGGATATTTTAGCTTTACTTTTGAACAGTGGGAGTGGTCTATCTATATATACAGTCTACATGGGCAAAACTCAACGTACACCAACTAAAGCCACTTAAACTATGCCTTAAACTATAACCTCCCGCCCCTTTTTCAAATGCTGTTGAGCGGTGAGAAATTACTAAGTCCAATTTTCTTTGATCATTGAAGCTTGTCTGAGATGTAACTAGTCCTCGTCAATGCAGAGCACCCATCAAAGCTGTCATCCAAAGTTCAACTACAGTGACTCCTTCCTTCTAGAAATAAAGACAGTTTACCATCTTTACTGTTACTCTATTACTCTCTGTGCCACCATTTAACCCCCGACACATTTTTGATTCATGCTAAACTTGTAAATTGGCGCAGCTGTAACGAGAACTCATTTATTTCACAGTCATTTGGTTCGAATATTTGTTTTATTTCATAAGGTATTATTGATCCCAACTTTCCTATTTATGTCCAAAGCACGAGTTAGCCACAAGAGCCTTTAGCAGTTCTAAAGATTTATTTTGGCCATTCATTTACTGCAGTCTGTCATGTTTCTGGCATATAAAACAAGCCAGAAGCAAATCTCTCATTATGCCTGCCAGCTAACACAAAGGACCTACTCAAGTCTGCAAGGGGCACATGCTGCATTACTTCCTTCCTAATTTCACATAATCAAGACCTAAAAGCTATTTATTGTGCTTTTTATACTGCTGTTTGTTTTTACCAGTAACCAGCAAACAACATTTTGTTGTCAACGTCTGGGCTATTTTATATTTTGGGAAAATGAAAGTTTAAATGCAGGGATGAAAGAGGAAGAAGTTTGCCATTTTAAGATGTTAAAAGCAGGCCAGTTGGTTGAAATGTTTTATTTGAAGGAATGTCTTTGTACACTATGATCTGGATATTATGTGATTGTTATAATATTTTGTAATGTGACATTAAGGATAAAGAGTTGATTACCTGGGAATGAGAACGGGCTGGGTGGGAAGACTTTTGTATTTCATCGATTCCAGAGGATGCTATTACATATCTTTCCTAAAGAATATAATTCCTAACAGCAAAACTGGATCTCAGTGTGTTGTCGTTCATTTTTAAACATCTCCACGGTCAGACATCAAAACAGGAACTCAGAACTTTATGGTTTTATCTCATCAACAATGAAATTGAGTAGGGGCTACAGGATGCTAATATCGCAATAAGAGACATTATCAAAGTGGGGCCTCGCCTCCCCCAAGACGTGGAGATTCACTTCAAAAAAAGTTTTAAAATTCACTGTGAATTCATTCATCGTTCTCAAGCAGTGAAAAAAACAACTTCATCCAGAACTCGTGTCTGAAGAGTCAAGATACAACTGAGTGTATGGGAGACGTAAAGTAAGTGTGAATGCCCCAAAACAATTACGATATTTAAAGTCTGCAATGTTCCTTCTCTCATGTTTTGTGTCTGATCGATGTGACCTCAGTAGTTACTGGTACAGCACCTCCTGTGAAGTATTAACCGTCATATGCAGCCGATTTTCCCAATGAACACAGAGTCCTCATGACATTTAAAAAGGCCACGCTTGGTTAGTCAAAGTAGGTCTCTGATAAGTCGCAACATCTAAATCAAACACTCTCTGTTCTGTTTGATCTGCGACTCGTGTCTTTTTATCGCTCTCTTCCCTCAGCAACTCCCTTCAGTTTCGTTCATTCTGTCTAGATTGTGAGTGATCACAGTCGTATGGCATCCGCACTGAGGCAAAGAAACAAAACAGCCGGTCAGTAGCTCAGTCTGTAGGGAGTTGGCTTGGGAAAAGAGTGTGAAGTGGGAGGGGGAGAGGTGCCAGTTTACCTCTTGGGCACTGCGGAGGTGCCCCTGAGGAAGGCACCAAACCCCAAACTGCTGGGGGGGTTGGTAGGGGGAGCCCCCTCCCCTTACAATTTCTCCATTAATGAATGTGATTGTGTGGGTTTTGGGTGTGCAGGTACAGGGTAAAAAAAAAAAAAAAGAGGGTAAAATTAGTTTTTCTTCCCGGGGGGAAAAAAAAATTTTTTTTTTTTCTTCCTCAATCTAAAAGGTTTTCCCTCCTCAGAAACATGAACGCTCACCAAAAGACCAAAAGTGTCCCTTTTCCCAGTTACCACTGTTGAGAAGTGATTTATTGTTAATCCTTTTAGCTGTTTATTGAGCTAATTTGGTTTTAGAGTCATAGAGCCCTGAAGCAAGTGCCCAAAACAGTCTGCATCAAGCTACACCAATTTATCCTATATATATATATATATATACAGTATATATAAGTACAATGCAAACTCCTGTATAAGCGCTTTTGATATTAAACACTGAGTGCTGATATTCAGTTTGAATGGTAGAGCTGAAATTACCACATTGTTACCACACTTACCACATCCCATTACCACACTGTTTACATCATATGGATGGCTGCTCCCCACAGGGGTCGCCTGGTTGTTTTTTGTGTTCTAATGTGTTTTATGTTGGATGCCCTTCCTGACACAACCCTCTGCATTTATCCGGGCTTGGGACCAGCACAAGGGAGGCACAATCTGCCCTAGCCTCTGAGCCTCAGCTTTTACATCATTTGGATGTAAACATCCTAAAAACTGAAAGAATTTGCTCCTATAATCAATGTTGCATTTCGAACTCAATGTGCTGGAGAACGGAGCCAGCACAATGTTATTTTGAGCTGAGTCAGCAAGAGCCACGGTGCCAAATAGACAAAGAGAGCCACAGTGGCTTTCTAATCTGCAGGTAAATAGATGAACACAAGGGCAAACATCTGGACAAAAGAAACCTCAGTGAACATTGTTTGCCCAAGATGAAAAATGACCTGCACTGTCCAAACAGATTGAAAAAATAAAAGCAGACTAATCCACCTCTGGCAATATTTTTTCCCCTCTGGACAAATAGATGTCTCTCAAGTATTAGCTCCAGTTTGTGTATTTTGTCTTTCTAGTTGCCAAGTGCTTTTATAAAGCAGTCTCATTGCAATAAATGGCAAACATGGTTTTTGATGCAGTAAAGATGAACACGACTTTGAGCTCAGTGTAATAAAGTTTCTAAAAACATTTCCTGTTAGCTTCCGTGCTCCATCATTGTGGGATGTGCAGAAGTGGTTTGACAATGACAGAAAAGCTCCCCCTCTGCAGCCTGTTAAAAGTAAATTAGTGGGTTTGTCAGGTGCTTTATGTTCTAATTATTTTCTATGTATTATAAACAGGCACAGTCTGTAACAGACTGTTTCACTTGACCAACCATCTAACAGCCTCTCAAGAGCTTCACAGCTACAAACAGTAAATTCAATTTGACACAGCACCTCTCGCTGAGAGAAAGAGGACCTACATCTGCAGGTCTTAACTACCAGGATGGAAGGAGAGAAATAAATAAATATGCCATTAAATGTACCAAAAATAACATTAAAATAAATTTAATGTTCTTTATTTATGTTACTATTTAATTTTTTATACTTACTATTATACTAACATTTTAATTCATGTATTAATTTTTTATTATATTTATTATTTATATTTTTTAACAATTAAATTTAATGGTATATTTATGTATTTACTGAGTCATTTATATATTTATAAATTTAGATTTTGGCAGGTTTTGTCCTCTGCAGCTGGGATGTGAAGTGCTGGTCTGACAATGACAAAACTGCCCACTGAAAGTACATTAGCGGGTTTGTCAGGGCTTTATATTCTATTTCTTATTCAATCAGTCTCTTCCCAGCCACAAAGAGCAGATTCAGTTTGACACAACACCTGTCTCTGAAGCAGAGGACCTTCACACATCAGGAACACTGACATCATGCCTCTGTGGCCCTCCAGCTTGAAGGATGCTTGCACCACATCTGGTTGCTCATCACAACTGTATCTATTCAGTGACCAACGAGACAAATATCTGTATTGTAATAACTTTGGAGACTACCAGCGACAACCAGAGACATATAACTCCTCTAATAATCTTGATGGTTGACTGAATCCTGATCCTTGCTACATGGTCTCTGCTGCGCTGGAATCTCTGCCTCAAGCCTCAAAAATGGAAATTGCCTGTTGGTGCTCCAACCATGGATGTATGAAGAGAACTGGTTACAGTGTTGGAGGTGGGCCCCATTCATTCCTATGAAAGTTGCTCAGTGGTGCATGAAGTCAATGGGTAGACTTCCATCTGAAAAAGTACCCAGATCTTCTGGGCTCTTCCTGGTTCCTACTGCGCATGTCTGATATGCGATGTTGCGTCCGCTCGGTCACATGACTCGGTCACAGGGTCCCAACATCACGGTCCTCACAGACTGGGTCTCCGCTGACATAAACAGAGGAGGGAAATAACTCTGGATTCGGCTAATAGAGTGTTTTATAACTTTTAGGACCTAATGATTTAAATATGGACAATTAGAGTGTTTGGGTTGTGGAGTTGGTTTATCTCCAAAAAAATGATCTGCCTAGTTTGGCCACTGCAAAAATTGGGATCAACAACCAGCGCTCTTCCAGGGGGCTTGGTGCCAATTGCCTCCTCTCCCTTAAGACAGAAAAGACTTGCTCTGACAGATGTCAGCAATCATCTGTGTAATGTTGTTATCTCACAAGAACAACACTGTCTGAAGACATTGCCTCAAATGTTTGACTGAGCTGAATGTCAAGGAGATTCTTCCTCATTGCCATTCCTCCGCAAGTCCCAAAAAATGTCACACCGTTTGTGACGGATTGCTCTGTGAAGGCATCCTTAACACTGAATTATGTGCTCTGTCACCAGAGGAGTTGTCATTGTGAGGAGCTTGTCACATTCATTCAGAAAAATGTCTTTAGATAAGATAAAAATGTTCCAGACAGAGTCAGGGAAACACCGACATGTTTACTGTAGCGTGGGTGTTGTGTAGTCTGCAGTTTACTGATGATGCATGTTTTTTATTTTTTCGCTGGGGGCGGCACAGTGGTGTAGTGGATAGAAGTGTCACCTCACAACAAATGGGTTTCAGGTTCAAACCCTTTCTACATGTTCTCCCTGAGTTAATGTGGGTTTTCTCCGGGTTCTCCGGTTTCCTCCCATAGTACAAAGGAACTAAATTTCCCGTGGGCGTAAATGTGAGCATGAATGGTTGTCTGTCTCTATGTGTCAGCCCTGTGGTAGTCAGGTGACCTATCCAGGGTGTATCCAGCCTTTGCCCAACATCAGCGACTCTGAATGGGTTAAGCGGTTACAGATAGTGGATGGACGGCTTTTTTATTTTCCATTTTGGTGAATTGTTTGAAACTTTTTTAAAGTTATAATTTTTTATATATCTTGAATGATAATTGTAACTGTTGAGTGGTATTAAAAAGCAATAAATCATCTTTACAAAGTAATTTCAAATACCAAAAACTGAACAAAATCAAAGACCTCTGCTTTTGTGTTTGTTCCATCACCTTATAAATGCTTACTTTAGGCAATGTTATCAGAAAAAAACGACACAAACATTTGTCACTGTGCAGATGATACCCAAGCCAGATGAAACCAACCAGTTAGCTAAACTTCAAGCATTCCTGACGGAGATAAAAACCTTGATGACCTGCAATTTCCTGATGTTAAACTCAGACAAAACTGAAGTTACTGTACTTGGCCCGAACACCTCCGAAAGAAATGATCTAATGAAGTTTGTCGAGTAAGTTCAGTCAGGAAGACCCTCTTTATGCTCATTCATTAATAATCTGCCTGTCTCTCTCTCACTGGCTTCTACTCTATCAGCAGGCTGCGGGTGTTTCACTCTCAGTTAGCCAACCAGAATCTGCCACAGTCTCCCTGAGCCAATCATATTGTTGCTATGAAATTTTAAAACTGTTCTCCTCTCTGCTGCTGTCAGTTGTAATTGCAGTACGAACCTATGTAATCTAGCTCCACAGTGCCCAGTCCTGCTCTACATCCTTTCTTTTTCAACAACTCCCTTCACCGCCATCAGCAGCGTCTCACCATGACATCGCTACCCCCTTTAATATACAGTGCTACTTCACAATGGAGTCTAATAACCAAAGACTATGCACCTTATCATGCATCATGTAATAAAATATTGTTTATCTGAAATGGAGTCTCTCCTTATTGAAATTATATAGTTACTCTAGATTGCATTGCCCTGGCCTCCAGAAGTGCCGTAAACAATCTGGTACTCCCACATAAAACAACTTCAAGGACCGCCTTCTTTTGCCTTCGTAACACTGCAAAAGGCACATGAAAAGCATCTTGAGATAACTTTGGTTATGATTTGATGCTTCATAAAAATAAACTGAACTGAAATTCAACTGAACAGAACAAAACACTGCGTACATATCTGTCCTGTCAGGCTCATCACTTTGAGCGTGTGAAAAAACATGTTCACACAAGACCTCTAACATTTTGATGCAATAGGAGATTGAAAGATGAGTCACAGACTGGGAGGTGGAGGGAGTGTGAGTGGGCATGAATTAATAAGACATGAACTGGATATTGATTTTTCTGATATTTAACAGCTCAGCCCCCCACTGTTTGGAAAAGTCAGATTGAGATGTTTACCAGAGAACAAAGAAATGTCAGTATAGTGACACATATTGTATACTATGTACAATTCCCTGAATAATACTCAACTAGACACTTGATGATGAATCTTATAAATATGTATTGATTAAACCGAACCCAATCCCAAATTAGCTGCTTAATGAGCTCCAACTTTTTAGGATTCGATCTTTCTGTGGACTATTTTCGTGCCGTTTTACCTCCATCTGCCCAGCAGAAGAAATGTGATTACTGACTCAAATAACCACAAATATTAGTGTTTATATGAGCAGCCCTCAGTTTACTATGGAGTTAATATTGATTCATTATCAGTTAGAGTCACTACTGTTCTGCAAGACTGTCTCTTCCACTGAGGATGTCAGTGTTCAATGACAAAAGCACCCTGAACAACTGGTGATAAAAACAAATAAGAACGAGTCAATTGCCTGTAACAATAAGAAGATGCAACCTGTAATAATCATCAACAAAATATGAGCTAGACAAAAAAAAAGACTCCAGCGATGCAACAGCACTAACAACATAATCAGTGGCTGAACTGGACCAAACACGTGCCACTACCCTAATAGTTGCAAGACATAATCACCACGTGTCTTATAATATATGTATATATCTTGGTAGTATATCCCACTTCAAATGTATTTTTGTATGCATCCCATTACATGCAACATACATTTTCAGTTTGTACATTTAAGTATATTTGGTTAATAAAACTTTTTATGTATCTTATGATATCAATCAAATTGTGCACAAATATAATATTACATATACTCTACAAGCAAACCAATTTAAAATATCAATTTGCCATTAGATTAAGCTAGATAATGAACAGGAGTACCAAATAATTTTTAGCGCCGTTTTTTCAGCATTAAACCGGCTATGCGTTTACGCAGAAACGCAGTTAGGCGCGCGCATAGGGATGCGCATCGACGCACAAAGCGGTACACAACAGGAAGTACAGTAGGGGTACTAAGGTGGACAAAAATCAGAAGTAATGGTGAGTACTAGCTCATTTCAGGCACTGAATATAATCAAGTTCTGTAATGAGAGGAATAGTCACGAACCCCCCCCCCCCCCCCCGTTTTTCTTCACCTCTAATCTCGGTATGGGTCAGGTGGATGAGCAGAATGATGACAGGTAGGTGCATCTGGAGGCGCAGAAGTTTCCCTGCGCTCATGTCGATGTGGTTGTAAAGCCCCGATTCACGTTAGGTTTCACCCAAAACCGGCCAGTCGACAGATCAGTCAAGAAGTCCCAGTCAGTCCAGTTTGTTGGAGCATGCCCGAGATTTAAAAAGGTCTGAAAAGGCGAACTGTGTCATCGGATGTATGTGAAGTAGCCAAGTAGAGGTGGTGCGTAAAAACAGACATTCTCTCCACGCTGTCCTTCCTTCCTCTCTCTCTCTCTTTCTCTCTCTCTCTCTCGCTCTCTCTCTCTCTCTCATCTCACGCACGCAAGCCCACACATAGAGACACACAGTCACACGCGCATCCACAAACGCACAGCCACTCACGGTGCGCAAAACGCGTCGACCCCCCCCCCCCTCTAAAAAAATATGTAATTCATTCTTGGTGCCTTTTTTGTTCATTTTCTCACACCGTTTCTGGGACACACCTGCAGAGGTTCATTTTAAACAGTAAGTAAAGGAACCAGCTGCACCCATGTTACAGTGTTACAGGACCTGGACTGCGGCCTTGTTGGCTCCTCCAGGCTGAGGATAGGCAGCATATGACTTTGATTAGCTGACAGCAGCACTGTGATTTATATCGATTGTATTTTTCCACTCTTGGAACAAAGTCCTTTTTTACTGTGTGAGTTTTGCAAAAAAGATCCAAAACTGATAAAGCAGGAATATGTTTCCAGCAAAAAACGGGGATGTCATCCAGTTGTCTGCTGTTTGTGTCCTGAGTGAAACCAATCTGTTTATGTTCACAATGTTAACTTTTATTTTCACTTTATAAACTAATCTTAAACCAAACCATGCTGTTTCTCCTAAACCTGTGGTTTTGTTGCCTACACCTAAACAAGCATTTTTGTTTGAATGTATGTAATTGTATTAAAGTGTTTACTGTAACCATAGTGGAGCATCACAGGTTGATGCACAAGGGAAGGGAGGTGGAGGCAAGGGCTGAAAAAGTTTGCTCCAGCTCTTCAACATGGCAGCGAGGCACAGACTTTCACCTTTTACAGCTAACCCAGCACGTTCTCATTCCAGACTCGTCAAATACTTTTGTTTGGTCTCAGGGGCACTACCCAATCGGTGGTATTTGACAAGTTCGAAGTGGGACCAAGTTGGTTAAATGGTAATATAGTTTGTCCCTAAAAACATGTGAGGGGAAAAATATGAATCTTGATTCATATTTAATCAGCGCTGCCTAGTTTGACTGTTTGATGGTATGCTTTAGAGATGGCTCGGCAGAGGAACATGATTGTTTCTTATTATCTGTCTCATGCACTACTGTCAGGGTATAGTGACCGTTTTATGAAAATAACTTTTTATCTCATTTGCTCAAGCTGTGACTGCAGCTTTAAATAAGCAAGATATGTAAGGGATCATGTACAGCGAGCCGGTCATTGTTGTGAAATAAACCCAGGCAGGGTGATGCGGCACCCCGGCATGAAGACACAAAAACGGTCTGCCAGTATCCAACATCATAACTGCACCAATAGCAACAGTATGCTATAAAGAAATAACAGACGGTAGAATGCTGTGATTGACCAATCAGAACTGAGTATTCAGCAAAACTGCATAATAAAATGTGTTAGTTGGTTAGGTTAGATGTGCTGTTTCCGTTTCCAGTCTTTGTGCTAAATGCAGCTAACCACCTCCTAGATGTAACTTGATGTTAATGATAAAGGGCAGATATGACAATAGTATCATTTTTTTCCATCTAACTCAAAAAAGATTTCATTACAGGTGAAAAATGTCATCATTCATCATTAACAGCATTTTACATTTCACCAGAAGAAAGTGCCCCCAAGCACAGCTCATTTCAGAGATAAAGTTTGGCCACATGCTTTGAAAAGTCTGCCAGAGTTGAGCTCTGCTGAATACAATCGGAGACATTTCTCTTTTAAATACTTGTACCCATTTATGACATCCCATAAATCTCATTTAAATTTAAAAAACTAACTTGGATTCAAAGGGCATGATTTTTCATTTCATTTTAAGATTTATTTGTAATGTCAATGAAAGTTTCATCACAGTATTTCAGTCCGTTTAATTACCATCTGGATGGTGGGAAATGCAGATATGGACACAGAAATTACACAGAAGAAAGTTGTGAAACAGTCGAAGGGTCATCTAAACGAGCAGGGAGGGTTTTTTGGTGCAAAGCGTACTTAAAAAGTTTTCCTGAACTCTGACAAAGTAAGACATGAAGCATCAGACTGGTTGTAACTCTAGTCATTATAAACACTGAGCATGTTTCAGTGCTGCTCTTTGTTTTGCATGGAAGGTCCAGAGTTTATGCTGGCCTTTCTGTCTGTCTAATATCTGAATCTGAGCCGTGCCATTGAGGCAACATGCCGGTTTTTGTTTGCTCTGTGAACTGTGACCCTGCTTGTTAGCCGCCAGGAGCCAATTAGCTGCTTGTTTGGCCGAACAGAGAGACAGGATTAGGCTAACAAATTATTTACATTTTTCATTTTGATTTTGTTGGCTAAGCTCATCTTTTATTTAACAAGGAGACATAAATGTCATGTGATATACTGTATATATATTTCATCAAAATAAATAAATAAATAATAAATAACATCACCAGATAACACGGTAGCTTACTTTCCACCAAATGCGTATGGTGACATTGAATTTGATTGTCCTTTTCATTTATCTAAATTGACAAAGCTGTTATTTTGATGCAAAACTGAGTCATCAGAAATGCAGAATGTAAAGAAAGAAAAATGCAATTGAACATCCCTGAAAGAAACTTAGCTGATTGTGAGTGCAAGAGAGAGAGAGATCGCAAACTACTTCAGTACTAAGAGAGATCAGACAATGGTGCGATTTGCCCTTTTATTTTGTATTTGTAAAGACTCGCAGTAGGGATTAGATCTTGTTTTATTCTTACTTTTTTTAAACGCTTTTTTACTTTTTTATTCTTCACTTTGTTGCATGTTGCTGTCAATTGATTAAATTTAATTGTGATTAATCGCATGATTGTCTATAAATCACAATCTATCTTACAGCGAGATCTGTCAAGTATTTAATACTCTAATATGGCAGTGGGCAAAGATGCTGCTTTATGCAAATGTCTGTATTTATTATTGTAAATCAATTAACAACACAAAACAATGACATATATTGTCCAGAAACCCTCACAGGTTCTGCATTTATCATAAAAAACATGCTCAAATCATAACATGACAAACTGCAGCCCAACAGGCAACAACAGCTGTCAGTGTGTCAGTGTGCTGACTTGACTATGACTTGATCCAAACTGCATGTTATTATCATAAAGTGGGCATGTCTGTAAAGGGGAGACTGTTTGGTACCCAGAAAACCCATTTTCATTCACAAATCTAGAGGTCAGAGGTCATGACCATTTGAAAATGGTCATGACAGTTTTTCCTCGTCAAAATTTAGGTTTAACTTCATTGCATTGTTTATCTTCACTTAAGCTCGTGTTAATGCATTAAAGAAATTAGTACCATCAAAACAAATTTGTGTTAATGCGCTGACAGACCTAATTTTATGATCATTTACCCATTAAGAACAAAGTAAGGATCTGAGTCTGAATACATCCTGCTACTTCTGCAGACGAGCTGGCCTTGGAGCAGATTTCTGTTGTATGATGTTATGTTGTATGAGGCAGGGTTGTGTTGTTCTTTTCCCCAAATACTGGAGAAATTAGCATGTTCCTAGTGGAGCAACAGTTGGTCTTGAGCTTGCTTGTTTTTTTCAGTCTCACCATGGAGCCTGGAGATACAAATGTACCCCATGACATCTGTGCTCTCACACAACAGTTGCCTATTTACATATCCAGTAGAGACACAGCAACATTTATTTGAAGTCCTGTTTCCTTTATAACTTTTGTCCTGTCTCTCTTTTTAGCAGCTAAATGTGTCTCTTTGTCAGTCTGTGGTGATGGACAGGTCGTGTCCAATGGGTTTATCAGAGGGGTTTCTGTTGCCAAAAACAGCTGACTGCTGCAGCTGGAAATGGAAATTGTTATGAGAGGTAAGAGTGAACCAAACCAGTAAAACTGTGGACTGTAAAACCATAACAATGAGCTGAAATACTACAAAGGTCTGTAGAGCTAAGAGGAACTACTGTTGGCTAATTTCAGTTCTGAGTGACACCCTTTTAAGTAAGATGTAATCAATTTTTTCATTGTTAAGATAAAAAATACTGAGTACAGCTTTAAACCCGATGAGTCAAAAACTTTGATATCAAACATGTAGCAAGGATAGTATGGTCATATACTGTATATATATACTGTATACTGTATGTGTTTCATCCCCTGATGTTCAGAAAGATTTAAAAACAAAAAGGTAAATCTGTACTCAGACCCTCCTGTGCTGGATGAAAGATGTCAATCACAAACAAGTCTGCAAAAAAAGGTGAGTTGTGAGAGTAGCATAAAATGAAGGTGCACTAAAGAAGCTGACTAGCCAGAAAGCAGCTACATTTAATTTCAGTGTTACAAAGCTGTCCTTTTTTATGTTCACTGTATTTAAAAAGACAAACTTGAACTTATCTCACAAGAAATTTTATAGGCATTTCTGATAAATTACGGAAGGTACGTAGGTAATTACGGTTTAGGCAACAAAAATACTTTGTTAGGTTTAGGAAGGAAAATATCATGGTTCAGGTTAAAGCTTCAGTAGGCAACAGAATTTGGCATTATTGGGCAAAAATCCATAATAACCTGTCAGCATATTATAATTCAAGTGAAAACTAGACTTCTGGCTTTAAGAAATCTAGCCTGTGGTGGGAAACTTTGACCAATCACGGGTCATATCAGAGAGAGAGAGCATTCCTATTGGCTGGTGGGCATTGGTATTTCCTCAGCTGATCTCAACATGGCTGCGGGGTGACAAACTTTCTCATTTTACAGCTAAACAGCACATTACAAGATGTTTCTGAAAAAATTTGAGGTGAGAACAGAATCTTGATTCATATTTGATCAGCAAACAAGGCTTTCATCCAGGAGACCTGTGTTCACTTTCACTTTACAATCAGCTCGTTTGTGTCCCGTGCTCACAACGCCAAGTCACATTTGCACTGTAAAAACGTAGTAATTTTAAGCCCAAACCTAACTAAGTGGTTTTGTTGCCTTGACGAGCTGGGATGTTCGTATGTAACCAAGCCTGGCTCTGTGCCCAGATACAGATGAAGGTTTTGCAGTGATTACTGTTGATGGAGATGGGTTGAAGAAAGGGGATGGTTGGTGGCGGAGGAGGGAAAGAGGAGGAGTGGAAGATGGCAGGGCGGCGTGGCAGGCAGGGGAAGCAAGGGACAGTAGGCCGGCAGGTGACACAGTGGCAGAAAACAGTTGGTGTAATTCATTAGAAAACTCTTTGCATTTGCATCAGGGAAAACATTAGATGATTCAGAGGCAACAAAGACACCAGAAAAACTACAAAAGGCTCCGGGTGTCCGCTCAGGATTAACACTGAATGAAAACAACCAAATCAATAAAGCATCAACCCCCACTATCTGCAGTGTAGGCCTGTTACAGTTGGAAGGACAGATGTACACAAACCCCAAAAAAGCGGTCCATTGCACATCAAAAAGGGGTTTAAAGATAAAACGCTAATGTTTATTCATGAGCAGCTGGGAGGGCAGATCATTTGGCTGTCAGTTAAGAGACAGTCGCCTTAATCAACATGTACGAACTTCATAGAGTTGAAAACAGAAACGGTCTTTTATTATTCATCATGATTCAACAGACAACTTTATCCGTTTTTAAAATCATTTTTATTTTGTCTTTATTAACTTGTAAACTTTTGCAAAATTGGTTTTATTCTTTGTTCAAAATGTTATTTTTTTTCATTTATTTGTGATTACGGAAAAACATAAACTGGTTCTCAGCATAATGTATTCATGCACACACATTGTCTGACAAAATCAACATGAATACAGGTCATAGTAGCGTTTTGTTTCATTTTTGCTTGCTAGGAACTTTCACTGAGTGCATTTCCTCCCTCTCCTGGGCGTTTCATTAAAAACTTTTCTCAGTGTGTAAAAAAGTTTTTTTCAGGTTGCTGTTCACTCACAACTCACAACAGGGGCTTCGGCTTCACAATAAATACTGGCACATTTTGCCTTACCACTGGGAATTAAATAAACTTTGCTCTTCAGCGAGCCGCCAGGACCTACAGTTACCTCCTCAGCATCTGCAGAGATGTTTGTGTCTTTGCAGAAGCACAAGTACAGCTTTAACTGGCGTTAACAACAAAATGTTAAAGAAACCTTAAGGGGCTGCATTAGTGAAGGCGTTGTTGTTTCAGGTACCGGAGAGATGAAATACAATCCGGGAAGTCTGCTTTAAACAATAGATCCACAGGCTTGAATACTTATCACATGCCAAAACACTGCACAGAGGTTTCTACGAAAAGACAGGACTTTACAGCTCTGGGAAATTGTCACATTGGTTGAAAAGTGAACAGCTTAAGCTACCAGGAATGAGTGCATACACGTATGAGATTAGTTACTAGATGACCCCAAATTATATTGTGGCAGGTAAAACGTTTTTGCCAAACAAACCTTGAAACAACCTGCATCCCCATCAGTTTTATCTAACCAAGACAAATCCAAGACTAGTCTATGTTTAAAGCTGGGATCGGCAGCATTGGAGAAACCACAAAGAGTAGCTAGATTTTGAATGTATACAACTCAAAAACCAGTGTTGCCAACTCTTTTCCAATGAAAGTAGCTAATGCTGTATGAACAACTGCTCCACCTGTCTTAATCTTAGCTAAGGTGCTGGAAACAAACGAGTCCAACAGATAATAGAAAAAAAAACCTCATCAGAGCAAACAATACAGGGTGTATGCTCTGATGAAGGTCTGACAGACTGTAAGCTTGTATTAAACAATCAAGTGAAATACTGCGGAGGATCTAAGTGTGCCAAAATCTTTTGTATCATCCGATGAAAGTAGCAAGCATCACTAGCTCCGAAAGTCATTAAATCTAGCGAGAAAGTCGGCAACACTGACAGTCCGTCCCCTCTGCAAAGCCACTCCACCAAAATTAGCATTATGAACATAAACATTTCATAATGAACGTAACGAACGTGACTGTTTTCGGTACAGCTGTAGCTTGTGGAAGCCACCGGTGAAACGCAATGAGCTCAAGGGCAGAGTGCACGAAGGTAGGCAGCTCGTCCAGTCATCTCATTTGGGCTGAATGAAACGACTGGACAAGTTTATTACAGTCCTGCAGCTTCCACAATACCAGATTTTTATCTTGTTTCTGTCAGAGCATTTGATTTATTGATTGCTGTTTAGAATTTCTAAAATACAATACATATCCTAGCTTGTAAATTTCCCCACTGTGGGACTAATAAAGGAATATCTTATCTTATCTTATCTTTAACTAAGATGAACTTTTTACCAAATTATTTAAGAACTAACTACACATGAAAAGGAAATACAGCTGAACTGGGACTTGAGTTTGGAAACTGAAAAGCTTCATCCAACATTTTTATCTGTGGTTCAGTGACATCTGAGCCAGATTTCATCTCATAGGAGATGTTTCTTTGCACCAGATGGGGTGTAAATGACAATGTAAAAATACATTTTACCAACTGTGCACATTCTTCCGGGAGGCCAATAAATTAACTTTCATTATAATTTCCACAGCTGCTGGACAAAAAAATAAGTGACTTTCCCCACTTTGGAAACACTCGCAAGCACACTGTTGATTTTATTGATAGGTCAAGAAGCAAAAACTAGTCCGTCATTGTGCTTTTCGGTGCTAGATTAAATTCACAGCCACTTAAAGGATTTCCTCATGAAGAGTATTTCCACAAATGGCTTGTTTGTGCCAGAGTGGAGACAGCAATTTCATGTGACTTTCTGCTCCTCCATTTCATTAAAAAAGGTAGTAAACTGGGGAGCCTGAACCATTTTTTCAAACTGCTTTTTTTCTCATTTTAGCTGGTCTAATAGCTATTTGGGATCGGAGACAGCCCTGCATGGAGAGTACACTTGATGTAATAAGCAGAACTGGATCTGGTATGACAAAATAACAACCCTTTAATTTAATATAACTTGCTAAAACTTTTTTTGTGCTGTGTCATTTTCTATGGGCTTTCCATCAAAGACTGTACACACAAAAAAATACCTTGTTTTAACTGCATGGTTTATGCAGGATGAACAACTGCGCCACCTGTCTAAATCTAAGCTAAGGTGCTGGAAACATAAATAAGCCCAAAAGATTACAGAAAAGATTTGCGATCCACGCAGTATGTCGCTCGATTATTTAATACTAAGCTTTCGGTCTGTCAGACCTTCATCAGAGCAAACATTACTGAACAAAGGACAGTCTGGTAGAAATGACCACTCCCACTCTCATCAGTGATAGTATGTAGGACAATTGTGCACACCCTGGTGGTGGTAGAGGCTCCATCTTTTTTCAAAATACAACGACGGGTGGAACACAGTGAATATAGAAAATAGAAAAAAAGCATATGAGAGCATGAAGCACCTAATAATAATATCATACATATACATCACATAGTAAATGGGGCTATGAAAAGCATCAGGCTTAAGCCATCATAACTCAGAGATCCTCAGATCTATTAGAAAAAAAAGATCCCAACGAGGGACAATAGAACAAAGAGCTGTGGAAGTGTATCAGACGAGGGCCATCATAAACCAGACACCAATGCTGCATAAAAACTGGTTAGAAGTCGTCCTCTGAGAGGTCTGACTTTATGACCCTAACGTGTCTCATCTACTACATCTGCAAGATGAACCTTTAGCTTCACTTCCTCAAAACTCCCAAGGCTAGTGTCCCCCCCTCCTCCCACCAGCATTCAACCCTGCCTCCTCAAAATTATGATTATATTTTAATTTGCAACAGAAAAGTCTGAGAAACGTTCATACGTAACATATCTCCAGTGTATCTTGCTATATTAAACATTCAGCAACAACGGATGCAATTTCCTTTTCTTATAATATCTTATAATAACTATTTGTAGCAACTGAAGCATGATTCATGCGTTTTACAGTATGTTCAAGCACTTGGTTAAGGTTAGAGAAAGATTTAATATTGAAAAACCAGGCAGCAGTGACATGAAACATAAAGTGTCAGACACGAGACTGACGGTCTCCAGTGTCAGAGTTGCTGTTTTGTAAGTGCAATACCGACCAAGGAAAATACCTCGCCTGCAAACACAATCCAGGCAGCAATTACACTTCCCTCAAAACACATTTGGCAAAACAAATTAGCAGCATGTACAGTATGCAATTTCTCAGAGAAAGGGTTGAGCAGTTCCAGCCAGGCACTGATAGGAAACAAACAGGAGTGGGCATGCCGATGTGCCTGCTGTGTTTTAGAGTTTCACATTTGAAACCTACAAAACTGGATTTGTGTGAATCGGATCATATTTATTGAAGTATAGAGCTCTGAGTGTCACTGTGTGTCCTCCTGGGTTCTTAAGAGAGGGGAGATTTTATTCGTACAAATAAATGAAAGAAAGTTTGATCTGACACACCAAGCCAACAGTCGGCCGGCGAGCAGTTTGGGGCCATCTGTGGGCATCTGTCGTCCGATTCAGCATGTTGAATCAAACGTGACATATGTTCCAGTGCCAAAGCGCTCTCGTTACCATGGAAATTCATGTCCATTGAGAGGAAAGGAGGAAGTAGTGTGACTTTACTAAAAGAGCGACAAATCCCACAGAGGGAGGAGGTCGGAGGTTAAACCAAACCATGATCTTTCCCTCACCCAAAGTTGTTTTTGTGCCAAAACCTAACCAAACCATAGCTATAATGCTGCGAGATTATAACATGTTTTAAACATGTTTTGTGAAAACACTACTGGCCTAGTGTCATGTTTTAGTTTTTTTTTTTTTCTTCTAAATTTAGCGCGTTTTGTTTCATGCGAATCCAACAAAACACTAAAGGCATTATGTGTATTTTTAAATTTCTCACATTGGCACCATCCAGTGGAGGCATGAAGAATGACTCTGTCATAGATAATGAATGGGATGATCTAACCATAGGGCTGCATCGTGGTGCAGTGGTTAGCGCTGTTGCCTCAAAGCAAGAGGGTCGCAGGCTTGGGACTCTTCTGTGTGGAGTTTGCATGTTCTTCCCGTGTAAGCGTGGGTTTTCTCCGGGTACTCCGGCTTCCTCCCACAGTCCAAAGACATGCTGCTTAGGTTAATTGATGACTCTAAATTGCCCGTAGTTGTGAATGTGAGTGTGAATGGTTGTCTGTCTCTATGTGCCCTGCGATGGACTGGCGACCTGTCCAGGGTGAACCCCGCCTTCGCCCAATGCCAGCTGGGATCGGCTCCAGCGACCCCTAACGGGATAAGCGGTGGACGATGGATGGATGGATGGATCTAACCATAACCCTAAACTATCAAAGCCAACAACAAATTTCATTACGCTACATATATAAAATATCAGCCTCCCACTTTACTGGTCACATAAAAGTGTCCGTCCAGGTAACATGACTTCACAAAGCGCAGTCCCATTCCTCGTCTGTGAGGTGCTGACAGCTTGAGGGAGCACTGGGACTGGATCATAGACTGCACCAGTTTTCACCAGGATTGTGTCACTTTTCAACAACATTTTCAGCATTAAAATAATTCGATATGCCATAATCACATATAACGTCTACAGAAAAACAGGCATCCCGACTGTCTGTTAATGCAATTGAAGCTCACAGTTTCCTATTCCTGTCTTTTAAAATTTCATTTCAATGCAGCATTTTTGCCCTCACAGAATTGTGCAGGACCGATGAATCTGTCAACCGAGCTAAGTGATCACTCTGGCAGACTGCTCACACGTTATGATTTCATCCTCCGAGCAGCTCTGGAGCAGGTGAACTATGACACACTGATCAGGGTTTATTACCTAGCAGGACCCAGGAGTCAGCAGGAGAATAATCCAAGAAGACATCGCTATAGCTCTGCAGAAAAGATGTGCCCTCGCATACCCATACTGGTACAACAGGAGTGTCTCCTAAAAACCTGGGTATGATGGCAGCGACACTATTTTAGCCACGGTAGCGGTGTGGCGCTATGGATGGCAGCGTCAGTACGTCCACCTCTTTGGTCCAGGCTGAAATATTTCAGCGACTATTAAAGAGATTGCTATAGAGTTTGGTACAAACATTCACGGCCCTTAGAGGATGAATTGTAGAAGAAACTGACATTTTCATTTTTGATTGAAATGCCTCAACAACTATAGATGGATTGTCATGAAATTTGGCACAAACATTCATCTCCCTCTCTGGATTATTTGTAATAAGTTTGGTGATTTCCTGACTTTTCATTTAGCACCACCATCTGGTCAATTTATTTATGGCCAAATACCTGCAAAACTAATGACACTCCCACCAGCCTCAACTGTACTTTGTATTTAGTGATAATTAGCGTATGTTAGCATGCTAACACGCTAAAAATCAGCATGATGTCTCATGAACTATTCATACTGTAGCTATACCTACGAAAAATAATGCACTGTAACTTGTGTGTATCCCTCAAAATCAATTTGTGTGTAATTCACACAATCATGAACCAGGAAACATAAAGAGCGGTGAACGTTGTGAAGAGAGGAAGACAGTATGTGTCACTTAACTGAGGTACTTAAGTAATGTCACTTATGGAGTTATTTTAAGCCAAGCTATGATCTTTTCCTAAACCTAACTAAGTAGTTTTGTTGCCTAAACCTAAACAAGTTGTTTCCTGTGAAGATGGAAATTTTATTTTGGAAAGACTGCATGCATGTAACAAACAAAAATTGGCATGTTTTGCTAGATATTCATAGGAAAACCTGAAAATGAGGAATAACTTTTTTGTAAGATATATATTGTATGAGAATACTGTGGGAATTTTCAACTACTTGGCTCATCCTTCCAGCTGTTCCTCCTTCTCAGAGGGATTTGTAGCGTGGGATATGTTTTGGCTCAGGACTCACTGTGAGATAATTTAATGTGGCTAAAGGAAAACGCAGCACTGAACCCTGCTATAAACTAATGATTTCTGCCAAGACCACTCCTCCAACCCATCAAAAAATGACATCTGGTCAGTGCCTGAGCTTGTGTCTGACGTCCAACCAGCCAACCAATGAATGAGTGGAGTGATGGCATCCATACTAACATGTTATTTAGTACGCTAAAACAGTATGTGAGATATTTTAGTATTTCCAGAACCTTAGTATAAATCAATAGTATTACATACAATTTCCAGTGAGATATTACAGTATTGGAAACTATGGTGGCATAAATATCCCACAATGCAATTGCAATACAGTAGGATAACAACATTCATAATAGATGTTGACAGACAGCTCTGGAACATCAATAACAAAGCATAATATTTCACTTTGCTACACACACACACATATATATATATATATATATATATATATATATAATATACATATATATATATATATATATATATATATATATATATACATATATATATATATATATATATATATATATATATATATATATATATATATATATATATATATATATATAGTTTTTTAATTAATTCAGACTTTGATTCTCACAAAATGTTGTTTTGGTCACATGAGGTTGGTACAGGTTACCATGGTTACACGTTTCTGACTGCCAAGGAGGCTCTCAGGAAGTAACGACACAAATTACTGTTTGGTGCATCCGAAGTATGTCTAATAATAGTATCCCTAGTGGCTATGTAGTGCTTAGTATGCGATTTCAGACAAAGTCATGGGGAAAACTTTGTTGAGCACACATAAGATTCTCAGATAAGGCCTGTGATCATTTTCAGACGAGAACAAATAAGAGTCATAACCCTTTTAGTGAGAACGCAAGATCCACTCGTCCAAGCTCACATATGTATAACAGTAGGCCTGTCAGTCGATTAAAATATTTAATCTTGATTAATCGCATGATTATCTATAATTAATCACAATTAATTGCAAATTAATTACACATTTTTATTTGTTCTAAATGTACTTTAAAGGGAGTTTTGTCAAGTATTTAATACTCTTATTAACATGGGAGTGGATAAATATGCTGCTTTATGCAATGTATATGTTTATTATTTGAAATCAATTAACAACACAAAACAATGACAAATATTATCCAGAATCCCTCACAGGTTCTGCATTTAGTATAAAAATCTACTCATAACATGGCAAACTGCAGCCCAACAAGCAACAACAGCTGTCAGTGTGTCAGTGTGCTGACTTGACTATGACTTGCCCCAAACTGCATGTGATTATCATAAAGTGGGCATGTCTGTAAAGGGGAGACTTGTGGGTACCCAGAGAACCCATTTACATTCACATATCTAGAGGTCAGAGATCAAGGGCCAATCAATGCCAGTTTTTCCTCAACAAAATTAAGTGTAAGTTCGAAAGCGAGAAAAACATGGTTGATACCAGCAGTTTCTTTAGGTTTTCTAGTTTCATATGATACCAGTATCTTCACTCTAGCTTTAAGACTGAGCCTGCTGGTCAAACACTGGTTTCCTGGTTGAAAGTTGTGTATTTATTGGACCCATCCACCTCCTCTCCTGTCTTTCTCACTTTTTATGCTTCGCTGACTGTAACATATTGGCACAGATGTAGTTACATTGCAGTCAGTACAGACTACATGGCGAACAAATGACACGACAAATGCAAGGAAGGTGTTCTTATTGCATGCTAAATGCCTTGTGCATCGTTGTGTCATTCATACTTCTTACGGGCTGAGGTGGCTGGTTTCAGCAAAAAAAAACCTCTATAAACCAACAAGAACGTTTCATTTATATTTCTACAACCAAAAACTTCAAAGTATCTTTAAGATGCTCTCATAAGTATTCAGTCCACTTCAAAGTTCGCTCTGCCACTGCTGAGTTGTGTTGTGGTCTCAGTTTTGTGTGTAGACTGTTGAGTATTGCAGCCTGCAGGGGAGTTTTAATGGTTGTAGTGAACTGCGGTGAATGGCTTCTCTACACTGAATCACCACCAAATTGACAGTGAACACTGACAGAAACAGAGCAACTTGATAAGTTGAAAGGTGTTTTAAATGATACCAATACATTTATTTGCCATGAAATACTTTTAATTTGTACTTTTAGTATTATAGGCCTTGGGCCTGGGGACAGTTGTACCGTTTGCCACCCTGACAGAGGGCCTGATGGCGTTCACTCGCACAGAGGCCATCCTTACCATAACAACACTACTTTAGGAGCAAGGGAAGTCAGAGAGCGGCTGGCGGTACCACGATTTTACACTCACAAGCCTACGATGGCCTTCAGGTAATCTTAAACTAATGTTTGACAGACTGTGTGAGGACCCACTCCTTATGTAGATATGAAGGACTCATTAGAAGCTAATGAAAACAACATTTCTTATTTTCAGGTGATTAAACACTATATTATATAATCCATTTCTGTTAACAGATTCCATGAAATGTTACAAACTGTTCCTTTAAGTATAACGCCACTCTATATAGAGTTACAGACTCAGTAGCAACCTTAGATTATAGGCTACATTAAATTATTTTGTTATCAAATTTCCCTCTTATGAGGTCATTTAACTTTATATTAAATTCTGCGATTCAAAATGAAACTTTTATTTTCTATAGCCAAAGTACAGAGTGCAGGCATTATATGCCAAATTTGATATATATCGATTAATCAATCATTTACGCTACACTCTGCCCAACAGAGTTTTTATGAGATCTGTTTCTCTGTGATCCAGGAACATGATTATAGATATCTTTTCTTAATCATCAACTCAACTGTGAAAAGTATTGTGCCTGTAGTGCAGGAGGCAGTGACAAACAACAAGAGGAAGATTGGGAGGGAGAAGATTACAAATAAGGAATGTGGGACACGCTGCACAGACGCTGTGATAATGAGACTCCATGGATACATGAGAGCTGAGCCAAGCCGAGCCGAGCCGAGCTAGCTTTAGGACAAAGAATACCACACAGCCCCATTGTGTGGAACAGTGTATAAGCTAAAAGAGAGGAGTAAAGACCAGAGCAATCTACATGTACCTCGTCTAGACGGGATCCCAACAAACCAAATGTGGAGCAAACAGTATGTTTGTGTGGGACAATGTGGGACACGTTACCAAGGCTGAGAGGTAGCCTATGATTTTGATATATTGTCTATCTAACTTAAATAAGAAACATTACTATTCTATGCTGTTCTTGCAACATCTCTAAGCTTTGCCAGAATGCATCCATAGATCATCACATCTCTTTTAAAACCGCATGTTTCTTGTGAGACTCTCATGTCGTATTCCCCCTGTATGAAAATGAATAATAACTTTCAAATTTCACAAAAAACTCAGAGAATCACCTTCCACCAGCTTATAGATACTTTTAAGTAGTTTCACAGTCTGTTGTAACTGCTCTTCCTTTTCTTTGTGGTAGTTTCCATCATGTTCCACCTAAATCTGCATAGCTTGTGACTTTGTGGTGACTCACAATTTGGGCATAGCGCAGCAAAGACGGTGAAAAGTTAACCTGGGCTTGACCCGTGTGTGCGCAGTTTGACAGCAAACGCAGCCCAGTGATGACAGATTTCCCTGCTTTCTTCACAGCCAATTAATAAAAAACAGATTTTTTTTAAAAGCGTCTGTCCTGCAGTGGTTTGACTTTTGAAAACTAGAGCCAATGACAATGTGGGACATCGTCTCAAAATGTGGGACGTGGCATAAAGTGAGACATCCAAAGCTCGTATCTATAAATGTTAATGTTTGTCCTCTGTTGTTTTATTATTTTCTGCCATGTAATAGGGTTTTCATTCTTTAATTTAAATTGATTTTTTCCCTGGTTCAGAATAGAGTAAAACTGTGTTTGGACTAAGCTTCATTCCTCGGGGCGGGTGTTTTCCTTTGGCAGCAGCTGTGTGAGCTCCTGTGTTAACTTCTGTGGTGTGCCACTGACCGGATCATATCACTGTGAAGACCACCGGTGTTTCTACAAGTTGTTTTTCTCTTGTTCAACAAGCCCACAGAGTGTTGGTTCTGTTCCATCAGTGATTTAAGATACGATGTCCCTTCACAACATTAATATCTGGAGGGACCTACAGTATGGACTGTTTAGTCGGTTTGCTAATTGACTAGCTTGCCAGATTCACCACTGACTCCCAAGACGTGTTAAGTCATGTGCAGCTCCAACACAGTGTTCGTCCTGCATTATACAAAGGAGTAGGTCTAGTTAGCCTCAGCTGTCTCTTTCATGGGTCCACCTGTGGTGATGGCAAATGATTGGAAAGCCAAAACTTGTAGTTGCTGTAACTTCAGCAGTCACGGAGTGCATAAATCACAGATGGGTTTGAGATGTAGCGGCTCTGACCCCCTTAGTGTCTGTGTAGCCTTTGGAACTGTAGTGATATTACAAAGAACATTTTTTTGTCCACACATACAGTATTTTACGCCAGTAAAAGTACCGTGTTGATGTTGTAAATCAGAGCCAAAAGTTCTGGAGATGTAGGAGGCGCCATGGCAGGAGGACTTTTTTTTTATTTTTTAACTTTCTTGAAAATTTACATTTTGACCAAATAATGTGCTGCAAGAATGAGTCCTAAAACCCAGAAATTAGTTTATTTTAGCACTTCAGGCTCCCTCCACTGGAAGTCAAAGGGTTTTTAGTTAGATGCCTTATTTAAGGTCTGTGGTTAAGACAAATGTAACAGATTTTAATGTTTTGTTCTATGACAAGAAATATGTAATATGCATAATTATGTATATGTATTATACGTAATATATATATACATAACATAATGTTATTGCGCCGACTCGTCCGCCTTTACAGCCTCGCTGTGTTTACTCCTGCTTATCCGACCGTGGTGTAGCTTTATAACCTCACACCTCTTCCTAACATATGAGCAAACTCTGGCGAAAGGAGCGTGAAAAATTGTCCAGATATACTACTGCCGATGTCACTCTCTATTACATACAGAGAGTGATATTGATTAACTGTCAGTTAATCTGTCAGTATTGAATTTGAGTGATGAAAATAGGTTGGAGGTGCTTGTTCGCATCGCGTCCAGTTAGGAAGAGGTGTAACGTTAGTTTTGCACTTCTGGCGATTGCATTCACACTTCAAAAAAATCATAAAAGTGTACATTTGTGAAGATTATCTTGGTGAACAAAACATGCAGGTATCATAAACCACTCTCTGTTTTCCACAGAGATTATTTTCTGCAATAACCAATGGAAAAATCCCATTGCCTTTGTGTCAAGGGAACTACGGCGATGCTTCCCGGTTGGCCTACAAAAACACGTCATCCCTGTAGCACTCTATATATACAGTACACAACGACAAACACCAAGGATATATGCTAGTAAAAATGAATGACTTTTAAGGGGAACTTGATTGATTGTTGTCTGTTGGGAGTACTAGCATAGATGTTTAAAAGCCTTTTGTGGATCCAGAGGGAGCTGCACAGAGTCAGATAAATTGCCTCAAGCCAGCATCAGTCTCTCTGGTTCTGCTTGAATTTAATCGTGTTATGATAAGAGTGCTGTGATAAAATGGTGGAGCACTCTTTTAAATATAATCTGACACGAGAGTAGCTGAGCTGCCAGGTCATTTATCAGCCCTTCAGTATGAAACATCATTAAACCATGGGACTGTAAGAATATGGATTATCAGTTGGTCCCCAAAATATGAAGAATGATATGCTCTAATGCAGTGATAGCTGTTGAATTTAAGACCCTCCAAATTGTACTTGTGGGCAGAGCAAATAAGCAGTGAGCTGATAGTGGGTCATTAGATCAAATAGGACATTAGCTGAGCTGCAGATATTTCTAAGCAAAGCAGCGAAACCTTTAAAAGTAGGAACATCCCGTTTTTGTTCCTCCGCCTCCCGTCCCCCCCCCCCCCCACACACACACAACAGATATTTCCTCTCTAACTTCCTAGATTTTTTTTTTAATTAAATAAGCAAAGCAGCGAAACCTTTAATAAGTAGGAACATCCCGATCAAGAGTGCCTTTTTCTCCTCTCGGTCCATTCACCTCCATATATATCCGTATATAAGAAGTGGACCTAGTCCCTGTGACATCACCCCTTGTCT
Organism: Pterois miles; assembly: GCA_947000775.1. NCBI lineage: Eukaryota > Metazoa > Chordata > Actinopteri > Perciformes > Scorpaenidae > Pterois > Pterois miles. The sequence continues at coordinate 19,922,484 of CAMQGK010000052.1, forward strand.
CTGGCCTCACACCGTTGTGCTATTGTGCTGTTGTGTTTTTTTTTTTTAAAAAAAAAAAGAAAGAGGGGGGAGAAAAAAAAAAAAAAAAAAAAAAAAAAAAGCATCAGGTTATAATTAACTTCCATGTGCTGAAAACACGCTGTGAAAGGGTTAAAGCTGTAAGATGAAAAAATCCAGTGGCAACGCCCTAAAGCATTCCCTGCTTTATGGTCTATTTGACTTTAAATGGGACCATAATTTACTAAATGAACATCATGCTGTATTGAAGAAGACTTGAAACTAGAGATTGAGACCATAAACTTATGTTCACAATGTTTACTGAGGTAATAAATCAAGTGAGAAGTAGGCTCATTTTCTCATAGACTTCTATACGGTCAGACTTCTTTTGGCAACCAGAGGAGTCTCCTCCTGCTGGATATTAGAAAGAATGCAAGTTTACACTGCATAAGACTTAAGAGTTAACGGATAATTTCTTTCATTGCTTGCTTTACAATGTAGTTGCCACTTTCACAATGCAAACATATACATAGACCACAGTGTTAAAATCTGTGTTTCTAAAGAGGTAAACCTCACACACTGCAGCAAAACTGTTTACTTCTCAATATTCATCGCCTCATTAGCTGTTAACAAAATAGGTCTGTTCAACGCAGCGCTGCAGTTTTTTCAGCATAGTGCTGATAAACGCTTATCTATAACTGTATTGTGAAACATATTGTGCAATGTGTAATGTTACTATTATTTGTTTAATATCTAGCTTTTAAGAAGAAATCTGTGTCAGCTTTTTATCGTTTCAAAAGCCCCCCTCTGAACACTCATCAGTTCACAGGGAAAAGAATAAAGAAAGTGCCTCATACGATTATTAGCGATATGCCTCCTGTCACAGGAGCATTAGACTGAATACAAATTTACACAATGATTCAGAGGAAAAGATAAGTGTGCGTAATGAGACTGCATAAGAACACTGCCTCTGGATGAATAATTAGAGCATAATGTGCCAGTTTTAACTGATGAGTGGCTCAGGGCGGATTGTATTTCTTCTTCAACTATTTTGGTTTCAGAGGACAGTTTGACATGTCACCATGAGGTTTTGTGCTGGTGAAACATTCTTGACTCACACAGAAAGCCAGAGATGAAGCGAAATAAAAAAAGTTTAGGGAATATGTACGATGGAGAAGCAGAGAGATATCAACCAGGAAGATGATAGCTGAGGTTTGATTATCTTCCAGATGTAACCACCATGGCTTTGCAGCAGTAAACCATGTAATCAACCAAAAATCTACAGGCCAAGTTGAAGCATCTTATACAGGATAAGGCACCAGACTGAAGTCAGCAAACCAACTGTTGACATATTGTCACAGTAGAGATCATATAAACAAAATGACATTATATATTAATTAGGGCTGTCAAAGTTATGATGATAGTAACATGTTAACACAAATTTGTTTTAACACCGCTAATTTCTTTAACGCATTAATGTAACTTGCAGTTTTTAGGTTGCAGTGGGCTCAGATTTAAACCTAGAATGAAGTTACTGGTATCATATTAATTATTAAACCTAATTTAACCTAACAGTCACAGCATTTTCAAAGGGGTCCCTTGACCTCTGACCTCAAGATATATTAATGTAAATGGGTTCTCTGGGTACCCACGAGTCTCCCCTTTACAGACATGCCCACTTTATGATCATCACATGTAGTTTGGGGGAAAGTCATAGTCAACAAATGACAGACCAGACGTGTGTCACATGATGATTGTCACATTTTTTGATGTGTGAAACATGTTTTTAGTAATTTTGTTATGTTGTTGACGTACATTTTTTGATTAGTTTGCTACTTATTTTAAGCCCAACCATGGCATTTTCCTTACTCTAATTAAGTGGTTTTCTTATTTTTTCAAGTTGTCTCTTTAAAGGTACTTCTAATTTAGTTGTTTTGTTCCTTTTTTTTTCATTTCTTGACAAATCAGCTATCTACTGTATATTCCAAATGAATAATAATAATAATAATAATAAGACAGAAACAATCTCTTCTTGGAAATGTTATGTATTAAGCAGCGGACAATCATCAGTGGATGGATATAAGCTTACAGCTTAGCAAGCTTCACACAAACTAATGACTGGAGTGGAAATATTTTTCTGATGCTTAACTGTACAAAGAAAAAGGAGAGGAAATATAATTGGCTCAATTTGTACGAAAGCAAGGTTTGCTCATGTTGCAACAGCATTTTGAGCTTGGTGTTCAGACAGCAACTGAAATGCTCTGTTCACCTGAATTTGAGCACAATATGAGCATATTAAGTTGTAAGTGGATAACAATGCTCAGCTGAACATGAAGTGTACAGAGAAAAGAGTGACCATCTATCCTCTGTGTGATAGAAGCCAAGCCAAGAACAATTTTCAAGATGATATACAACATTTAACCCTCTGCTTGACACCATGAAAGCATCATAATGCATGAGAAGAATAGCAACCAAAATACAAATTAGATGAGCTACAACAAGCACAATTAGCAATTCAAATACTCCACAGAGAGAAACAGCAAACTAAAAGCAGAGATTAGCAGCAAGCCAACAGGACGAAATTGACCAAACAGATTAACACTAGCCAGTTGTGTCAGCAGCCATACTGCCAAGGACACATGGAATGACACCAGTTCACCACAAGCAGCAAACACTTGGCTTGATAAAGTGAAGTGAAGCAGAGGTCAACGTCATCAACGTCAACGTTAATTAAGCCTACAAACAAGAGTTGCAGGGAGTGTAGATGGGAAAAGTGACTGAAAGTGACTGTTGGCAGCTGAAATTGCTTGTGACATGCTATGTCAAAGGCAGTGGACAACTCTGGGTCTGAAAAGTGAAGCAATGCTGAAGTGCCTTAAACTTGCATTATTTCTACTATCCAGCAGGGGGCGACTCCTCTGGTTGCAAAAAGAAGTCTGATTGTATAGAAGTCTATGAGAAAATGAGCCTACTTCTCACTTGATTTATTACCTCAGTAAACATTGTAAACATGTGTTTATGGTCTCAATCACTAGTTTCAAGTCTTCTTCAATACAGCATGATGTACATTTAGTAAACTGTAGTCCCATTAATAGTCAAATAGACCATAAAGCAGTGTATGCTTTAGGCGTGACTACCTTGTGATTGACAGGTCGCTACCATGGCGTTGTCCAGTCTGGGAGCTCTTTGTGTTTTCGTCTTACAACTTTAACCCTTTCACCATGTGTTTTCAGTTCAAGAAAGTTAATTATAACCTCTTTGGTCACCTGAAAATGTTTTATTTAGTGTTTGGTTGAGCTTAGCTCCACCCTCTGGTATCACTTCTGGTTGCAAATAACCAAGATGGTGACAGCCAACATGCTGAATTAGAGTCAGCAGTCTACAACCCATTAAAGAGTCATTATCAGTCACTTTAAGCAACATAGATGAGGGTCAGTCATGACCGAAAGGACTAAGTCGCGGGTACAAGTGGCCGAAATGGGTTTCCTCAGGAGGGTGGCTGGCATCTCCCTTAGAGATAGGGTGAGCCATCATTGTGTGACTTGGAGCAGAGCTGCTGCTCCTTTGCGTTGAAAGGAGCCAGCTGAGGTGGTTCAGGCATCTGGTAAGGGAGGAGTTCCAGGCATGGCCAGCTGGGAGGAGCCCTGGGGGGAGACCCAGGACTAGGTGAAGAGATTGCATCTCCCCAGTTAGAGCTGGTAAAAGGAAGTTTGGGGTCCCCTGTTGGAGCTGTTGCCCCCGCGGTTGACAATGAAATGAGATGACGGTCAGTAGGGGTCTACTATGCCTACTATGTTGTAAAATTAAAAGTGAAACTTAAAAACAACACATTGTAAAACTGAATGAAACATCATGTTTTGAACACAAACAAAAACAGTTAAGTTTTGGGAAAAACATTGTGTTTTGGGCACAGCCTCACTTCCGGATTTGCTCACTAGAGGTCGCTGTTGTGTTCTTTTATACAGTCTTTTAGTGATGTATCATGTGAATAAATGATAAAACCTACTATTGGGTGTAGTAGGTCCCTATTGACCCACATCTATGGAGCTTATAGTGACTGAAAATGACTATTTAATAGCCTGATAACAGTCTGACAAACCCATGACTGATATCACGGTGACTATGTCCACTTCTTATTACACAATCTATGGTGAGCAGTAGCATGAGTATTATCAACAGTGTTATAGAGGCAAATGAGCATTACAGCAGCAACACAGTAGAGCAACAGCACAGTTAAGATGACAGTCCTAGTTGTAAAGGTTGCATTGAATATAATTTATGTTGCAGCAAATAAAGAAATGTGTGAGCATAGCTGTGCACTCCAGTTGTCTGTCTGGACAAATTTGCAGGCTTATTTCCATTGAAGCATATTTTCTAAGGACTTGTGGACAATGTGGAATGTTTTGTATGTTGTTACAGAAAAGCTATGATAAACTGGTGCAGTCCTCCATCCTCATGTGACTTAGTCAGCTTTAATCAGACCAAACAGCAAAGATAGCGCCTGTGTTCACGTGTTTGTCCACATTCAGCATTCTGCATACGGCCTCCCATCTGCTAGCTCTCTGGTTTATATCTGTTTGCTTGTCTCTTGGACTGAACAGCTCCATCTGTATGGCGTCAACATGCTGCTGCCTTTGTCTCAGAGCCATATCTGAATGCCACTGGCGCCCTCTTTAGCCCCAGTTTTGTGTCCATAAGTGCCACGGAAGCTACTAGCGGTGCCTTTGTTTTCATGAGCATCCACATCAGTGAGACTACAATACAATAGTGTCAGATGTGACACTAACACTGACTGATGAATGCAATGTGCTTTGCTCATGTCCATCTTCTCTCATATAAGGGGATATCAATGGCACAAGAGAAGAGCCCACATAGTGGCTACATTGTACGTTACTTTTACAACGTAGTAGGCATAGTGGGCCCCTATTGACATAGTGGAGAGTGTGTTTACGTGGGAAGTGAGTGGTGAAGCAAGAAGGAGAGAGCGGTGGTGGGAGCGTGTAATGTTATCGACTCCAGCCCATGCAGGAGAAGTTAACAGTGTTTGGTTTGTCCGTTCTGGGTTACTGTAGAAACATGGTTCACAACATGGCGTACTCCATGGAGAGAGGAGCCGCTCCGTATGTAGATATAAATGGCTCATTCTAAGCTAATGGAAACACAATGAGAGTGGCCAAACGGTAGAATTACAACCTCCATGTCCGTCTCATGATGCCATTAGGCCCAAAACCACTTTTGCCCATAGACTTACATTAGGAAAGAGATTTCTGTTAAGTAGCAGGTTTTTTGGGGGGGTAATCAGCTTCCCAGTATGAACATTTAAACTATCCTAAAATGCACTAATACTGTAGCTGAATACGGAGTTATTTTCTTTCCTCTGTTGATGTGAATGAGACCCAGACCAAGGCTGGGCTGAGACCTGCGAGGCAGAGTTAAAGGAAACGCTATTGCGCCTGCTCTATGGGCCCAATGGATGCAGATGATGGCCAGAAGATCTGGGCACTTTATCACTCAGAGGTCAGCTTATTTATTTTGCTTCATGCACCGCTGAGCAAACCTCCAGCGACCATGAGCCAACCAGGGGGGCATGCTAACATGTACAAACATGCACTGAAAGGCACGCACAGCCGGCCCGCCTCTTCTACTTCTGCTTCAATCAGTAAGTCCAAACCTTTCTCATCATGATCTTTGACAGCCTCTATGGACATGTCTTAACATTTCAGGTAGCTTGCTAGAGAAACAGAATAACACAACAGGCCCTGCAGCCACAGGCATGTGTGTGGTTGATCAACAGACGCTGGAAGACTGAGCCTTCGACAAATTAATGTAAAACTAAAAAACATTAAATAGAAAAGTCTCCCATTTGATTTCTTTTTTTTTTTTTCTCAAGCCACAACACAGGATCAGTGATTTACAGCTCAGATATGCTGTAGTAGGAACAAAAATGCAAATGAATTTCAGTTGGACTGTAATTGATCAACTCAAGACACTTGCCCTCAATCTGTGAGTGTGTTTCACTTGCTTAAAACCAGACTAAAGGCAACAAGCCCCACAAACGAGCATGAAGTGAACAGTTCATTTTTTTACCCACACTGTGCCCACCCCTACTGTTCATGCCTGCAAGTATAACTCCCCACGACTATTGCAACAGAAATAATATGGTCTGCCAAAATATGAAACTTTAAAGACAACACACAGTCTCAATATGAGAATAAATGATGAGTCAAAAATACACTAAAAAATACTGCCTTCTGGGATAAATAAATAAACCAGCCTGAAGCAGCTGTGCCTTGCAGTCATAAAATGGTAAGTGGTACCAGTCAGGGTGGGTTTCTATCTTTCAAGGGATCTGTGTGTGCTTTGAAAGCAAATAAATTACTCCTCTGGTATCGCTATATCAAATCTTTCAGTGCTGTTAAAAAAGCACACAAACATAATTTGAGCCAAACTCCTTTCATGCTGGCTTTCACAGGTGTTACTACAAATGGGTTCTCATCTCTCTAAGCAGCTTCAGCACTAAATGACTCATTTGAATTGATTGATGAGACCTCCCTCATGTCTATTCCCAATCTAAGGTCCCTCTTTAAAATATGAGACAGGTCCTCTTTTCCTTTTCTCTTGCATAGAAATGATGGCTATATTCTGCAGTACTGTTTAGTAACACTTTTTATTACACGGCTTTGTTGAATACTCCATTCTGATTGGTCAATCACAGCGTACTATGGTGTGTTATTTCTTTGCTATGTATAACACACCGTTGCTATGGATACAGATCTGATGTTGATCTCTGGAGGACAGTTTTTGTGTCAAATTATTGATATCTTAAGTACAGATGCTTTCTAAATACCTTGGCACTGAATAAAATGTTGGTGTAGAGGAAAGTCCACATATCAAATCATCCATCAGTCAATTTGTTTGTGATCCCAGGATCTAGATATAGACTGTATACAAGAAGTGGACGTAGCCACAGGAGACATCACCCACTGGTTTATGGACTGCCGTTTTGAAGCCTCGAGTTCAACATTTTGGCTGTAGCCATCTTGGCTTTACACCGTCACCATCTTGGATTTTTGCAACCAGAAGTGACACAAGAGAGTGGAGCTAAGTACAACCGAATGCTGAATAAGACATTTTCAGGCAACCAAAACTTAACTTTCATGAACTGAAATCACACCATGAAAGGGTTATAAACATAAACTCATGTCTACAATGTGAGAAGTAGGCACATTTTCTCATAGACTTCTATACAATCAGACTTCTTTTTGCAACCAGAGGAGTCGCCCCCTGCTGGATATTAGAAAGAATGCAGGTTTAAGGCACTTAAGCATCAGCTTCACCTTTCAGACCCCAGAGTTGCCCACTGGTTCTAGTCTCGAGTGTTTGAATTGCAGATTGTGTCTTGAACAATCAGTGATAGCTGCTTTTTAACTGGACAAACAAAAAAAGAAAGAGATGGCTGAAATTTGGCTGTCAAATTATTCATGACACACAGAAAATTAATCCTGATCATACAAAGATTTGTCTTTGGTTAACTGCGTCCACTCTCAGAAATGTAGTGGAGTAGAGGAACAAATGACAGGAGAACATTAGGAACAGGAAGTACCATGACTAAACTAAATACATTTTGTAAGAACCATCTGTGTGTTTACCGAATGAGATTGATTTATTGTTCATTGATGGCAATTGGAAGTAGAAGGAGCATTGGAGGGAGAGACTTCAGCGATGCTGCTGCAGACTTGAACATTTTGTGTGTCGATGAGAGAGAGCGCGCTGTGGAGTTTATAAAATCATACTGCATTAATGATGGTGGCGTGTGCACGTGTCTGTGAATGCAAGGTGCGTGAAGAACAGAATGATCCATTTGTGAAGTTTGTAGACATTTACACATGAAAGAGCAACGTAATAACACACCCAGAACTGTTTGACATCCCTGCAGTTGCAACCTGACGGGAAATTTACGGGAATTTTGATTAAAAAGTGAAAATTTAACCTCATAGTTTAGGACAGCAAAGAAGAATAGACCTGAAAAAAGGTACCTGCTTAAAGTATTGTTTGAAGCATTTTATCTCCCTCAAACACACCGGTAACAAGTCAAGCACTACGATGTATGTATTCACTCTTTGTTCTGAATACATATTTATGACAATACTGTCTGTAATCTGCTGAGCATCACACACAAAGACTTTGAGGAGAAACTGTCACAATGGGACCATCCCCAGTCAGCGTCCTTGTTGCTATAGTTACAGATGTCACAGTGACATGATACTAAGGCACTTCACGGCTTATGGGATACTGGCCTCAATGAGACAACAAGTCTTGAAAAATGAAAGACACAGGCTGAGGCTGAGAAAAGAAAATGTAATATCATCAAGGAGTGGTATCCTCCGTGTAGCGATGAATCAGTGACCTATAAACCTTCTATTTACAACTTTAATCATCAAAAGTTCAGTCTGTTTTGAGGCTGTGATGGACTGAAGAAATGAGATGATGACTCCTGAATGGAACAAGACCCAATTTTATTGGTCACTGATGGTCTCTTGAGATCAAATCTATTGTTTGAAGGAATCTATGTTAAAATAACAGCAGCAGCATTTTGTTTACTACAACTTTGTATCTAACATCTGCGTGCAATTACTTTCTAGATGGGAGAGAAAAAGTAGAGTAAGGAAGACATAATTGTGTTTTTCAATGCGTCCTACAACAGCATGTGATGATACTTCCTTCACACAATCTCGCCAGACTGTGATGAGGCAAAACAAAACACACAATTAAGTTTTGTTTGAACCAATGAATATTTTATTGTCAAGTTATTTTAAAAAATGTGATTTAACAAGTTTTCAGCAAGCACGCACAAACATTTATATATTCATAAAAACAGCTGCAAAATGGCATTTTAATTCAGGCTTGGCGGCTGTGGTTGTAATTACTTTTACACCCACAAACCCACAAACACAGTTTTCGTATTTCTGGATCAAAGTAAAATCTACAAAACTCTACTGAAAATTCCTCCATTAGAGATGCATTCACATAATCACATAATATATGTGGTCAACATATAAACAGCAAGTTGTGCAAACATGTACGTACAGTTTATGCAGAATTTAGTTTTATAAAACGTAAAAGAAATAACAGAATAGTCAGGAATAACAGAAAGAAAAGGAATACAAATATATCCAAAAATGTCAAACTATTCTTTAAAAGTGTGTTTGTCTAGTGAAATGAACACAAAATATTAAAAAATACTACTGATATAGATGGATTTTATACCATGGTCTGGATAAGTACTCGAGTCTGACTGGCTGCAGGGTGTGCTACAAACAAATTAGAGTATCTTATTGACGACACTGAGTGTAACGTTAGTCCTTCAGTGCCTCATCCTCTGAGCACCACAGGGATGCCACATGAATGTATAAAGAGAACAGGATACAGCGTTGGAGGCTCCCGTTCATTCCTTTGATAGTCGCTCAGTGACACATGAAGCCAAAATGGCTAAACTGCCCAGTGATCAAGTATACGTATCATCTGGTGATCTTCAGCATCCATTGGACCCATAGAGCAACGCAGTAGCGTTTCCGTTAATGCCTCTTCCCAGCCCTCGGTCTGGGTCTCGTTCACATGAGCGGAGGAACGAAATTAACTCTGAATTTGATTATTAATGCATTTTACAACTTTTATGGCCTAATGATTTAAATAAAGGCCTATTCAAGTGTTCATACTGGGAAGTTGAGTAACAGACGTCTCTTTCCCAATGTAAGTCTATAGGAAAAAGTCTTTTTGGGCCCAATGGCATCACGCAATGGACACGGAAGATGTCACCGTTTGGCCACTATGAAATATTGCCTCACGGCCCGGTGCTCTTCCTGGAAGCTTGGGAGGCAATTGTAACACAAAAGCTGCAAGAAATATGTTTACACTGTGCCTCTGAACTGATGTGATCACATATGCGACCATTTCACATCTGATTTACTATTCAACTCGCTCGTTCAGACTGCGGCTGACAGCCGCCTACACATGGCCTCTCATTTGTTCATAGTATCTTCTACTATCTATCTTGATATTGATTTGGGGACAATGAAATGGTTGGCTGTTTTTCAACCATATGCAATGTTACTGACATCTTGCCAGCATAACGCAGACTAGAAATATTTACCATTGTCAAGTCATAGCTAAGATCCATCCTACCTACTAAAACACAAGAAAATATAAATTAACAGTCCTAATTTATTTTCTTTGATAAGAGACCATGGTATAAGCAGGAATAATGCCGTTCAAGCTGTATATTCAGGAATTAATGGCCTCCATGTCATCTATTTAGTCCTGATAATGGACGCCTCGTCGGGCATTATCCCATACATGTTCATGTTATCATAAAGACTATTTAAATATTTATTAATTCTGTGGTAAATGACTCCTTTGTTAATTGTCTCTATTCTTAACTTACATGCATTTTAGCTGTTTTAGTGTTACCTGGTTTTTAGTATTTTATCTTAGCTATTGCCTGATTTTATATTGTTTTGTCAGCAGCTTTTTAAGCTGTGCCGTCATGGCCAGGTCTCCTTAGTAGAGGTGTCAACCCTCAAATGGCTAAATAAATAAATTAAAACTAAATAAACACTGGATGTCTCTTCACCAATACAACATTTCAGATCACACTGTTAACATTATGAAAAATATCTTAACATAGTCTTTCTTCAATAAATGAAACATCATGGCTACAATTTTGCTTAGGGGTAAAGTGACATCAGTGATAGTCAAACATCCACTTTCACAATCAACGTGACAACCAGTGTGGCTTAATGTTGAATTAGTGGGCACTTTCAGATGAAAAAGCTAAGACTGCACTGATCCTCGAGATCAACAACCAACAACTAAATGTATTATGCAAACATGCTTAACTAAGAAGTTGACCATGGTAAACATACCTGCTAAACATAAACATGTCAGCACTGTCGTGAGCATGTTAGCATGCTGACGTTAGCATTATAGCTCAAAGTACCGCTGTGTCTAAGTAGACTACAGCGTCACAGAGCCAGTGCCAGTGTTGTTGTAGACCCGCGGAGGCAAAGAAACATTAGAAACCACTCAGCAAGTCTGTCTGTCTGCTGTTTGGTGCTGCGTAGGTGCTCTTTATTAGAGTTTATTTTGCTCTGACTCAATCATATAGTCAGTGCACAGGCTGTTAAACCAAAAATATGAGCTAAATGAAGCTAAAAACCTCTGTATAACCACACCTGGGTGACAATCCTCTGCGACCGGTAACATTGATATCAAAAACATTGATCAAGACATGTCTTAAGGCTTGCAAGAATTATGTTTCAGAGAACATTTGCCCGGTCTCTCTGGACATTACAGTCACTGTAGAAGTTGCTGCCTGCTCATCTTTAGCTCTATGCTGTTGTGCAAATTTTGGTTCAGTGTTTTTCTACAGCAATTTATACATACTGCATACACAGTGTTTCTACAGTTCGTCTCGTGGGTGTGTGTCTTGCAGCCAGTGTTTGTAGACGACCACAGGATCTATGTTCCAGTGCTTGTGGAAGGAGACGGCCTGCTCCAATGTCTCAGAGTAGTCATACGGTCGAGCCTAAAATATCAAGAAGAAGTGGTTTGTGTGTGTGTGTGTGTGTGTGTGTGTGTGTGTGTGTGTGTGTGTGTGTGTGTGTGTGCCCATGTATGCTTAATGATTCATGTTTCGTTTATTCTGGAGATTCCCATGGCTGCTGACAATCTGACCATTGCTCCAGGGTAGTTCATTCAGTGTTCTGTTATTTTAGCCTGCATAACCCACAAGGCAGTCTTTTCCCACCAACAGTGAAGACAAATACGAAGAAAGCATAGTGTCATCTGACACTGGATAAAAGGTTAATGTCTTGTACTTGGCTTCCATTGGAACATTTTTGTTTTAGTGGTTTCTGTACAGGACAGTACAGTTACTATACAGTATTATATGCAGTTAGTTCCACAAATGATCACAAAATAAGCTGATTTTCACTTTTTGGTGTGGAAGCTGATGATCAACACATCATCAAATCTTGTTCGTATTAAACATATCTCAATATTCAGGGGCTGAGACGCAAATTTGGTTAAAGGTGGTCCTCGCAATCATATTAACAATTAACAATAGGGTTGTCCTCAACCAAAGAAATTCTTAGTCGCCTAACATCTGCAAGGGTTGTGAGTGTTGACATGGCCAAAGTGATGCCACACCATCAGAAACGGTCCTTTGCACGGGTTCCACGCAGCAGGTTTTTGCATGTCCACACAAATTTTTCTACCTACTTTGACGGGCAGAGAAAATGAAAACTTTGAGGAGCTTTGAGAATGACGGTTTGCCACGAGTTTCTCCACAGAGAATAACACAAACGTACCACTTTAAATTGTGTGTTTACCAGAGATGTGCTCAGAAATAAGATAGCACTTAGAAATAAGTCAGTCAGAATGAAAAAAGCACAAAAAAAGACAAATGGACTAATGAAATCTTAGTTGATTAAAATAATAATAATAATAATAATAATAAAAACCACCAATTAGTCGACTTACCTGGTGGAACAGTGGACTGTGTGTGATGGGAACACCCAGGGATGTGAGGCACCTGCCCAGCACCATGTCATCAGGAGCATCATCACTGTAGCAACGACAACCACTGGAAACCAGCCTGGACACCGCCACCCGACTGAGCACCATCCTGCACACAGAGTGCAGCAATTTAAATAAGAAAGGGATTTATTTTCACAAATATACAACCTTTTTGATGCAGTATTTACGTACCTGTGTGTGACTGACTGACCTTGAGGAAAACAGATGTCTGTTCGTTTGTAAATCACGGCAATAAAAGATTTTCAGATTTCTTGTACTTCAGATTTCTTGAATTTTGGGGTGAACATATTCTCTTTTTTCAAATACAGTCTGTGAATCAGGAACTCCTGCTTAGTGTACAAATACGATCAGTGCCTCCACCACTGTTTTTTTTGTTTTTTTAAACATGACATGTAGCCTAAAGCCCTTGACTGATGAACATAGTGGTGCATTTAGCAGCTAATGAGCCAGATATTTCCCTCAAAAGAGCTGAAAGAGAGTGAATATTGGACTCCAAATTAATGATTAAGTTAATAATACACTTAAATTTGTATGGCACCGCTGTGGCACCAAGGCTGAGCTGAAACACCAACACACACACTCACAGAAATGGCTGGTGTGTTCGTTGATAACTTACAGCTACTGTCTCTACAGTTGCAACATTGGGTGTCTGAGATTAATAAAGAAAAAAAAGTCCATCGAATTCATAGCAAAAAGTTAATTCACTTTGTCTTAACTAACACCAAAAGCACAACCCAACTCCCTTCACCCTGCAGCCTCACCCTCCTCCTCCTGTTGTGTAGCTGTATCCGTTCTGAAGCAAGCTGTAGCCGTATCTCTCCCCCAGGCTCACTGCTTCCTTTGGGTCATAGCAACGCAGCAGTCGCCGCAACCTGGGCAAACTACAGACGGACAAGTGAGACAAGAGGTGAGGAGCATGCATTCATCCCAAATACAAGCACATAAGATAAACTGTGTAGACTGTAGACAGACAAAACAAGCTTCTGACTACATCAAATATCTAGAAACTTCACAGGATTTTTAGCCATTCCTTTAAAATACTAAGTAACTACATAACCACTTGTAATCCATCCCTCTTTACCACAGACCCGATTTGTCTAACAGTAGATGTCACATCGAAGTGGTGTACATCATCTGAAAGCTGAGAACCTGAAGATTAATTTGAGACGCAGCTCGGCATGATGTGTGAAGTTGTTCTAAATCATAAATTAAAAAAAAGAATGAATTAAAATAAATTGTGAGTATAAGGTTTAGAACATTATGGTCGACGTATATGATGACCTTCCCCATGCTCTATTATGTCTCATAAGCAATTTTCAGGTAGATACCATTTGTTACTCAGATTTGGTGCTAAATTTAACTATTTTTTACCACTCAAGGATTCATAAAAATGATAAATCACTCCAAAATATCACATTAAGGCCTCGAGACCTTGAGAAACACCATAGAAGAAGCCATGCTGTTGGTATGAAAAACTGACAGTGACATGTTGAGATTTCTGCAAGAATTTGCATTTTTTTCAGTGACTGGATGGCAAGTAATTCTGTTCTGGAAACTGCTCATAAATCCCCTTATTGGCAGTATACTTAGGAAAGTTACCCATACTCCAGATGCTCTAGGTCTCTAGTTTGTGGCTGTAAAGTTTCATGAGGCTGTGATTATCATAGAGGTCACCACGGGTCATTATATATAGTGAAGTTTCAGAAAATGGTCTCAGTACAATGAAATGGGGACTAACATCATCACACATAAATACAGTTGAGCTTATTGGATCCACAAGCATCTCAGCTTTACAGTGATACCAAATTTATGTGATTCTAAGACTGTTTAGGGACCCCAGTATTCAGAAACTACTTTTAGCCCATAGAACCCATTTTATTCACATATCTTGAGATCAGAGGTTAAGGGACCCCTTTGAAAACGGCCATGGCAGTTTTTCTTTGCCAAAAAAGACAAGACTCTAAAAAAAGACTCTAAAAACTTTAGAGTGTTATTTAGCCTCCTTCCTCGTGAGTTTTCATGATACCTTCTCTCTAACTCTTAAACTGAGCCTATTAAAGCCTCTGAAACACAGTAAAGTCAGCCTGAGGCCACTGGTGTCTTCAAGGAGTTGAAGAGGTTTAAAGGCTTTGAGCTTTTCTCAGTGTGTTCTGTGTGAGCATGAACAGATCGACAGCTCTCATCCTCCTGCCAGCCTTGTTGCAGATGCCAGTAAGTTTCAACCTTTATAGTTCTAGCTGTCTCATGTAGAATTATTAGCCAGCATAAAACAATACTTTAAAAGAGATGTCAATTATTCTTTTAGCTTAGCACGTCACCACTGCAGCTTCAATCAAAAATGCATTTGAACAGACTGTTTGTGTTGATGCTTAAAATGAGGTTAAAACAGATTCTCTTCTCCCAGTTACCTGATGAGTGTATCGTCATCAACAATGAGTAGCCAATCAGCCTTTGGCACAGCTTTGCTCAAGAACCGCCTCAAGATGGCAAATGTCTTCCCACAATGCCCTGCAGGAAAAGAAGATTTAGACGAATAGTGTAAATGAGATGAAGCAGGGGCTGCCAGTTCAGGTTTGTGGCTCATGAGACCTCATCGGACCCCATGAAAGTATAACTGGCTGTGTTTGACCCCTTAGATAAATGTATTTAAGAGGTGAATTCGTGCTCATACTGAAGCCAGTCTATATGACTGATTTGGTCTGTTTTCTCACAAAAAAAACATCACCATCATCATCATTTTATTAAAAGCAACAATGAGGAACTTTCATTTTCTGTTGACTTTGGCAGTCCCTGTGGACAAAAGCGGTACCGTTTCTGAGCACCGAAATGCCCTCAGAAAACTTCTCATTTTACTGTAGCAGGGTCTGATAGCACTGCACAGTCCTGGCTCTGGTTCTCCCATGCCCCACTTCCCTCCAGCGGGCCCAGCAATCCGGCCTGGGCCTCCAGCAGCGCAGTGTTGGTGTTGGCTCCCACTGGGAACCGGCAGAGTAGCAAGGTGAAGCTCTGCTCCTGGCTGGAGGAGGAGCCACTGCTGCAGGGCTGCAGGTTGAAGGCGGTAGAGAAACCGGATCTGGGTCTGTCTGTGGCGGGCTGGTTGCTGCCAAGGCTCTGCTGTAAGCAGGGCCTTAAGCTGATTACATTTGATTTCATTCGCTTTATTTATTTGAATGCAATCTCCAGAAGTAAAAAGCTAATGTTAGGCTATAAACGAACTACACCACGGTCGTACGAATGCGAGTAAACACAACGAGGCTGTACAGGCAGATGAGTCAGTGTGATTTTCTGCAATAATCCAAAACCCAGTGGAAGTATCCCACTGTCTGAGAACCAGGGAGATGCTAACTTCTGGCCTAAAAAGACACGTCATGCCTGCATCACTCTATCCTGGTCAGGGTTGTAGCAGCAACTTCCTCCCCAAGGGCAACTCTGTGATATAATCCCTCCAACATATCCTGGCTCAGCTCACCTCTCTCAGTGTTGGGCACTCCCAGGCTGACTGTGGGTATGGAGGCGTCAGTGACATCGCTGTAATACTCTAAAAACCCAGCGTCTTTCTCCCAGGTTGCCTTCACAACAGGTACTGTGAGATGAAAGGGGAGAGGGATAAAAAAAGAGACCAGGTGGGAGAAAGAAAATCTCAATGAACAACATTATGTCTGCATCAGTCACATCAGACACATACACAGCTCACAATTAAATCCATCCCTAGTCCCTACTGCAAATGAGTCAACTCCAGAAGACTGTCATCAAATAATGAAGGATGTCTGCTACCTCTGACTGCATATTGATCTGGATAAGAACACCATCAAATGATAACTGCCAGTCATAATCACACATAATTTATTTTGATCCACGAGAAGTGTCACCAATCCTATAACACATTCTCAAACTAACCCACTACCTAATTGATTATAGAGCACAGGGTGACAGCTTGTTCTGCAATTCTAATAACCAGAATTTAAAGTAGCAGCCAAGTTACTCACGCCGGTTCTTTCTACTTGTGATGGTGTTCATTGCTTTAAAATACTCAGTAACTGCTGGCGCATTTTGACCCTAGAAACAGACAACAATGTTTTGGATAATTACATGAGCAGTTGCAATTTCAGCAGACAGTCCAGATGAGGGAGTGAATTTAAACAGGTAGTTTTCACAGGTTAACCTGGACTGCATGACCAGCAGACTGTTGAGCATGTGGCAGAAAACAAAAAACAATAACAAATTAAAAGTAAAACTTCTGCAGCTAAATGTCCTGTAATTTACATTTAATTTACATATATTTTGTGATAAACATAAACTGAAAAAGTTCATTTTGGCACCCCAAGTTTGGTTTGCAGGGTGCTGTGTTCAGATGTGGAAGAAGTAATCAGAACTTTTATTCAAGCACAAGCAGTAATACTACAATGTAAAATACAAGTATCAAATGTTGAAGTAGTTATTGAATGGCCAGTGTCAAAATTACATTAATTATATTATTGGACTGTAATTATTGCTGCATCACTGTATACATCATATTGATATTGCAGCTGGTTATAGTGTGGCAAATTAAAAATACATAACTGTTGGACAGCTTAATCCACAATAATATAACATTTATTAGTTAATTCAGATTATTAATACAAAATATAAATCTGTAAAGTAACTAAAGCTGTCAGATAAATTTAGTACAGTTAAAAGTACAATATTTATCTGTGAGATGTAGTGGAGTAGAAGTATAAAGCACAAAATGGAAATACAAGTACAAGAACCGCAAAATTGTACTTAAACACAGTACTTCAGTAAATGTACTTGGTTAGATTTCATCACTGGCTGTGCTGCTTAACAGCTAAGTATATATATAGTTTCTCTTTACTGCACCATTACAATTGACAAAATGTTCTTATATTACACTTAAGATTCATTCTTACAGTAATGCAGTAGACGCCAGTAATGTTAAGTAATATTAGTGGTGGAAAGTAATTACACATTTACTATAGTACTGTACTTCAGTAAACTTAAGAGGTATTTGAACTTCACTTGACTATTTCCTTTTTATGCTACTTTATATTTAAACTACACATCAGGGGGAAATTCAGTATTTTTTACTCCACTACATTTATTTGACAGCTGTAGTTGTTGGTTACTTGTCAGGTTCTAGTGTTTCTGCAGAACGACTCATTTTATTTTTGCTGATATGAATACTTCTGCACTTTTAATTAAGCAGGATTTTGAATGCAGGGTTTTAACTCATAATTACTTCTTTTCATATTAATGTAAAAATCCTGATTGATTTTATATAGAGAAATATATATGTATATACATATGTAATAACTACATACTCTGGAACTGCAATGTCTATGTGGTCAAAGAGGGGTTGCCATGACTTGGAAAATTTTACCATAGACCCACAAATTGTGTAATCTTTTCTAGTTTACTAAAATGAAGAACATCTCTGGTCCAAGCCTCATGGGATGGAGAAGAGGGTGACTTCCAACAAAGTGTCGTCTAGCCAATACGTTTGAAAAATAGTCGACCAATAGTTATGGAGAGATGGGCAAGACCAAAACATATGGATCAGTAAGGCAGAATCTTCTCCACACTTGTCACAAAGAGGGTTAATATCAGGATAAATTTGAGAAAGTCTAAGTTTTGTCCTGTGAGTGCAGTGTATGATTTTACATTGGATGAGACCCTGTCAGGCACATATAGATGAAGTGAGAGTAGAAGGAACGCGGAGAACAATATCATCCCATAAATCATTCATTTCTTCACCTACATCGCACTGCTGTGACAGTTTTTAACTTGTTTAACTGATCAATTACGTTTGTTATTTTATTTTATCATATTGTGGTAATTAACACAATAAAATGGTTTGTTTTATGTTTAACTGATACACTTACGTACCAAGTTCTCTCTTGAATGCGAGATCTTGATCTCAATGGGACCAGATTAGATAAAGGTTTGGATTGACTTAAGTTAAGGATCTGAATAAGTCTTCTACTACTGCAGAATATAATACTTACACTGTTTTTGTCCTTCAAAAAGGGTCGGCAAGAACTCACCTCGCTCTGAGTGAAATTTTTGGCAAGTTTTCACAGCAACAAATACTTCTGTCCTCGACACCGGCTCTCCCTGGAAAAAAAAAAAGTAAGAAAAACAATGCTACTCTTCATCCCATAAAACTAACTTTAAAATGGCAAAAGAAGTGCACAGGCAAACACAAACACAGTGTGAGGTACAACATACATGGAATTTAATGGACTTAAAATTGAGATGGCAGGATGGCAGAACGAGGCACACTAGGTCCTGACAGCACTATCACGTATTATTATACTATTATCTCTTTTGCACTGAATTCCCATTTCAGGTGTCGCTTCTTATTCCAGAAAATTACCAACAGTAATCAGGGTGTTAGCACTTATTTATAGCTTTGATTTTTGATCCGTTACCCTTGCATAATATTCAGTATAAATACCAGACTCTGCCTCATGGTGTATAACACTAATTCCTGTAAGCTCTTGATAAGCGCTGCATTATTCATGTATTCTTTGAAACAGATGCTCTTCTAATTTATGCTCCTTTTAAGCACATTTACCACATAACTTGGAGACAGAAGAGTTATTTTATGCAAAAGTCATGCATACAGCAATGCGTACTTAATATGCTCGTGTATATTTATACTTTGTTAGTGTTGTATTCATCACATGTAGGGGAATTAAAGGTTCACAGCAGTATAAGGATGAGAAAAAACATATGTAAATTAAGGTTATAACCAAATAAAACTACAACATACATGAAAATGATTATGAGAATGAGGAACACCTTCAGCCACATCTACAGATACTAATCCTGCCTGAACTGAGGTAACACTGTCTACGGTCACTGTCATGCTGAGCACCTGCAGCAGACCTCAACCCTCATGTGATGCACACAAAGTGATTTGATTTCTGCTGGTGCTGGTGGATGGTTAATGATTGAGATAGCATACTCATGTGGCACTAGAGCAGGTGACAAAGTTGAGACTTTTCTTAAGTTAGTAAGTCAGGAACTAGAGTAAAGAAGAAGAAGAAGAAGAAGATCTACCTTTATTAGTCCCAAAGGGGGGAAAATTAATTTACACTCTTTTAAACTCGAATAAGGTATAAAAAGAAAAAAAAAACAAAAAAAAAAAAAAAAGGGGGGGAGGGGGGGGGGGGGGGGGTTCCCGGAGAGAGGCGCGGGGGGGGGGGGGGTTTGTGGCTTGTGCAGGGGGGGCTCGGGGGAGGGGAAGAAGAAAACACACCTCCCCCTATCCATCAACCCATACTTTTTTTTGTATTTGAAGGGGTGAAAATGAGAGGCCCCTCCTCCCCCCCCCAACCCACCCCCCAAAGAAACACCCCCCCCCCCTAAACACTTAAAGTGTGTATAAGGGGTGACAAGAATCATACATTTAATTCATATTTGTCATTTGGTTACATCTGGGGCTATTAAAGTAAAAAATAGGAGCCTCACAGGAGTAGTTTTGGTTTCCTGCAATATCAACTGCTTGTATTTGGTTATATCATAATTGAAACCATGTTATTCACCATTCTGACGTAAGACTTTCTAGTCCAGATGTAAGGTCTGTAATCCCTGTGAATATGTTCTTTAATGGGGGCAAACAGACTGTATTTAAGAAGTGGACACAGTCGCCATATTGGTTTGTGGGCTGCTGTTGAAGCCTTCAGCATTTTGGCCCTCACCATCGTGTTTTGTGCAACCAGAAGTAACACCTTGTGGGGCTAAGAACAACCAAATGCTGAATTGGACATCTTTAGGTGACCAAAAAGGTTCTAACTAACTTAAATGAACTCAAACCACACCAGACAATGACTGTAAATGGGACAATAATTCACTAAATGAACATCATGCTGGGTTGAAGAAGACTTGAAACTAGTAACTGAGACCATAAAATCATGTTTACAATGTTTACTGAGGTAATAAATCAAGTGAGAAGTAGGCTCATTTTCTCATAGACTTCTATATGATCAGACTTCTTTTTGCAAACAGGAGTGGGCCCCCTGCTGGCTGTTAGAAAGAATGCAAGTTTAAGGCACTTCAGCATTGGTTTTACTTTTCAGACACAGAGTTGCCCACTTTGTGTAAAGTCCATCATATGCTGACCAAATCTTGTTTCTATACTTCAGATGTACTGTATATAAATACAGATTTCATGAGTCCCGTCTTGTAGACGTATGTTCTTTTGTTTAATACCTTTCTTCTTTGGCCTTGTGTCAAACAGATGCTGCAGTGATCCTTCAACCCACTGAGCTGTCTATCTTGTTTCTGTTTAGCCTTCAGGCTGACTCAGCTCACTCATCTTTATAGCCTGACAATCTATTTGTATTCCTGTACAGTTGGTCTTGGCAATGTGTGTAATGTGCTCACTGTTTGAGTGATTTAACTAAAGTTATTAATGTGATGGATCACAAAAGCAACCCTGAGAGATGACCTTGATGTCTTGCTCTTCATAATTGCCTCAACCAAAACCTAGTCATACCCACATTTTTTAACAGTTTCTTATTCAGGGAAGTTTCACTAAGAGGACGACTCTGATCACAATCACACAGTTACACTGCTTCACACCTGGAAGGTGCCCATACAATGAGCTGCTGGCCACTGAGCAGCTCCACTGGAGCTGTTGGAGTTAAAGGTACAGTGTGTAACATCTGTATACATCGAGTACCAGTATATCAATCAGCACTGGGCCCATACATTAAATGGAGGTGCAAGTGCAAAATACGCGAAATAACAAAATAATATGACACCGCCGTGTGCTGGTTTTCCTCCTGTCCTCCCCAAGTTTTTGAGCCACCAGCCGCCTCTTGTTTCAGGTGATTATAAACTAAAGAAAATATACTTATGAATATTATATTACATTTCTGCCAATAGATCTCCCTAAATGTTACACACTGGTCTTTTAAAGGCACCTCAGTGGTGGTAATGAGGGAGGGGCAAGCGCTGCTTTTTCCCCACTTTCCCCACTCAGATTTATCCTGCTGGTCCTGGGGACTGAACTCACTTCTTTAACCTTTAGGCCACCACTGCTATCAGTAATACCTGTCATGACAAAGAACTTACTGTAAACTTTAATGTCACCCAAATACAGTGATGTAAACATCAAGAAATAAGAGTTGTACATACACAGTTGGGCAGGTAGGTTGTAAATGTCGTAGCACAGTTGTCTCTCGTCTCGGTACAAAACTCTGGAACTGCTGTCAGCTTTGGACCATTTCCTTCCTCCCAAATGTACAATGCAATCTAGAAAAACAAGAGACAGACATGAGGACGAATGTTGGCTTTATGAGGTAACAGATGAAACAGTGAGACATACAACAGCTCACTCTGGGTCCTCATACAGTAAATATCTTTAGTTTTGTTAATTTACAATTATCCCTAAGTCATTTGAGAACTTCAAAAAGGCTCACACAGCTCAAGGTTTATGTTCGAGGTCTATCATCGTCATGTATCTAAGCATTTTTACTCAGCAGACAGCCTGGAAGACAAAACTGAGGATGCTTTTCACATTAATTATTGAGACGCAAAGTACAATTGAACCAGAACAGAGTCTCAAGATTGTATTGATACGCAGGAGACGACACACAGATTCAAGAAACTCCTAGAAGTAGTTTCAAGGTACCTCATGTTTTAAGTCAATGGTGAAATCTGACTTCAGATGTTCATGTTGAATCCGCTCAGCGAGTCTGAAACACATGAAAGATGTTGAAAGAAGAGAAACAGCAGAATAGAAGTGGGAACTTTCCTACACTGTTTGAAAGAATGTACGATAGTTACAGAATAGAGCAGGGGCTCTCAACAGTTTGGGACCAGAGACTCCTTATAGGGGAGAAAAACTTCCAAGGATCGCTTCTTAATTGTACTGATTAATCATATACTGTATACTTACCACCATTAGTAATCTTTAATGCCACTGGAACTACAGTATTTGTATTCTACAACTTTTCAACTTAAATACTACTGACATGTTTCGTAGTGAAACATATTTCAATTTGAATCATGTTAAGATAAGATAAGATAATCCTTTATCTATTTTAGTAGGCGCTTCAATTTACAAATAATGAACTTACTGCTGTGTATAACAATCATATCCGAGTTTGTATTGGGCCATAGCTAACATGGGTGGGAGTTTGTTTTATTGGTGCAAATGGTGCCCATCTGTAGATATGGACTTTGTACTGATACAACACAATTTTATGATTTATGGCAAATCATTTCACGGATGCCCTGACAGAGTGCGACGGACCCTGGGGGTCCCCGGACCCCATTTTGAGAATCACTGCAGTGTGCTACTTATTCACTGAGCTTGTTTATTTCCTACATTGTGTCTTATGAAGCCTTTCTTGCTGCTGTGAACAACCCTTTCTTTAAAAAAAAAAAAAACAAGCAAACAACAAAACAACAATGTAAAAAAAGATACAGAGAGCAGTGACACATTCATGCACACACACCTCTGGAGCAGCGGCGTGCTGAGAGCCCAGCCTGCTGCAGGGTCAGGATAACTAAAGGAAGTGGGGTCTTCAGAAAATGCATAGTGGTGGATAATGGAGGCCTCGTTGTCATGGAGACGCTTACCCAAAAACCATTCCTGGGAGTTTTAAAAAAAGGGCATGGGGCAGGGTGAAATGAAAAGAAAGTTGCTCAGTAATTTTCTTGTCGTTGCTCGTTTCATATGTGCATCAGTGCAGGGAATTAGATTACCGTCAGGACATTCAAAGGGCTGTATAATACATAAAGACAGTATTATTAGGGAGATGTCTGCATGTCCTGGTGGGTGCATCTCACCTCTCGGACTTGATATCTGTGGAAAACCTGCAGCAGAGCAGAGAATGTGATGCTGGTCTCCTCCTCTATGAAGAAAAACCAGGATGCTGATTGGCCATAAGTGGCAGAGAGACTGCAAAGATCCACACAAAGCCATTAACTTTAATGGATTAATTTCCCCTGTAGGAATCACTGAAGTTAAACTAGATTAAAAATTAATGAATCTGATTAATTTGGTTATCATCTCCAAATGTGTTTTTAACACTCACTGAGGAAGCGCAGGGAGGATACTCCAATCCCCTTCATACTCTGACAGCTCATGGAGAAGAAGAACAACAGGAACGCCCTGCATGAAACAAAATGACCTTGAAACAGAGAGTACGTGTGTGTGTGTGTGTGTGTGTGTGTGTGTGTGTGTGTGTGTGTGTGTGTGTGTGTGTGTATTACTACATGTTGTGGGGACATGACTCTGTTAACACAGTCACATTTTGGGGACTTGCCTTCAGTACCTCCATGGCGTACTAGGTGCAGTGCAGACCGGCAGCCTTGAGCTGGCCAGTGAGACACATTCACATACACTGAGATGCACTACCACGGATTACGGCTGGCCTGGCTATGTCAACAGATTACAACACACACAGAAGCAGAACGACTTCATCCTCTGCTCAGGTAGACATTACTCTACATCTTTATCAAGGATTGTATTATAAGGACAGACAAATAATATTCACAAAAAGTATGGTTACTTTATGTCCACACAGACAACATTGAAAGTTCAAATGCAAGCACACGTCTCCTCAGGTCCACTTCAGATTCTGGAAGTGTAAGATGAGGTTATTCCCACCTGCTGTAAGTGCTGCGGTGAGGCGATGAGGCGATTCTATAATGAGGATGAGAAGACGCAGCACTGATGTCTGATTAAAAGCTGACGCTTACAAATAAAAGGCCATGTGACACGTCTGTCACAAAGTGTTTATCTCTTCCTATAAAGCCAGGATGTGGAGCAGATGAGAAACAAAGTACTAACATTAAAACTGAAATGCTGCTTCTCATATTTTGGAGACATCGTGACCACCATCTATGATTAACTGTATGACAACACCCTTTCAGTGTCAACAAATAAACAATAAACCAGCGATACATAAATAACCTGTAAACATGTCAGAGTCTATCTTTTGTCCTTGCCTCTGGTCAAAATAAACACTTGGTTATACGTCAGTCAAAAAAAAAAAAAAAAAAAAAAATGCATGATGCACAACCTGCCCTCATTCAAACCCTCACACTACAATCAAGGTCTAGATAAACATCACATCTAGAGACTCATCTTCTTCACTTAGACAACACACACACACACACACACACACACACACACACACACACACACACACACACACACACACACACACACACACACACACACACACACACACACACACACACACACACACACACCACAACCTGTCAGCACAAGCACACAAGCAGAGATGGTTGTAGGCTACACATCTAAATGTATTAATTAAACTTTTCTATCATTTTCTATCAGCAGTTTCAGAAGCAGCTGCAGCTACTTTCACAGCATGTAAGTCTGATTATTTATCAACCTTGAAATCTCTCTATTCCCACAAAAAAACTGTTTTCAACTTTGTCAATATACAGTACATGCTACTAGGTATGTCAGTCATGTTCCTCTTGAATATTGTGATTGTCTCTTTTCCATTAATACTAAAACTTTCCTTTTCATACCTCTTATTCTCACCCAAAACTTTGTTAGAAAACACAGTGAAGTCAGGGCTTTCTCATACCCCCTAAAAACCCTGCATTTATATTATGGTGGTCAATCGATTAAAATAGTTAACTGATTAATCAAATGATGATGTCCATAGTTAATCACAATTAATTACACATCTTTTATCTGTTCAAAACGCATCTTAAAGGGAAATCTGTCAAGTATTTCATACTCTTATCAACATGGGAGTGGGAATATATGCTGCTTTATCCAAATACACGTATACATTTATGATTGGAAATCAATTAACAACACAATACATTCTGTCCAGAAACCCTCACATGTACTGCATTTAGCATAAAAATATACTCAAATCATAACATGGCAAACTGCAGCCCAACAGGCATCAACAGCTGTCAGTGTGTCAGTGTGCTGACTTGACTGTGACTTGCCCCAAACTGCATGTGATTATCATAAAGTGGGCATGTCTGGAAAGGGGAGACTGGTGGGTACCCACAGAACCCATTTTCATTCACATATCTTGAGGTTAGAGGTCAAGGGACCCCTTTGAAAATTACCATGCAGTTTTTTTTCTCTTTTTTTTGTCTGCATTTATTCTCATGGTTTAACACCACAGTGGGCAGTGTCAGCCTTTTATGAGATTGATGCATATTTTAGTCTTGCAGTAAGATATCTTAATATTTCATGCATGTGCAGGACCATCACAGGCCCTCCCTGGAAACTAAGCTGTCGTTCTTTATTGGATTTTCCTAACATGTGCCAGAGAGGGCAGTGCTGCACCGCAGTGAACTGAGGGGGAAACAGATGATAGACAGGACGAGATTAGACGAACTGGGGAGAGTACGGACAGGCAGGCAGTGCTATTAGAATGCAAGAGTGTAAGCTGCTGTGTTGTGCTGGCCACAGAGAAACACGCCGGCCCAAGGACCAAGAGGGGTCGGCAAACTGACACCCCCAAGGCACTCAGGACAAACCCAGAGTGCACAGGGCATGAGGGCCCACCCGCCACCCGTACGCATGGTTAAAATTTTCACTAGTCAATGGAAATAAAGCTTTCACAAGAGTCAGGGACATTTTTAATTTCTAATAAGGTTCTGTAGAAGTTGGTCCACGGAGCACCTGCTGACTGCCTACTGTCACTTTTTTTCTATCATGGAGGGTTTTCTGCATTGAAAATGAGTTTGCGGTAAGAATAAAAGAGTGCATGACTGTCTTTTCAATTCACAGTACCCATTCCCATCAAAGGAAAATCAACAATTCTGCATTTCTATGGCAGGCTGCCACATCCATATGCCTGTCATCTCGTTGAGGTTTACAACAAATTAGTTTTCACACCAACCCTGCAGGCACATATTAGTAAATAACTGTGTGAGCGGTTTCTCTCAGCTTAGGTAGAGAAGCTCTGTGGCAAGGAGGACACCTATTGGTACCAGTGTAATACCACAGCAATGCAAAACTTCAAGTCAAACGCCAAAAGTCACTGATAGACATTAAAAATGAAATTGCTTGCAGCATCATTGTGCTGTTATTGCCAGTGCACCACATTGCATACATATAGTAGACACGCAAACTTTTAGAGTCTTTAATGACTACATTATTGAACTGCTGCCTATAAATCTGTCTCAAGCAGTACAATTACTAAATCATGGACAGCAAATAATGGCATGATTGTCCGTAGTTAATCGTGGTTAATCACAACAGAACCCATATTCAGGCACATATCTTGAGGTCAGAGGTCAAGGGACCTTGACCCCTGGCAATGCCAGTTTTTCATCGCCAAAATTTTGGGTAAGTTTGGAGCGTTTAGCCTCCTGTTCAACAAGCTAGTACAACATGGTTGGTACCAATGGATTCCTCAGGTTTTCTAGTTTCATATAATGCCATTATCACTTCAATCAAACTTTAAAACTGAGTCCACTACAACCTAAAAATCACAAGTTGTGTTAATGCATTAAAGAAATAAAAAAAAAAATAGAAAAAAATAGAAAGAAAATGAATTTGCATGACAGCCCTATTAAGAATAAAATAAAATTAATTAATTGATGTACTGTGAAACTACCTATTAGATTACTAAAACTTGACTCATTATTTTGAAAGGCTATCATACTCTTCTTCATAGTGTTTCATTGGCGTTAATTTTTTTAATCTTGATGACCCACAAGAAAGACGAAGAGCCAGCGGTGCTAATCCACTAACTGCCAGATGTTACCTGTCCCAGCTCAGCTGCCTGCTGCAGAATCTCCGCCTTCCTCTGCCCTCCTCGACGGGCGTGGAAGGAGTTCCTCTGGCTCTGGATCACTAACACCACCTCTTCCAACCCTGGGAAAAACATGCACAGAAAAAGTAGAGGAAATGCAAATTAGGAAGTGACATGATGATGCAAAGAAACAGGGAATTTATGAAATACACATATTTGTTTTCTTGCCAGGAAAGTCCCACACATAACCACTTATAAAACTACAACTTATCATTTTTATACTTGTATGGATAAAACCAACAGGATATACAGTATAATTTACCTTATTAGTTTTAAAGGTGCTGGTAGGTGGATTTAGTTACCTTTGGTCAGAGCCAGACTAGCTATTTCTTTATGTTTTCAGTCTTTATGATAAATTAAGCTAACTGGCTGCGGCTTCATATTTACCGAATCTTTCATAATAGAGTAATAAAATCATTTTGCAGCATGTGGCTATAGGCCTACACTAGGTGTGTGTGTGTGTGTGTGTGTGTGTGTGTGTGTGTGTGTGTGTGTGTGTGTGTGTGTGTGTGTGTGTGTCATATCTGCCATATTTTCAGCTGGGAGATCAGCTGTTCAAACAATAGAGTAAAACACACTTCATTCAAACTCGAAAGAATACAAAACTCACCAAAACCGTCTCAGTTAGTCTTTCAATCGCCAACTCTGGTTTGGACCTCTAAATCCCATCTGATACATCTTTGTTATACACTGTTTGAGGGAACTATAACGTGAGGGAACTGAACGCAACCGTCGCTAATGCTAACGTAACTCAACAGGCATTTAAATTATTATTTTTTAATTTTGACAGTCTACCTGTTGACATTGCATTAGTTAAGTTTGTAAGGACTTTAGCTGTTGGTAATTGTTGTTAGTTTTGTTTAAATATGCCAGACTGTGATATTATGGGTTATTGTTGCTCTGACGATTAAGCTAAAGGCCCTGACACACCAAGCCACCAGTCAGCTGTTGGCCAGTCTGGGGCCGTCGGTGAGCATCTGTTGGCCTAGTTTTTGAGGTGTGTCCCGCACGGTTGGTTCCAGGCGAGCCATTTTAGAGGCTTTTTGACTGATACAGCATGTTGAACAGGTGACGGAGCCTGTCGGTGAGAGAAATCACTCTAATTGACTGTTCAGCTTAAGCAAATCATTGAGATTAGTGCACGAGAAGAGAAACGGATGTGAGAAAAGTGAGCCAACAAGACAAGTCAAGAGGAAAAACATAGAAGGCTCTTTTCATTTTTCATCTTCATCTCATCTGATCATTCCAATACACTGATATTTTCACAACAACATGGCAGTCTCGAGTGAAGCTAAGAGATGAGAATGGTGTGAAAATGGTTGACAAATGCTGCTTTGTATCTGAATACAGACTACCGCCGCCTGCTGGTGTGGAGAGTTACTTCATCTCACGCAGGTATGTGGTTGTTGGCTGTTCAAATGCAACTTGTTGGCCTTCATCGCTGCTGGTTCTTTGATATCAGCTGGGTGTAATATAGCTAATATGTGCTATCGTCAGTTGTCACAATAAATATTCACTTATCCTGCAGCGTAGTGGAGACGCCAGTTTTCACACAAACATAACATGTGATACCAATACTGTTATACTATTGGCTCACAAACCTTGTTAGAAGTGGGAACCAAACGTCAGATATCTTCCAGAGATAAACCAAACATTCATTTTGGAAATGTCAAAATCTTTCAAATGATTAATTCACAATCACAATAATTCTTTTTGGGAAAACACATACTTTTATTTGGCCATCTTTCTAAAGGCTCCCTCCCAGCTACATCTTAAAGTTGGTAAAAAGCTGATTGCCTTAAATCCGTGTGCTCCAGTATGCTTTGGACCTGGTCTCTGAAGTCTCTCCTGTCACAAGGTCGCCCCGTTCTGTGGGCACCAGACAGGCTTACTATTCCTATAACTTTAACTCCTAGTCCTCCTCTCCCCTACAAAAATCTTATAGATTTTGGTGTCTGGGTCGAGCTTTTCATTCACACTCTCTGCATCAAATCAAATCTCACTGATATGCATCATATAACTAAATTGCTTTCCTTAACAGCGTGGACAAAATATCAAACCATTTACAGTGAAATCCCTCACTCACCAACAGCGCTGCCTGCTGTGTGCTCCCGGAGCTCTGCCGCCTGCAAGGAGTCAGAGCGATTCTCATTAAGTCTAACACACACTGCTGAGCCACAAGATGATGCATAATCACAGCAAGAATCTAGGAGAAGCACTTACATGAGCATGACACATGTGTTTGTCTCCAGCAGAGGCACCTTGAAGCAATGTAAAAAAGAAGCAATATTATCATCATCAAAATGTATTGATTAGTGCTGACATGAGTAGTCAATTAGTCCATTTGACCATCAGTGGAACAGTGGAAATGCAATTAACAGTAATAGCAAGTTCATCAGCAGCAGAGTTATTTCTGCACCTCTTATCACCATCTCAATAAGCTAAAACCCAGACTTTGAATACATGAAAACTCAAAATAGACTTTGAAACCGGGACAGCTATAGTTGCTTCCACTCAGTGTGTAGGATTCGTCGCGGTAAACATATCCTAAGAGAGACAACAAGCATAATTATGTATACAAGTATTTCAATCAATGCCAAAGGTAGAGATATGGTTGGGAAGTCCAACTGTATCATTCTTTGTGGTGTGGAAAGTCCATTAAAAATGACAGACTTGATGTAGCTGTAAATGATGGACAGTTATCTTGCTGACTCAGGCATCAACACAACTACTTTTCATACCTGAATTGGAGTAAAAGGCATCACTGATGCGGAGATGTTGACATTACTCCTAATTTAACCACCAAAACTGCTTCTGAATGCTGTAAAATTGAGGAGAGAGACAGGCCATGCTGTTGCTAAACAATCATGTGTTTTGTATCCGCCTTGTTCAAGGCCAGGTGACTCATACAGGTGTTTTCATCTACACAGAAGGTACTGTGTCTAACACCGAGGGGCAAAACAAACCATCTGGAGCCTATGAATGGGTAGAGCTGCCATACTAGGAAGAAAACAGATTTATTGAAAAACGGTAGGAAAAAAAACAGGTGTAATTAATAACATTAATGATTGAGAGTTGCAGTAATAGTGTATGGTATGCAACCATCACTATCTTTTCAGCTGTGGCTTACAAAAGGAGAAAATGCTCTAAGGCGATAACATGAAACTACACAATGAAAGGTTGTGATAATGGTCTATGGCAATACTAATGATATGATATGCACTTTGTAAATATTTGAATCCAGGTCTAACACAGCTTACACTTTTCCAGTGTCTGTTTTAAAGTCCCTGCACATCCATGTCACACCCACACAAGTGTTTACATGTGCTTTGCCTAATAAGACCTCTTCTCTGTTGGCCTGAACAAGCCCTTTACAAAGCAGCAACTTTGACATGGCATGGCAGGGTAAACACAAAAATTAAATGAAAAATGGTGTCATTCTGTGTAGTGTCAAAGCCATTCAAGTGAGCCAGCATGCACCCGACCTGGCCCACCTAAATGGACCAGAGCCATAAAGTTTTAACACCTGTGTTTATCCTGAAATAACATGTCAAGATTGCTGATGTGAAAATAGCCTAAAATCTGCGTTTGACTGACATTTTCATCACCCTCCTATTAGCTTTGTTGCTCCTGTTAGGTCACAGCTTACACCTGTATTGCTCACCAGTACATAGTTTGGCCAAATTGGCCTGGGTGTGTAGGGTTTTTCATTTTTGAATGATTGCGGGCTCATTTCAATAGTACACAGATATTCTGCTGTAACTGGCCTGCAAGCTTCTTTCATTATTCATTCATACACAAGAAAAGCTGAACAATTAGCCCACGAGGTTACAGACGAATGGGAAGTTCAATTTCAACACAAACTAAATCAGCATGGGCTGTAACTTAATTCACAATCATCTTCATACTTCCCTCAAACGTTTCTGTGTAATTATGTTTGTACATACATTTCCAGAAGGGATCACTGACATCATTTATTTGATTACCTTGACGTGCATCACTGTACTTTCTGCAGCCTCCTGTTAACCGATCTTATGGGATCACCTGCATCTATTTGTGGTGCGTAAAGATTTCCACTATAAAACCACGAGTTCCTGTTTTGCATTTCAAAATAAAACACACCGCTCAATATTTCACGGCAAAGGAAGTACCAAGCTGTCACTGTCGAACAGCAAAAGTCTGCTATACAACAGTGGAAAAGTGTATATATTTTTATAAATGTAATTCACACTACGTCTTGTTAAATTATATTGATACATTCACTTTGAAGGCCATATCGAACTAATTTCCGGTCCCAGTGTCGCTCGCTTAGTGTTAGCTAGCGGTTTAGCTAACAGAGTAGCTGTCTCAGTAGGGTAATGGCCCCACTTACCAAGCCAAAGAAGAAGCACAGCGACTAGTTTGCATCCGTTCGCCACATTTTGGTGTGACATGGTTCCCGTGGCTGTTGTTTTGCTTTTGAAATCACCGTCTTTCCATGGCAAACTGGAGAAACTGGTTAGCTACATTCCTGTACTGGCAGAACTGTGTTCGACTGTAGTGACTGTTAGTGCAGAGCTTTAGCGACCTCTAGCGGTCGCTGTTATATGACGTTTCTACCGTGACATAAGAAGAAGAAGAAGATCTACCTTTATTAGTCCCACAGTGGGGAAATTCAATTTACACTCTGTTTAACTTATACATGGTACATGCACACAACACACACACACACACACACATGCAGTAATGGAGAGATGTCAGAGTGAGGGGGCTGCTCCAGACAAGCGCCCTGAGCAGTTGGGGGTTTGGTGCCTTGCTCAGGGGCACCTCGGCAGTGCCCACTCAGTTTTTTGGTCCATGTCGGGACTTGAACCGGTGACCCTCCGGTTCCCAAGCCAACTCCCTACAGACTGAGCTACTGCCGCCCCCACTGTATACTGTAGTTTAGTACAGTAATGTTACACCAGAATATATAAGAAAATGGTAAATTATCACTGAATGGTTTATGGAGAAGAGGTAGGATTAAATAAGGTCGTACTCCTCTCACTTCTTTTCAAATATGTAAACCAAGACATCATGTGTTTGACAATTTCTTTTGCTTTACGCTTTTCATTGTAAATATGACTCTTTTTTGTCTGTCCAATTGTTTGTATGTTCGTTCTCTTGTATCATTTTTATTTTTCATTTTACACGTTCAAAAATATTTTTAAAAATGAATATATGCTATATTTATTTATTTATTTATTTATTTATTTATTTATTTTTTTTATGTTTTTATTTATGTCTACCACCATAATTTCCACAATTTTGAGGTACTTTTGAGTATTGTTATTTTCTTTGTACTTTCACTTCACTGCATTTCTATCTATCTTCATCTTCCATCTTCACATCTTTAAGGTCTTTTATCAATTCAGAAGTAAATTAGAAAAATGTTTTAAAAGTTGCGTTTTTTTAGTAAAACATGGAGATTTTTTTTATCTGTGTGAGCAGTTACAGGCCTGAACAGCCAACTCTGTCTCTGTCTGCCTTCCACAGGGAGGTCAGAGGTTAGCCACAAACAAGCAAATTGATATTAAACAAATAAACATTATGAGCTTTACAAAGGTTGTGTTTATGGGAAAGGGTGTTGTATTTAGGGCAGGTATTGTTTACAGTCTCATTTTTCAGAAAGAAGGCTGAAAGCATGGTTTCTGTTGTAGGCCATGCAGACTGATGGAGACATCCAGAACAAATGAGTCAACGGTCTCCTGACCACCGAGTCTAAACATGGATCTCTTGGCCACATAAACAGGCTGGTTGCACTATAAAACCACAGCTGTGTGCTCACATTTTTGTGTGAGTAAGCTGAACTTTACAGTAAGAAATCCTAATAACTGAGCTGTGTTCATAGCAATATAAGCATCCCAGGATAAGCTTCTGTCATTCACTCTGACACAACTAGGTCATGTCACTTTATCAAACAGTTATAGGCAGCAATAAAACCATAGCTATAAGTGATTTATGGATCTATCTAGTGATTAATTTGCTGAAGAAAGACAGTAAATACATGTGTCCTTCTGAAAGGTCTGAGCAAACATTGCTTATGGATAAAAAAATGCAACGTGATCACAAAAGCCTGCACGCCTGACAGTTTGTTGACATGAACCACAAATATGCAGCACACTGATGTCATTGCACCACAAAGGCTCTCAGGTGACTCATTATGTTTCATATAGGGTGTTGTGAGTTTCCTTCTCAGGCCAAGAGTCCACCTGCTGTTGTTTTCAAGCTCAAGGCCAAATGCTGCCTTCAAGTGTCTTCTCATAAAATCCTGCATTCCCCATCATTAGTCTTAATAATATCTCAGTCACTTACTGATGTATGTGTGTTATTGTGTGTGTTATTGTGTGTGTGTGTGTGTGTGTGTGTGTGTGTGTGTGTGTGTGTGTGTGTGTGTGTGTGTGTGTGCTATGAAGGGGAGAGCCAGCCAGTCTTGTCATGAACCTTAATAAGTTAATAAAATCCTCAGAAGTACTGTTAGATGAGCTGCGTCATACCCAACAGGTCATGTCACGCATAATAAAGCAGGAAGTGAATACATTGGCCTTCAAAATAAAGCTACAATTAAGGAAAGCACAACATCGATAGGAAACATTTGCTGTCAGAGACATTACTAATATGTAGTTTGGTTTTAATTTTAATCCAAACACGATATCAAGTTGAAAATCAATAACATCTGGAAAGAATAATAATGACATTCCTTTAACAAAGGTATTTATATTTACTTTATACTGTATGTAGCCTGCTAGTATTTTTAATCGGTTAATTCAATAATTGTTTGATCTATTAAATGTGAAAATAATTAAAAATCGCAATTAAAATTTGCCAGAGCCAAGCTGATGTCTTCAACATAGCTTGTTTAGGATCAAACATCTGTCTGTCTGTCTGTATATCTATCTATCTGAACTATCAGAACTTCTACTTGATGAATTTTGATGTTATTGTTAAATATATTACACTTACAATGACATACTTTATATTAGACAGCAGCAGTACAGTACTTCTGAGAAGCTCTTATTTTGGTGTGAGTGAGACCGGAAGTGTTCTCGTGTCCACGTATCTAACTTCACAGTGGATGTTAAAAATAAACAGCAGCAGCAGCTGGAGGACGTAACTCACAGGAGAGAAAAGGTGACACCATGACGGTAAACAAAGTGCCCCACAGCAGGATGACAGTGACAGAAGTGGAGGAGTTCCTGAGAAGACCTCCGGCCGGGTTCTCCGTGGAGGCTCTCAGCTCGGGCTACCGAGTCCACAGCGACCCGGAGAGGAGCCTGGTGCTCATCGATGACTTCCTCTCCTGCAGAGGGACAATAGTTTTCCACAAGTCGCTGGGGAGGTGAGGAGGGGAAAACGACTGCATGGGATGATGCAGACCCTTGTAAATACACACATATATTCATACACTTTATTTTTTTTTTCAAAACAGGAAAGTTAAAATGCACAATTTATGGGAGTACACTAGCATGAGAAAGAGTCTGCTGTCCAAGAGGATCTATCTCCTGATGTGTGTCTGTGAAGAAAGCTTTTCAGTGACCGACAAAAAGGCAGCCAATGAAGTCAGAGGTAACTTAAACTGTACCCATTGTACCATGAGACCTCACACACGCGCTTTTCTGTAATTACACTGATATAATTACACAGTGAAGTGGTCCTCAAAAGCACCACTGGCATTTTGTAGCTTGCACAAAAGTGTAATTTTAAACCCAGTGCAGCTCTGCGCTGCTTGGTGGCATCATCGGTGACTCACACTGGCTTCCAGACTTGGGATGTTTGCAATGGGTGGTGTCACGTCAGTCAATTCTTAAGTTTGTATACTTGTGTGTTTTTGTTCGTTTGCGTATGTATTTCCTGTTTTATTTTGTAGTCTGACTCTTCCTCTTGTTTCAGAGCACGTCACTTCCTGCCCTCCTGTGCTTCCGCGTTTTGAATGAATGAGATTCCCGACTCCCTCTCCTGCGTCTGATCATCGTCCCCCAGCCCTGATTGTGTTCACCTGTCCATAATTAGTCACTCCCCTCTTTAGTATTTAAGCTGTGTTTCCCCATCCTTCTGTGCCAGTTCGTCTTTGTACTTAGAGTGAAAGCGTCCTCGCGTCCTTTGTGTTTACCTCCTAGTGTTTGATTACTCTGCCTGTTTTTTCGATTACGCCTCAGCCTAACGTCTTGGATTCGTCTGCCTGATTTTTGACTGACCTCCCGTGTACCGAACCTGCTTTATTTAAGTAAAGACTTTTTTGACTAAACCTGCCTGTCTCCGTGGTTGTGCTTTTGGGTCCACACTTTGTGCTTCACAGTACGAACTGGCCAAATATGGACCCAGCCAACCCGGACCAGGTTCGGTCCTCTCTCCATGCTCATGGAGTGAGGATTCGCCACCACGAGGAACAACTGTCCGCCGTCAGCACTAGCGTTAAACTTCTTACGGACAATCAGGAGAAGTTTAGTAATACTGTCGGCGAACAGGTAATTCAACTCGGAGCCCAGATGCAAGCTCTAATGAGCCGTATTGACACTTTAGCCGGAGAACGGTTGCCGCCGCCTCCTCCCACTCCAGCGCCACCGCTCCCACCCGCTTTTCCCACTTCTCCTCACCTCGCTAAACCTGAGCGTTTTTCCGGCGAGTCAGCTAACTGCCGTCCATTTTTGATTCAATGCAGTTTACATTTTGAACTTCAGGCAGCTCAGTTCCCCACTGAGAGATCAAAGATTGCTTTCATGATTACGCATCTATCAGGCAGAGCCGAGGCGTGGGCTACAGCGGAGTGGGCGCGCAATTCGCCGGTGTGTGCTTCTTTGAAACTTTTCACAGAGACTCTGCAAAAAATTTTCGACCACACCACACCGGGACGGGGGCGGCAAGAGCACTGGTCAGCCTGCGGCAGGGGAAAAGGAGAGTGACAGACTACGCCATAGAGTTTCGCACGCTGGCCGCCGATAGCGGGTGGAACGACGCATCTCTCCTTGACACCTTCATTCATGGTTTATCCGACGCAGTTAAGGACCAGTTGGCGCCCCTGGACCTTCCACCTGATCCCGATTCGGTCATCGCTCTGGCGATCCGAATCGACAACCGCCACCGCCCCTACGACTGCGCCATCAACCTTCTTCCTGGCACTTCCCCTCCAAAAGGACGTCTCTACTCTCTCTCCGCCCCTGAGCGGAGAGCCATGGATGAGTACATCGAGTCCTCCCTGGCTGCGGGGATCATCCGTCCATCCTCGTCTCCTGCTGGAGCGGGCTTTTTCTTTGTAGAGAAAAAGGACAAATCCCTCCGACCTTGCATTGACTACAGAGGGCTAAATGAAATAACCGTAAAGAACAGGTACCCCCTCCCTCTCATTTCTTCCGCTTTTGAGGTGTTAAAAGGTGCCAGGGTTTTCTCAAAACTAGACCTTAGAAACGCGTACCACCTGGTGCGCGTGAGGGAGGGGGACGAGTGGAAAACAGCCTTCAATACTCCTAGCGGGCACTACGAATATTTGGTCATGCCATTCGGCCTTACAAATGCACCTGCCGTTTTTCAAGCCCTTGTAAACGATGTTCTGCGAGATATGTTAAATCAATTTGTCTTTGTCTACCTCGATGATATTTTGATTTTTTCTCCAGACCAGCAGACCCATGAGCGTCACGTCCGCCGCGTTTTGCAGCGTCTCTTGGTGCACCAGCTGTATGTTAAAGCAGAAAAATGCGAGTTTCACGTCCCCAGTCTCTCTTTTCTCGGTTTCATTGTGGGTCCTGATCGGATCCAAATGGACCCTGCTAAGGTTAGCGCTGTTGCTGATTGGCCAACCCCCTCTAATCGCAGACTGGTACAGCGATTCCTGGGGTTCGCCAATTTTTACCGGAGATTCATTCGCAACTTTAGTAGCGTCGCGGCACCCCTCCATGCACTAACATCCCCACAGACCAGGTTTGTGTGGACGCCCCAGGCAGACAAGGCATTCAATAAGTTGAAGGAGAGTTTCTCTTCCGCCCCGATCCTGACACTACCCGATCAGCACCGTCAGTTTGTGGTGGAGGTCGACGCCTCCAATACGGGTATCGGTGCCATTCTGTCCCAGCGCTCCGCTGAAGATAACAAACTGCACCCCTGTGCTTTTCTGTCCAGGAAGTTATCTTCAGCGGAACAAAACTACGACATAGGCAACCGTGAATTACTAGCGGTTAAGGCCGCGTTGGAGGAGTGGCGCCACTGGCTTGAGGGGAGTGATCAACCGTTTGTGGTTTGGACCGACCATAAGAATTTAGAATACATCAGGTCGGCCAAGCGGTTGAACTCCCGTCAGGCCAGGTGGTCCCTCTTTTTCAACCGCTTTAATTTCATGTTGTCATACCGCCCAGGCTCCAAGAACCTCAAACCAGACTCCCTGTCCCGGTTGCATGATCCAGACCCAGTCCCTGACGAACCGTCTTATATTGTTCCCCCCTCGTGCGTAATCGGGGCCGTCACATGGAGCATTGAACATCGGGTTAAGGAGGCTTTAAAGGACACTCCCGCACCCAGCGGGTGTCCACCTAACCGGTTATTTGTCCCAGTCTCACTCCGTCCGCAGGTCATTCACTGGGCTCACACATCTCGACTAACCTGTCACCCGGGCACCAGGAGAACCGCCTCCTTCATCAGGCAGCGTTTCTGGTGGCCCTCCATCGAGAAGGAGGTGGGGGAGTATGTGGCGGCTTGCCCTGTCTGTGCCAGGAGCAAGTCGTCACATCAGGCTCCGCCGGGTCTTCTTCAACCTCTCCCCGTGCCAAGCCGACCCTGGTCAGACATCGCCCTTGATTTTGTTACTGGACTCCCCCCATCAGAGGGTAATACCAGCATTCTAACAGTTGTTGATCGGTTTTCTAAGATGGTCCACTTTATTCCCCTGTCTAAACTGCCCTCCGCCAAGAAAACGGCGGAGGTTCTGTTGCATAACGTTTTCCGTCTCCATGGTTTCCCCAGGGACGTGGTGTCTGACCGGGGTCCGCAGTTTGTCTCTCGATTCTGGCGGGAGTTTTGCTCCCTGATTGGCGCTACCGTAAGTCTCTCCTCCGGGTACCACCCCCAGTCTAACGGACAATCTGAGCGCTTAAATCAAGAGCTAGAAACGGGGCTTAGATGCCTCGTTTCTCAAAATCCGGCTACCTGGAGTAAACATCTTATCTGGGTCGAATACGCTCACAACACTCTGCCCTGCTCTTCTTCAGGTCTCTCCCCATTCCAATGTTGCTACGGTTACCAGCCTCCCCTTTTCCCAGAGGTGGAGAAAGAAGTGACTGTTCCCTCCGCTCACGCGCTCATCCGCCGTTGCCACCGGGTTTGGAGGGGAGCTCGCCAAATGTTGCTGCGAAGCACCAACAGGTGGAAGAGGGCTTCCGATCGGCGCCGAACACCTGCCCCCTCCTATCGCTCAGGTCAGCGTGTGTGGCTCTCCACCAAGGATCTCCCACTAAGAGTTGAGTCTCGTAAACTCGCTCCTAAATTTGTCGGCCCGTTCCCCATTTCTAAAATCATTAACCCGGTGGCCATCAAATTACAACTCCCCAGATCTATGCGCGTGCACCCCACATTCCATGTCAGCCGCGTCAAGCCTGTTAAAGAGAGCAGCCTGGTCCCAGCCTCCAGACCCCCACCACCCCCCCGATTCCTCGACGGTGGCCCTGTATTTACAGTCAAGCGTCTCTTGGCTGCCCGCCGTCGAGGAAGGGGGGTCCAGTATCTTGTAGACTGGGAGGGATATGGCCCGGAGGAGAGATCTTGGGTACCCACTAAGGATATTGTAGACCCTGAACTGATTCACAACTTCCACCGGCGTCACCCCAACCCTTTTGGGACTTCTGGTGCCGTCCCTAGGAGGGGGGTTCTGTCACGTCAGTCAATTCTTAAGTTTGTATACTTGTGTGTTTTTGTTCGTTTGCGTATGTATTTCCTGTTTTATTTTGTAGTCTGACTCTTCCTCTTGTTTCAGAGCACGTCACTTCCTGCCCTCCTGTGCTTCCGCGTTTTGAATGAATGAGATTCCCGACTCCCTCTCCTGCGTCTGATCATCGTCCCCCAGCCCTGATTGTGTTCACCTGTCCATAATTAGTCACTCCCCTCTTTAGTATTTAAGCTGTGTTTCCCCATCCTTCTGTGCCAGTTCGTCTTTGTACTTAGAGTGAAAGCGTCCTCGCGTCCTTTGTGTTTACCTCCTAGTGTTTGATTACTCTGCCTGTTTTTTCGATTACGCCTCAGCCTAACGTCTTGGATTCGTCTGCCTGATTTTTGACTGACCTCCCGTGTACCGAACCTGCTTTATTTAAGTAAAGACTTTTTTGACTAAACCTGCCTGTCTCCGTGGTTGTGCTTTTGGGTCCACACTTTGTGCTTCACAGGTGGAGTAAAGAAATTGCAATGGCTGCACATGAAAAACATGTTTTTTCTGCTCTCTCTGTCCTCACCGTATCCTCTCATGTTGTCCTCTTTAACCTCTGCATCAGTGCTGAAGCAGTTTGTGGTGTCCATAGACGGCAACGATCCTCTCATCAAGTGGCAGATGGAGAGAGGCCTGGACTGGACCATCTCTTCTGTTGCTGGGGAAAGCTACAGGGTGGATGTAAGCACGACGACATGGTCTTTCTGTTACTTTCATGTCATATAGCTTTAGGGCTGTCAAGCGATTTGAATACTGAACCAGGATGAATCATATGATTATCACACCTAATCGGGATTAATTGCAAATTATATTTTTAAGCTTTTCAAAATGTACCTCATAGGGTGCTTTGTCAAGTATTTAATACTCATATCAACATGGGAATGGGTAAATATGCTGCTTTACGTAAATGTATGTATGTATTTATTATTAGAAATCAGTTAACAACACAAAACAATGATTAATATTGTCCAAAAACCCTCACAGGTTCTGCATTTTGCATACAAATATGCTCAGATCATAACATGGCAAACTGCAGCCCAACAGGCAACAACAGCTGTCAGTGTGTCAGTGTGCTGACTTGACTATGACTTGCCCGAAACTGTTTATCATTATCATAAAGTGGGCATGTCTGTAAAGGGGACACTCGTGGGCACCCATAGAACCCATTTACATTCACATATCTTGAGGTCAGAGGTCAAGGGACCCCTTTGAAAATGGCCATGATCGCTTTTGTTTACATTATTTAGCCTCCTTTGTGACAAGCTAGTATGACATGGTTGGTACCAATGGATTCCTGAGTGCGCTACAACCTCCAAAAGACTGATTTGCATTAATGCATTAAATAAATTAGTGGTGTTAAAACCAATTTGTATTAAGGCGTTATTAACTTTGACAGCTCTAATATAAATACTTCAGTACTATCCAGAAGTTACAGGTGTTTTGCATTTTGGTATTGAAAGTGATTTTTCCTTATATCAGATTGTCTTGACTGAACTACTGGAGAGCTGGGCAGCAAAAAACATCCACATCATAACTGACAAACTAATAAAAGTCAAACCTGTGTGGAGAGACGCCTCCTTCACCCTCAAATACTACTCTGATGCCCTCTTTGACTTCCCACACTGGTTCGGGTTTAGCAAAAGAAAATTTGATGTAAGTGTCTCTTATTCTTCTTATCACTTTTTGATAACATTTTCTGCATTTGTCAGCGAGCACCGACACTCATCTAATTGTCTTCTCTGCTTATATCTCTTAAAGCTGAGACCGCTATGAGCCAGCAGTGGATGGAGAGCAAGAAAAAAAAATCAGTTTTTCTGCTCAGTTTTTGATGGATCTGCTTCCTCAAGAAAGTTGAATGGATTGTAACCGGCCAGGTGAAGGACCAGCAAACCTCTTGGGACTGAAGGAACTACCTTATATTCGCTGTTACATCCAGATAACTCTTGTGATCAGCGGGTGGAAATCACTGACAAGGACATCCTGAATGCCATTAAAATTATTTAGGCAAAATTTGTGTCTAAATTGATCTTTTTAAAGGTGTTTTGGCTAGTAAACAGGCATTTACCTCACTTGATTGTTGTATGAAGGTGTATTTGTTTATGAAATGTTTTTATTTTTTACCAAACTCAAACACAATAAATGCTTTTTTTATGTGATAAAACAGGTGGATACAGAGTTTTACTTTAGTTCTCATCAGTTAAAAGATAAATGTGGGTGCATGTTGCTGCCATTGTGTGACATACACTGCACTAAGGAATGAGGAGAAGAGCAGATGCAGCGCTGGTGATGGTTTCCACGTATTCCTTATATTCGCTGCCGTAGTAGTACACCAGCAGGTAGTTGAAGATGCCCACAATGCACATTAGGAACAGGAAGCCGAGGATGCGTTTTCCAAACAGGTAGCCTGGGGTGCTATGAAGAAAAGTGAAAATGCGTATATACTGTATAAATACAGTATTAAGTAGAGCTGTGGTTATCAACATGGGGTCTATTAAAATAATGCTAACACACTAACTGGATAATTTATGCAGAAGTTTGGATGTCAGAGTATTTAAAAAGATTTTTTTTTGCAATTTAGTAGCAAAATCTAACAAAATATTCTGCTTCAATCCATATTTGTTAGCGTTTAGCCTTTCAAAGAACATTTTCATTTGCTCTTCTGATTGACACACTTGTATTAACAGGACAGTGTTGTAGCAGAAATCTAACAACACCATACGTTTTTATTATATTATTTTATACTAAATTAAGTTGTCACAAAAAATTATATGTATCTGCAACTGCTTTGTGAATCTACAAGACATCATCACTTTATGTAGTTCAATTCATTCAAGAAAGTTGATCAATAAAAAAAAGACTAACTCATTTAACACACTGAATCACTTTAATCAAACTGAAGATTCAGTAGGCTGGGACCCACTGACTTAGGCCGTGCATCTAAACAAACACACAACATAGATCACTTGTGTTCATTTACCTTTGAGAGGTTTGTCCCATGTATCCAACAAAGTATTTCTGCCTGACTACAAGATAGATGATCCCAGCAAAGGCAGCAGGAGCTTCAAACAGATGAGAGAAAAAGAAAAAAAAAAATTGAATCCGGCACATGACCTCCTCTACATGTAGTTTCATAACACACTATCTGGCCAAAAGTGTATGAACACCCATCCACTGGTGGGATCTATCATACTTTTGTGCTTTTCCACTTTCCTTTAGTGTGTTATATAGTTTATTGTGCATGTAAAAGGTCTGCAAAGTTACAAAACCCAAAGTCCACGCCACTAATTTTCTAAACACATTAACAGAAAAACTGCTCCTGAGCTACCTGAAACGCTTTGCACATGTTAGCATTTAAAAGAAAAGTGAAGATCAGTTTCAGCTTTCGTGGCAAGAGCGCCGCCATGTTGCAGTACTCTAGTCCCCTGGCTCCAAAATCTTGCAGAAATCCTCCTTTGAAGAGCGGAGGACGTTATAGCTGCACATTAATGGCTTTGGAATGAGATGTTTGTGCGTCCAAGTGTCCACATACTTTTAGCCATATAGTGTAAACGTTACTAATTTCAATAATAGGTGCAGCTCTGACTTTGGTGTTTCTCAAACACACAGCAGGTAAAGAAGAAATCTATACATAAAATGATATCTTTAAAACAAAAAGTATTAGATGTGTTTTCTCAGTTGAACTGACTGTGTGGGTGTATTATGCTTCAGGACAAAAGTGGGTCAGTCTCCTTTGTAATAACTGTTTAATGATTACCTTGACTGAGACACAGGCCGGCACACCACATCACTGCCAGGAAAGTGGGATAAGCATCCATGCAGTTACGACTGGAAGATGTGAAAGAAAGAGGTGCAATTAGCACATTTCAAGGAAGTTACCCGCAACGAGAAACTATGAAGCAATCTGCAAACTGTCACGGACGGCGTGGAGACTGATACCGAACGCCTGTTTCTATGGCTGCTAGGAAATGTTTCCAAACTGCAGACAAAAAAAAAAAAAAAAAGAGTGCATGAGCTAGAAAACCCAGTGTGTCTGTCTTGAGCGTGAAGGAACAAAGTTGACATGGAAAACCAGGAAAAATTGAGCCCACTCTCAGAGTACGCATGTACTGGCTGTTGCAATACATTGCAATAATCAGTACAGCGTGTTGCACAGAGCCATATCCTCAAACCTTTTCCAAGCATCACATCTCAGAACAGGGGTTCTCAACCTGTGGGTCAGGACCCTGCAAGGGCCCCCAAGATAAGTCAGAAGGGTCTGGAGCTGATTTATTACCTTTCATTTTCATGAGAAATATTATACAAAGACGGGTGATTTTTTTAAACTGTCAGCGAGCGCTTGCATCACATTTTAGAGGTCTGAAATGCTCGCATTACCTACAAGACAGGATGTGGCTTGG
This sequence comes from Pterois miles, assembly GCA_947000775.1. Classification (NCBI taxonomy): domain Eukaryota; kingdom Metazoa; phylum Chordata; class Actinopteri; order Perciformes; family Scorpaenidae; genus Pterois; species Pterois miles. The sequence continues at coordinate 19,966,178 of CAMQGK010000052.1, forward strand.
ATGCTTCTTTTTAAAAAACAGGAAGTGAACTGTTGCTCGTGGACTAACAGAGCAACTGGACTAAAGACTGAGACACTGTGTCAAACATTAGATTTGCATTTCAAGCCAGTTATCACTGCACATCTAAATGATGCAGTGCGTGCAGCATGAAGCATTATTATCTGTACTACTACAAATTATTAATTTGTCTGACTATTTTCCTGATTAACTGATTAATCATGCGGTCTATAAAATGTCACAAAAAAGGGAAATAATCTCAGTTTTCCAATGTCCAAGGTGACGTACTCAGATTGTCTGATCAACAGTCCAAAACACAATCACACTCAATATACAGTGATAGAAAACAGGGAAAGCAACAAATCCTGATATTTATGATAAACTAATTAACAAAACAGCTGTAAACTTATCAGATAACGTGTTTGATTGTTGAAATGAGGAATCTAAGCAGTAGGGTAAATTTACGATGGCAAACATTTATGAGCCAAATGGTTTTGTAATGAGCGTAAAAATCACATGTTTGATGCTTGTTTTTTCTGTTGCACATGATCCCTGGATGGAAATTTGAAACAGTGCAAGAAACCAGTTAGAAATGTCAAACCACAGACGGCAAATGTATGAGCATTTTTCATTCTAGTAACACAACTTTAACACAGGGGGATGATGAGTCACCTACAAGGGCGAGGCTGGAAGAATAAATGTTTTCCTAATGGCGATTGTCACCATCCCAGTAAGCATTCAAATGAGCTCCAGCTTCCCCCCTCTATCTGGGAGGCAAATGAGGATACCTCTCAATGGAGGTGATATTCAGGGGGAATGTAAAACCACATAGAAAGTTTATGAGTGTTAACAAAAATCACACAACTTGTTATGTTTCATTAGATTAACATAGAAACTCCGGGTACTTACTTGGCACAACATACTCGTTCAACAGCAGATGTATTGCGACAGCTGCACTCCTTCTCTACCTTCAGGGCAAAGAATGCTTAAAACACAGAGATCATGAATATCATTTCACTGATTACTGAACATATTTAGAGTTTAAAAAACTATGGCTTTATTTCCTCACCGTTCTGAAGTACGCTGATGAGGGTGACGATGACCAGGAGGTAGATATGTTCCACCACTATGATGTCCATGATGACCTTGGTGAGCTGTAGGAGCAGGTGGATGGAGAGGCTGAGACGTCCACAAGTGCGTCTTTACGGTCAGCTTGCACAACATAAACCTGATCTGTCCCTCTGTGACATCACATACTCTCCCATCCCACCTCCATCCCATGTTCACACTCGTTTGAGGCTTCCTGTTTATGTAAATGATGCTCTGACTTGGGTGAAAACAAGTCTGCTACTTCCTCTGTGTTTGTGTGAGGGACTGCACGCACATACACAAATTTGCATCGCCGTTACTGATGTTCTTTTATGAAGGCATTTCTGATAAATGAGCAAGCCACACTTTGTCGTACTCATTGTAGAGAAAACCCAGGAGTTATCATTCAGCAGCTCATTAGTGTTATTAATTACAACTGTGCCCATCCCTTTATCTGACATTACTGACATATTTTAGTTAAGTAAAAGCAGCAATACCACACTATAAACATATTACATTCCTTCATGCATAATTTTACTTTTGTATGTAAATTCTTGATATTCAAAGTAGGGCTGTCGAAGAAATTTGCTTTAATGCTGATAATTTCTTTAATGCATTAACGCAACTTGCAATTGTTAGGTTGTAGCTGGCTCGGCTTTAAAGCTAGAGTGAAGATACTGGTAGCATATGAAACTAGAAAAACTAAAGAATCCATTTGTACCAACCATGTCATACTAGCTCATCGCAAAGGAGGCTAAATAATGCTCCACATGTATGCTAAATTTTGGCTGTCATGACTGGATTCAAAGGGGCCCCTTGACCTCTCACCTCAAGATATCTGAATGAAAATGGGTCCTGTGGGTACCCATGAGTCTCCTCTTTACAGACATGCCCACTTTATGATAATCACATGCAGTTTGGGGCAAGTTATAGTCAAGTCAGCACACTGACTCTCACACTGGCTGGGCTGCAGTTTGCCTTGTCTGAGTCGAGCATATTTTTTGTGCTGATTGCAGTATGTGTGAGGGTTTCTGCACAATATTAGTCATTGTTTTGTGTTGTTAATTGATTTCCAAAGATAAATATATACCGATACATACATACATGTAGCATATTGGGGTTAGGTTAAGGTATATATCCCATCTGGATAAGAGTATTAAATACTTGACAAATGTGCCTTTAAGGTGCATTTTGAACAGATAAAAAAACACATGATTATTTCACAATTAATTATGATTAACTATGGACAATCATGCGAGTAATTGTGATTCAATATTTTAACTGATTGACAGCCCTACTTTAAAGTTTCTAGTAACAGCATCACATAAATGTGGTGGAGAACAATATTTGCATCTGACATGTAGTGAGGAAGAAGTACAATATAGCATGAAATGCAATAATGAAGTAGAGTACAAGTGCCTCAGTACTGTACTTCAGCACAGCACTTGAGTACATGTTACCCTGTGCTAGCAGCCTGCGGTGAAAAAAAGTTTTTTGTGTATAAGTACAGTAAATATAGCTACAGTATGCACAAGCTGTCTCTGTGACTTGGCCTATCAATAGTCAAATAGCACCTGCATGTGTTTTTGAATGGTAATGCAGCTGCTTTCCCCCAGTGACTGTATAGTTTTACTGTCATTTCTCCATGATTTAATCCAGCAGCTGTTATTTACACAGAAAGCTGTACAAAATTATCTTTTCTTATTGATGGAAGGAATCCCATTAAAGTCACTACCCCTCCTCCAAGTGTTATTTAATTTATACATTTTATAAAGAGATTATACAGCGAAGTGATTCATTAAATCAGCCAGTTTATTCAAGTGTGCTGTTAGTTTACCTCTTTAAAACTTAAAGTAAGAGTTTACTTTCAGTTTACTTTTTATGTACTTATCAGAGATATAATTAAGGAAAGTATACATAAGTATATGGAAAAGTATACTTGGCTTATACTGACAAGCATGCATAAAAGTCAAAGTATACTTGGCTTATTGGCCTACTTGTACTTAATTTATACTTAAGAAAAAGAAAGAAGAGAAAGAAAGAAAGTATAATTAAGTATTCGTGCTTAGTTTTTGATAGCGTAGCATATTAAAGTGTGTGAGCCTAAAGCAAAAATTTAAATGTAATTTAAGAAATATAAATATATGAATATTTATTTTAAGACCCAGTAGGGAAATCAAATTAATTGGCCCATTTAATTATCTTTTTTTTTAAACATTAAATCAATGCAATATATACGTCTTAACATTGATGATAGCTTTAATTCAATACATGTATTAATATATTTAGATTTTAACAGTATAAAAGTCTTTAATAATTACTTTGGCATAGTTACAATACAAATCAGGAGATATGCTAGCCAACTGTGGAGCTAGGTTTAAAGAAAAAGCAGTGTTGGTATAAACTAGCAACAATGCTAACAGTATCATCAGAAGGGAAACTAACTAAACGTGATAGTACAGTACATGAAACAGTACAGGATTCTTTTGAAAGTGAGGAAAGGTCTGCAAGTAGTGCATCTGTGTGTTCATGAAATCGATTGCAAGAAAATACCAAACGAATGACCATTTCGATATTTATATTTATTGTAAATTCAAAAACGCTACTGGTGATGAAACTCGACATGTCCCATATGGTCTAGCGGTTAGGATTCCTGGTTTTCACCCAGGCGGCCCGGGTTCGACTCCCGGTATGGGAACTACCGTTTTAACTCTTTCTGAAATACAATCTGGCAGGTTATGTAGTGGAAAACCTGATTTTGTGTAATTAATTATACCGTGGTATGTTGAAATCTGTTCTCCTGTCGAAGTATGTTTCCCTCGCCCCACTTCGGTAGCTGGTTTGAGTTGGGGGACACATAAAGACGTAACACCAGCAGCCACTTTGACACAAGGCCCGCTAGGTGGCACGTTGACACGATGAGGGCCGCATGGATCAACCTCGTTATGAGTTAAACCAAACGACTACATTAAAACTACTCTGGAATTTCACCGTATAGGACTGTGTCTATATTTGCTGAAAGGCAAAAATAGTTTAGACTAAATGCAGGTTGTTCAATTAAGACACCAATTTATCTGCGTCTTTACCTGGCTGCGAAAAACAAACACCTGAAAATTACTCCAACACAGTATGTATTAATCTAAAAAGTTATCATGAATGGATTCTAAACAAGAGTATTGAAAGTATTGAAAAGGGGAGACTTCAATTATATATTTTTTTTCTGTTAAGTTGTGATCTTGCTGCATATTTAACACCACATTCCCAAATTTACTGGAATTTGTCATTGATTACACATTCAACTTCCATTTTAACCATACAATGCATGTTATTTCCTTTGATTTCAAGAGTCTGACACTCAAATGTATGAAATGTTCAACCATATTTTGTAATATTATCTTCATTCATACTGTTTAAGGTTGGACTGAACGTATGAACTCTGAATTTTTGTAAATATTTCTTCTTAAACTGAGTTTTTATTTTCACGAGTATTGATCTTTCTGTTACAATGAGTCATAATCAGTAATAGTTTTGCTCGAGTTTGTAGTATGTGCAAAACTGCGACTCACAAATACATGAACGACTTCACACAAGTTTTTACAGAAACTGAAAATATAAATATTTTATTTCTCTATGAAGATGCTGAAACAAACACACATTTTCCTAAATATAATTATGACATTTTGTACAAAAAAAAAACCCACTAGAGTCATCTGAAGTATTTATTAAATGACACCTGAAAAAAGTTTCATGATAATTTTCAAGTAATGTCAAATTAAGAAAAAAAAAACAAGTAACAGACAGCTTTGGCTGTGAATATGATTGCTTCATACAACCCAGTTACATAAAATATTAACACTATTAAGTGCAAAACTAGCAGAAAGGTGCTGGTGGGACCTGCATCATCGGCTCTAGTCTGCCCGTGTCTGAGGTTTTTCAGTGCCCGTCGGTGAGAGAAATCCCTCTGATTGGTTCAGATTAAACGGATCAGTGCATGAGAAGAGAGAGAAAAGTGAGGAAAGCAAGACGAGTAAAGTCAAGAGGACAAACAGAAGGCTCTTCGTTTTTCTCATCTGACTGTTGTTACACACGGATATTGTTACGACGACATGGCCATCTGGAATGAAGCTAAGTGGTGAGTGAGAGTGCTGTGAAAACGGTTGGCAAACGCCGCTTTGTTTCATGCAAGTATCATAACAACTGCTTGTATATCTGCCGCTCTTCCAGTTTCCCTTTTGAATGACGAATACAGTCTACCGCTACCTGCTGTTGTTTAGTTATTTCATCTCACGCAGGTGTAGAACGTACGTGCTAACAGTCGGCTGTGGTCTTTACGGTGTGTTCAGGTGTCACTTGTCGGTGACGTGACGTGACACAACAGGCAGCCTTTGTTGCCGCTAGTTCTCTGATGTCGGGTTGGTGTGTCCCCACCTTCACATGCATAAAAACTTCATTAATTCACTGAAATGAATAGCAACATAAATACACAGAGATATTTCAATACTAATGCATTTTCCATAATCTTCCTCATGATACAACGTAATGAGTGATGCTGTCTGTGCTTGGAGCTTGCAGACAACACCTATCTCCCCCACAGGTCAAATGAAAAGTTCAAGTGCACTGAGCGCCTCCGTCTCCATCTCAGTCTGTCTCTGAGCCACGGCCTGCGACAGAAACTCATCCAGGAAGTTGTCGTTTTTGGGAGCGTTCATCTGCGACGCCGCACCCGCAGCGTTGACCCCGCAGTCCGACTGCTCTGCTCCATCTTGCCCATTGGCGAGCATCTCGAGGAAGCCGGTGCTGTCCGGTGAAAGGTTGCTGGCCGTCGTCGCTGGTGAGAGCAGGTCCGAGAGGAAGTCGTCGCACACGGAGCCGTCGTAGGTGCTCGAGGTGACGGTGTTGGGCGAGCAAAGGTCGGTGCTGTCCGGTCGGAAGCCGGGGCTCCCTTGGCGGCTAAACATTTCATTGAGCTTGGCGAGCTTCTTTTTCTTTGCCTTCAGTTTCTTTATCAGCTTGTACCTGAGGGCTTCTGTGTCGCTGAGACCTGGAGGAAGCTTGGAGGACTGGCTGCCATGTTTCTTTGAGGAGGATAGTTCAGGGAGCCACTTTGCTCCAGGCACAGGGAGCGATATGCCAGATGCCACCGTAGTTTTCGTTGGAGATTTCTGGGGTTGAGACAGCGTTGGTTTGCTATTGAGAAGAGCAGCTGGGGTGATTGAGCTCTTTGCACCGAACCCACAGTACATTTCTGCAGCTTTTAGCGGGAGACCCTCACTCTCTGACCTGAGCTGTGGTTTAGGGTAGAGTCCTCCAGGAGTCCACTGTCTTCTAACAGGGTTGGGCGTAGACTGAAATCGAAGAGTGGGCTTTACGTTACTTGAGGTTGGTGTGTTGGTGGGTGGGGGTTTAGCAATGGACTTGTGAGCTTGGTTTAGCGGGTGTTTGCTGAGCAGGAAGGACCAGCGGGCGTTGTGAGGTGGCATTGTGGGACTTTTCTGACTAGTAGACATGTGTGCGGTGTCTGTAGAGGACACAGGAGACGTTTGCGGTGTAGTTTCAACAGGCGGTGTGTCATCAGGAGCAGCTTTAGCAGTCACGGGTTTGCTACCGATTACTTTGGAGGACTCCAAAGATGCAGGTGGTGAAATATGCGGAGCTGCTTTTGGTGCGGCTACCTTTTTAACTTTTTGCCTGCTAACTCTTCTCCCTCGTCTTCTCATGCCACCAGGCACATATGTCGGGTCACTGGATGATTCATCCTCCAGTGAAGTGGCGGTGGTGGCAAGCTCAACATCAGGGTCGGGAGACATTTCACCACCCACTGCAGCGGAGGAGCTGTCCGGTGTAGAGTCATGTATTTCACTCTGGCTGGGAACGCTCAGCTCCTCAGTTTGTCCTTCTGAATCAACCTTTAATTCCACCAGTGTGAGCGTGACGATGTCATTAAGGGAAAGACCCTCGAAGGTGTCGAGCATCGTTGTGGAACCTATCGATGTATCAACAACGGCTGTCGCGTCCATGATGTTGCTACTGTCTTCGGATGCAGAGAGAGCACACATGATGTCGGTGTGAGACACAAGAAGAGACTGATCGGGAGTACAAGCTGATAGTTCGTCTCGACTGGGGTTCTTCTCACTTTTAGATGGGTTCGATTCAGCATACGTGCTTGAGGGCGAACAGGCACGAGGGTCTTTGTCCTCCTCCACCTCCCAGAAGACGATGTGCATCTCCTGGGCAGGGATCGGGAGCCTTTGGTGGGTCTTACAGTTTGGGTGTTTCAGGTCGTCATACTCCAGCCACGATCCTGTGAGGAAGAGGTACGACATTAAATGCTTAGAACTTAAAACAGCATGAAAATGCCTCACTGACATGAATAATCTTTTACAGGAGTCAACACAGCAGCAGCACATAGAAAAGATGATAAAAATGGCAGAACATAATGCAGACTATTAATAGAACACATCAAATGTGTAAAGAATAATCAAGTATTGGTAAAAACGAGAGCTGTCAAAGTTAACGCGATAAAAACGTCTTAACGCATATCCGTTTTAACGCCACAAATTGCGAATGTGAATTTTTGTTTGTAGCGGACTCAGCTTTAAAACTACAGTAAACATACTGGCATCATACAAAACTAGAAAACCTAAGAAATCCATGGCTAAATTTTATGATATCACATGCAGTTTGGGGCAAGTCGTATTCAAGTCAGCACACTGACACTGACAGCTGTTGTTTGTTGGGCTGCAGTTTACCATGTTATGATTTAAGCATATTTTTAAAGCTAAATGCAGTACATGTGAGGGTTTCTGGACAATATTTGTCATTGTCTTGTGTTTTTAATTGTTTTCCAATAATAAAATATATACATACATCTGCATAAAGCAGCGTATTTGCCCTCCCATGTTGAGAAGAGTATTAATTACTTGTCAAATCTCCCTTTAAGATATTTGAACAGATAAAAAATGTGCAATTAATTGCAATTAACTATGGACAATCATGCAATTAATGGTGCTTAAATATTTTAACCAACTGACAGCCCTACATACAATATCTATAAATGACAATGAAACAAGCCCTGAATAGCTTGAGTCTTCCGCAGTTTAACATTGCATGAATTGTCCAGCAGAATGTGCTGTTGGCAAACTACAATGTGGAGGAATAAACACATCAGCCTTCATGTGACTCAACCACAAGCTGAAGCTTTTTGTGGTTTCACATCAAGTACAAAGTAGTTTACACATTAATACTGTGATGTCACCCTCTGTGACCTAAATATGGTCCTAAATAGATCAAATTAATAGGTAATTGCTTACTATCATGCAAACACTTAATTAACTTACCTGCCTCATGCAAGACATTGACATAGAATTCTAAATGTGTTCATATGATATCATCATTAATCCAAATTGACCATTGATGCTATTGTGTACCTCTACAAAATCAATGTGAACATGTCAAACTGCAAAACAACTTCAACTACGCACTAATTGAAGGTTTATTTATGTCCGTTTATAATTAGGTCAACAGGAAGTGTAACTGATATATTGGCAGAGACACCTGAATGGGGCAGGATGTGTAGCCTTATATGGTATCACTGGGTGTTAATTGTGTCAATTCACAATTCTCATAAACACTCACACAAGTGGCATTTGTGTTTATGCAAGAATCTGACGTGTCACACTCGTAGGAGTCCACAATATGAAAAAACAATAAGAGAAAGTTAAGACAAGAATATGAAAATGTTGTTGCATGAGGCCCGTAGTTGACATGTCACATCAGTGGAAACTGGTGATAAAACTATGACAGAATGCCTACCATCAGAATTACAAATCCAGGTGACAAAGTGCTTAAGCTGATGGTTGTACTGTATGACAGTGGTGATGGAGTAGCGTTTCCCCTTGAAGGTGAAGCTGTAGATTCTGACGTCGCTGTCAGGAAGTCCCTCCACAAAGTGCAGCGCAAACACTGGAGGCACGCTGAACAAAACACAAAGGTCTGGTCAGACAGATGAAAGAGTGAAGGCCAAAAGACATTTACACACCAGTGCATTTTGTTTTTTAAATCTGTGCAATAAATTCGCAAGTAAACTATTTTGAACTGTTTTTGTCATGTACTCTAACACAGAACGTGAATATTACGCAGCGAAAAAGCGGCGTTAAGTTTTTCCCGGGAACGAGGTCTATTGTCTGAGCTTTCACACCGTAAGTAAAGGCACCAACCAATCACGTTGTGCAGAACCGGTTGAGTTGCTCCTATATTTATGAAACAACAAGAAGGCTCGTAATCGCTACCAGAATGACAAATTATATTACTCTTTTTAATCTTGATAGAGGCAGAAAAGACCAGATCCACTACTTGCGTTCTTATGTCTCAAAATTAAAGCCAGGCATATAATAGTCGGAGGCGCATTTTCGTTCCCGTGGTGTATGAAGGCCTTAAGAAGGACTTTCTCTAAATAATAGGCTGGATATATGATGGTTAAGCTCAACCTTTAACTGTGGAAATTACAAAAGTACAGAATCATCATTTCATTGCAGACAATTTCAAATGTTGAGTTATAATTAATTAGTAATTTCAATCTTCCTGGCAATCAGCTACAGCCCTTGTACGACAGAGAGTGCTTTGGCTCAACACCTGTAGGCTGTAGGCTAAAATTAATTATTACACGGCTTTGCTGAATACTCGATTCTGATTGGGCAATCACAGCGCTCTACGGTCTGTTTACTTCTTTATAACAGACCGTTGCTATGGGCGCAGTTCTGATGTCGGACTCTGGTGAACTGTTTATATGGCAAAGTAAGTAGCTGTGTAATAAGTGGGATAATGTACAGCTAGTGAGTCATTGTTGTGAAATAAACCCCTTCAGCGTGATGAGAGACCCCTCTGCGTCGCCCTCTGCGTTCACAATGACCTGCTAGCTGCACATTATCCCTGACGTAGTTAATGTTCAGTGAAGCTGTGGAGGCACACAGTTTGTTACCGTGTCCTGTAGAGACAGTATTTTGTTATCCCAATAACCTGCAGATTTCTGCTCCACTTGACTATAAATGTTTGTATTTTTATAATCATACAACTGGAGACAATGGGGAAACTGCTTTTCCCCTAAATAGTCATGAATCATTCAATAACTAATATTGTTTGTTAAAAGGGCATCTTAGGGATACACCGATACCGATATCGGACTGTTACTGACTCAAACTTTTGGCTCGAGTATCGATTACTATGTTTACATGGACACAAATAATCGGAATAAAGGCCCAATCAGATTAAAAATGCTTCACATAAACACGTCATTCGGAAGATTCTGATCCGATACGGCTCATTCGGAAAGAAATTTCATTCAGAATGAGAGAGGTGGTTTATGCCGATTGTTGTTCCGATCGGTGTCCACGTGCACACCCATTCTTGTGATCATGTCTTCCTGACTCAGGTAAAATTATCGGCACTGTGCATGTGTGCTACGTCAGCGTGACGCGTTTCTGCCTTTACGGCAGTCGTGCACATGCCCAAAGGATTTATTTTGATTAAACGCTCGGTGCATGTATACGCACGTCACGATCGGATCATTTCATTTAGTGTCCATGTAAACAGTGGATTTGGAATTCCCAAGGTTCAGATCAGATTGGAGAAATCTGGCGCATGTAAACATAGCTAGTGACAAAGGTGAAGTTTTGACCAATTTCTTGCTGCATTTAAAAGGTTTACACCTGAATTGTAATTCTACTGTACTTTTTTTTAGATATTTTACCAAGTTGCTGGTGTACAACTTGTTAATTTAATAATAAATAACAATTCAATTAATTTTTTTATCTAAGTCACATTTTGTTTTACAAAGTTAGGAAGCAATTTTTAAGTCCAGCCTGATGTTTCCTCACACATAAAAGAATGATCCCAGTCACTTCCACACAGTGAAGCATACAGATTATTAATTAAACACTGGTATCGGATCGGTACTCGGTATCGGTGGACACCTAAAGTCCAGGTACCTCTATTGGGACTGAAAAAGTCAGATCGTGCATCCCTAGTTGATGCAGTAAAATTAATTTACCCCCCGTGCTTTAACAACTACAGGACAATCATTACCTAAAGGTAGATGTAATTACTTTGCAAATAGTGGTCTGATTTGAAGCAAACTCTGAATAAAAATCAGCACTAAAATACAATGGTCTTAATTGTAGTCGCACGCATGCACGCACGCACACACGTTACCTCTCCAGCATCATAGTCCTCCTCTGATTCTGCTGGCAGCACACATTGCACGGGGCCGAGTGGACAGCGTCAAGTGGGCTCCAATCAGGCAAAACATTTGAGAAGGTAGGGAGAGTTTTCACCACCCTGAAAAGTACAGCGCCAAATACATTTAGGGTTCATACAGTTTCACAAAAGAGAAGCACGTAGGAGAAAACAATTATGTTTTCCTCGCAATGAAGCGCCCACGTGTCAACAATGAATAGTAGTCGTGGTATCTGGGATATCCACATATAATAACCACCAGTCCACATATCATCTATTGATTTAGTAATAACACAGCACTTAATTCAGCGGTCTGTTTAGCACTGAATAATTTGGTTTGGTCAACTGTTGCCAACAGACAGATTAAGAAAGACTGAAGAGCCTTTCACACAGAACGTAGTTTGAGCTGCACTCGCTACTGGATTCAGCACACAGTAAGGTGTGGGGATGGGTCACCACTTCTAGTAGTTGTAATAGTCGTTAAATTATAAAAATAAAAACAAATAGCTTATGTGACTATTCGTCCCATATTAAAACATATATTGTATATTTCCCTTGTATTACCTGTTGCAGGTGCTGCCTGGTAGTAACATTACTGCCGGTAAAACGTGTGTGTGTATTACTACATGTTAGTGTAACAGTGTGTGTGCCACGGCCCGGATTTCTGCAGGTAGATCAGCTTTTTGAGCAGTGGAAAATATTTGACAGAAACAAAATAAAACTCAACAAAACAGTCAGAATCCACAGCACCAGATTAGGAAACGTGCCAAAGCGACATGTCATTCTCCCCTGTGTCTCTCTCCCAACAATTCTCAGTGATTTTCGAACAGCATGTCTGCTTGGAATGTACTTCTCCAGTTTTATTTCGCTAATTTAATGGTCTGCCTCTGAAAAATTAGAGCCGCTCAGCCGTTGCTCAATGGGCAGAGAGAGAGGCAGCGGGTGAAAACAGCGTGCAGAGGCGATACATACATTTATCTCTGTGAAATCAGGGTTTATTTTGACCAAACTAGAGTTGGTGATTGTTGGAAAGACTAACCAAGATGGTATTAACAAGTTTTATTTTGTTTCTTTTGAGTTTGAATCAAGTATGTTTGCTGGAACAGCTCATCGCCCAGCTGAAACCATTGCAGCGGGGGCGGTGCACATCGCACCCACACACACCGACGCAAATATATCAGTAATTACTGGTTGTGGGGCTGGTGATGGCTGGTTGGAAAATATTAACACAACAACCCTTCTGCGCTGTGCCAGAAGTTCGACCAGGTTGAACTTTGCTGACGCCCATGCTTTGCTCAACGCAGCGAAAAGCCACTGTGGCGCTACGTAAGCCATTGGAAATAATGGGTTTCAGAACGTAGTGGTAGCGTTGTTGTTTCTATGTGAAATCCCCGAAAACAATCTGTCTAAACCATCCACCAAATCAGTGCTGAAACATTTAGCAACTTAAACACCGCACTGTTGTTATTTGCCATCATCATGTGACAAACCTGCAATCAGTTCTTCTTTGCTGATTAAAACAGTAGCTGCCAGTGGCAGCCATGACACATCCAGGTGGAGTGGCGAAGAAGAATTGATTTCCACTTAAGCAAGTTGATTTTTTTCTGGGTTAATAAATTATGGTATCGGACCGGTGCATAGTCTGGCGTACACGCCAGTACCCAATCCATAATTTTCGGCAGTATCAGACGCATTTCAGACACTGGTATTGGCATTGGAACAACTCTACTATTCATAGTCACTTGTGGATAATTAATACAAAGTCCAAGAGGTTAAAGAAAAAATCCACTTACTAACAAGGACTGTATACCAACTTGTCTTCAGAGATTCTTTGATTGATAGATTTGACAAAGACAAAGGAACTTGTCATCCATGAAAAGGAACCTGTTCAGTCTATTACAATTAGTGGACAAATAGTGGAGGTAGTTGACCATTTTAAATATTTAGGCACTTACATTGATAGAAAACTCAATTTTAATGAAAATACTGATCATATTTTTAAAACTTGTAACCAACGCCTCCACCTACTACGTAAGCTTAACTCCTTTGGAGTGAGCAAAGATATTATGGAAACAGTCTATAAGAACATGATAGAGGGAATCTTGACTTTTCACATGGCAATGTGGTATGGCAATCTAAATGTAAAAGGAAAAACAAATTTACAGCGAATAGTGAAGCTAGCCTCAAAAATAATCGGTAAGACACAAAAACAATTAAGTGGTATCTATGATGAAGTAATTCGGAAAAAAGCTATTAAGATAGCAAACGATTCTTCCCATCCACTCTGCAGGGAGTTTGAACTACTCCCCTCCGGTAGACGGTATAAAGTACCAAAAGCTAACCGTAACATCTTTAAAAACTCCTTTATTCCTAATGCCATTATTGCACTAAATGATAGCATGTCTCGTTGAACCTGTCTGTACTGTATTTGTCACTGTTGTCCTGTGTTTATGCCATTGTAAGTGTTGTTGCTGTATATGAGACCGAAGACAAATTTCCACACTGTGGACAATAAACTAACTAACTAACTAACTAACAACTAACTAACTAACTAACATCAACTATTCCCATCTCCAAATAAACCTGAGGCAGAGGGGGCCCTAATTTATTGATATGGTGAGTGATGTGTTTGTCCCCAGAATGATTTCTGTCTGATTACTTTTTTTCTGCGCTTTCACTCTGAAGCAAGTTTGAAAAAGACAAAATACTTCACTTAAACGTGTAGTATTTTATCATCTTTTTCACCTCCTACCTTTCTTTCATGGTGGTCTTGCATTTGCTGCACCTGAACTCCCAGTGAAAGGTTGACTGGAAGACAGGCTCCACCCACGAGTCCATCTTTAGCAGGAGTGGCATGGCAAACACCGGAGTTTCCCTCTGACCTGAAAAACACAAACATGCAGCCGTTAGAGCATCATCACAGGCACGAGTGCTGGCAAAAGCTGTGGTTACACTCTCCACTTCCAGGTAATTTCAAAGACCTTAATCTGTGGATGAGATATGGGCTATATTTTAGAGATCACGTGTGTCTGCACGTCTGAAAATGAATAGTGTGTCTCTTCTGCTTGTGTCTGCTTTGTTTCCCCACCTCACTATCCAAGCCCATCCCTTTGTATTTTCAGTATGCAGAGTGACAGCCAAGCAAGCAAGTTTTCTCACTTTCATTTAAGTATAATCCAAGGTTTGCATGTCCAAACCTGTCACTTTGTGTTATCAGGTGATAATGGTTGCTTTGCAATGTCAAGATAAACTGTGGCCTTGTTTTCTAAACAGGGATTGGTGCCACATATCTCAAGCACAATGCATCAAGGTGGAAAAAACAAAAGCATTACAATAATTAAGCACTTAAGCAGTTTGAAAACCTAAGATGGAGCCTTTCACATGGTGTATAAGCTATGCGACGACATTTCTGCAGAATCAACTTGCCAAAACAAGACTGACTGCTCGTTTATACACTTGTTTTTGTTGCTGTAATCTGTTAAGCAACAAAGTGGCATCCGGCAATTTGAAATCTCATATTCGTGAACAGAAGGCTTGAGGGGCCCTGGTAGCACAGTGTTGCTGAGTTTGAAAAACATTTACTCAGACATCTCTCCTTTGCTCACAGTAGCTTGGCGTGATTTCCATAATATTCCTGAACTAACATTGGTTTCCTATCAGTACAAGTGGCTCCAGAAATACAGTCCAAAGAAATATTTCTTTATATTTGTTAACTTCTTTTTATCTATCAGCTCCTCTGCAGCTGCATGGGACAGTCTGTTCCTTGTTCTGCCCCCTCAAAAGGAAAATATGTAGCGCTGTCAAAGTTAACGCGCTAATAACACACTAAGGCAAATTTGTTTTCACAGAGGTTGTAGAGGGCTCAGTTTTAAAGCTGCAATGAATAATACTGGCATCATGTGAAACTTCAAAACCTGTTCAGTGGTACCAGCCACATCATACTAACTTGTTACCAAGGAGGTTAAAAAATACTTCACATATACGCTAAATTTTGGCAAGATAAAACAGTCATGACCATTTTCAAAAGGGTCCCTTGACCTCCGACCTCAAGATATGTGAATGAAAATGGGTTCTCTGGGTACCCACAAAACTCCCCTTTACAGACATGCCCACTTCATGATAATCACATGCAGTTTGGGGCAAGTCATAGTCAAGTCAGCAGTCCTGCGATTAATCAAACTTAAATATTTTAATCATTTGACAGCCCTAAAAAAATACACATGCATGGCACTGAATCCAAAAATTAGCCTCAGCGGACCAGTGTCTAATTGTAAGTGCATTCTGAAGTGGGGAGAAGTGTGAAATTATGGCTCTGCTACTTTACGCACCCTTCATACTAATAAAGAAGGCCAAGAAAAGAACAGTGAAGTAGCACTCAACAACTCAAATTTCTTCTCTTGACTTTCTTGTAACATGCATAGACTGTATTTAAAGATGGACGACACGACAGCTCCCCAAAGGTGAAGCCAAAACATCTGGATTTGTTGGAGCATGGATGGTAAACCCCACTCCTCCATGTTAGCGGCTGGGACATGAGCAAAAATAAAAAGTCAAAGTACATGTCAATTAAACTTTTCCCAAAGGTGGGTTCTCTCATTTTAGGAAGTTCCCATCATGCCGATGTACGTTGAAGTGGTCACTTGTCTGATAAGTTTGGTTTTAATTAGTTATTTGATGCTACAAAAAGGGGGTGAGATGTCATGATTGACAGCTGCTCTAAGTAGTCGCAGCAGGAGGCTCGGTAATGGTACGAGAGACGAGATGTAACTTGAACTTTCAATAACCGTCACGAGTCTGTGTCATAGAATATGTGTCAATTTTATCAGAAATATACTTAACATAACAGCTACCGTGGTGCTAATAGCACTGTAGCAGATAGGTGGCTAACACTAACAAGCTGTGGCCATGCTCAACTTGTGTTTGGCTTGGGCGGGTGTGTGGGCAGGACCTCGATACCTCGTCTCCACCCCCCCACCCACTCCAATCACTACTGTGCAGACTCCAAATTACAAATCTCAAGATGGCAGCTTGCGTATCCGGGTCATTCTGACTTCACTTTTGTACAGTGGGAAAAAATGGAGACAAGTCGTCCATCTACATTCTATGGTCATATGTACTAAAAATGTATTAAGTGCACACTGCACTACTGCCGTAATATCATCTCCTGACACTGAAAACCCAGATTTGGCTGCCACTGGCCTGAACTGGTAAGACCATTGAAACCATGCAGGCTCACATGTTGATGAACGTGAAAATCTGAACCTACATATGAAAATCTGAACCATGGATGGAGACAGACACTAATTGACAATGTCCAAAAACATCACTTTTACGTACTGAGCTTGACTGAGTGTGTCTTCAGTGACTGAACTTACCCAGTTTGCATTGCAGCTTGGGCTGCAGTAGTTTGAAGCATGACATCCTGAGCCTCTGTAGGTCTGCGTTGGCTTTTAGCAGCACATGATTTGGCACCCTCACAATGCCATCTAAACAGAAACAACACACATAAATGCATTGCATTATACTGTTTTATAACAAAACAAAACAAAAAAAAAACCCCATTCACCTGTAAATCAACTTAAAGTGCTTTTTAGACAATGGGATTTGCATTTTTTAACTGATGGCAACACTACATTTACAGTCAGGCTGCAAAGATATTTGTGCTACTCCAAAATATTGTCATTTCATGAAAACATGTCAGGGTCACTTCACTGGGACTGTTCTCGACCCAAGACATTGTTAGTCAACCAACACTCATACAATTTTGTTGACAAATTGATTAGATGATTTAATCTACAGATCAGTGAAACTGAGTTTTTCCACAAAGAATCACACACTAAAGCACCACTTTATATCTTGTGTTTACCAGAGATGTGCTCCTTTGTTTCTTAGAGATAAGTCATTCACCATGAAAGACCCATAAAACTAAAATGACAGAGGGGGAGCTCCACCAAAATCACACAAAAAAAAACGTTTTCACAATTCACAAATTAACAATCTAGCAATGCAGAGTGTTGCAGTTTAATGTGCCCAGATTTTGATGCACCCACCTCTAAAACATCTGCCAACATCCCAATGCAATGGAGGAAAGTTATACTGCTGTAATATTCCATTTTCAATGTTTTGTTTCAGCACAAGGAAGCCTCAGGGATAGATATCTTAAAACCAGGACAACTCAAACCACAAAGTGCAGAAAAAAAAGGAAAATATAGGTGACTCAGCTCTTTAAGTGCCATTAGTAATTTCAGATTTGTGTATTTTTACAAATAAGAACAATAGAGGGAATTAAATATTATTAACTTCCTGTTGTAGATGCAATAAAAAATAAAAATACCACACAGACTGTTGAAATGACATTACACCGAGTCATACTGTAGATTATTAGTTTAACTTACCACTGCCGGTCTGTTGATGGACTTGGATGGCAGCACAAATGTCTTCATGTCCTCTCATCAGCTGCCAGACAGACGACCTCTGGGGCTCATCTTCAGGTTTACACTTTCTCAAGCTCTTACAGTTCACCAAAGCAACAAGCAGTGAGTCCAGCCAACACAGGTTGTCGCTGTTCCTCCAGAAAAGCCGACTGGGAGCAGACACAAGCTCCTCTGACTCAGTTATCGTCGTAGAGGGCAAATCCTCACTTTCTGACTTAATGTCCTTACATGCGGTGATGTCTGCAGGCAGTAATTTCTGTTCTGTCCTTGCTGTCTGCTCATTGTACGGAGACGATGGCGTATTGATTTCAGTTGAATAAATGTCCGCATTTGTGAAAAAGGACTGACTGGAGTCCAGACTGCAGCGTCTGTTCAGCACTTCAGGAGAACTCTTCACCTGCCTGATGTCATGCTCTGCCTCTGATGCACCACGGTGAGGAGAGGGTTCAGGTTCACCTCCATCAGTGGTCAACAAGGCTTCTGATGAGCACTGCAGGTGTCCAGTTGGTGTCAAGCATGTAGGAGGAGCAAAACCATCTGTACAAGCCACATGCTCTGGTTCCTTGTCCAAAACATCCTCATCTTGTAGAGACTCCCGTCCTGCTGTCTCTGCAACTGGAGACTCCCTGTATCCATCTGACTTTGCATCATCTGTCTTGGGTGCTGCATGTTGGTCATTACTGACAATGTTTACATCACCAGCTTGTTTGACTGATGTGTCTGTAATACTTTGTGGCCCAAGACTGTCAAGGTCACTTGATCGCAGGCGTTTTTGTATGGGTCTGATCAACTCTTCCTTTTCCAGTGCCGAGGCACTCTTTCTTTTGTTCCCGACAGTAGGCTCCACAGGATCCAAGCGAGCCAAAACATCCTCCATGGACCGGCTGACCAGAGGGAAAAGGCACTATGTGGGAATGGATGCAGAGAGGTTAACACATGGCAGCTTTTTATTGATAAAAGACTTGGCATTAGTATTTCTAATGATGTATTGTAAGCTGCTTAGAGCTAGTGTTAGGAAGTTAAACAGGTCATAATTCCCTCTCTAATATCTATACTTTATTGTTATGAAAATATCTCCTTCAAACAACTGGATTTATTCAAGTTTCTCACCAAAACCTACAGTTTACAAAATTATATTTGAAAACATCAATGATAACGTCAGAATTCACCTTTGCCCAATCATCATTTTAACTGAACAGAGCCTGAACACACCATAATGGAACTCAAGAGAACCTCCGTAGGTGAGCTGCTCCGGTTTACCAATGTTACGAACTCTCCTCCTGATGATTTCAATACAGATTTGTTGTTCACATTCAGGAATTGGCGAGTAGAAAGCATTATTGCTGATCTCCCAATCACATATTTTTACTGAATATCATCCAATAACGATCAGAAGTTTATTTCGCACTATGATGACTAAACTGAGATTCACACGTGTGCCAAACAGTGGTGAGATCCGTACAGCTCACAGATCAACTACGGTCCGTTACACCATTATATGAAATTTAGCCATGTGTGTGGTGTACTGTGGACTGTGTGCCATACTAGGACTTACTTGTGGGTTTGTGCAGAGGGTGACTGACTCCTGGAGGTTGATGCGGTAAGAGCGCAGAGCATAGGTCAAGCCCTTTGAAGTACACCAGGGACAGTACTCCAGTGAAGCAGCTCTTTCCTGAACCTTTTGGGAAAAAAAAATATTAAGATAACAGAAATGTTGTGTTAATAAAGACCACAGACATCCACAGAAAAAGATGAGTTGTTTCATTGTTTTCATTTTGAAACCCAAGTTATCTAACAGTTTTAAAGAACATGTAACGCTGCACAAAAATCATCTAATTTTCACCATTCATGCACATGCAATTTTAACCTGCATACATTTTCATCAAATGAGTGAAACTTCATTGCCATGTTTAAGCATATCTTTCATTTCTCCACTACTGTCAGCAACACTGATTATTATATTCTTCAAATCACATTTAAATACTTGTCTGTATACATGCATAATAATGCTTGTTTTTCTCTAAACTTAGGCTCAATTTTCTGCTCCTCAATATCAGTGGGAGTGACAGTTTAGTGGGGATGAATTACACACAAAAACACTACACAGTTTCTCATAAAACATACATAAATATACAGTATACAACCGTTCACCTTTCACACATCATTATATGTTTCAAAACCACCAAAAACTTTCGCCTTTTACAACCAAAGATTTCCATTTGTTTTCTTTTTCTTTTGTTTGATTTGGATTGGTACTGCCCAGTCACAGTATTTTTCAAATATAATTCAGCTTTGCGCAAGTGACAACTGTTAGAGGAAAACAAGAGCTCTACTGACTTTTCCCAAATACCCCACCAGTGGTGAGGCCAAAGCCCCCAAACCAGTATCTTCACCAGTCATTGGCAAACCACTGCTGCTCTTCTGGTCCACGGCCGTCCGGTACCACTCAAAAAATATTACCATGTCACTGCAACCTGGCTCACCTCCGAAGGAGCTGGGGAGAACAATATAGCATGACAGAGGGCAATATTACTCAATGCCTTCAAGTGATGAAAGAAGATGTAAATGCACTCTGCTTCAGAGTAGGACTAGAAGATGATATGTACCGTGAGACCACAGAAATTTGTAAACCATGACTTCTCTATATTGTAAACAGTGAATATCTCTATATTGAAGTAGGGCAGTCAAAGCAATAATAATGCATTGCCACAAATTAATTTTAATGCCACTAATTTCTTCAACACATTCATGCAACTTATTATTTTTTGGTTGCTGTGAGCTTTTTAGAGCTAGAGTGAAGATATTGGCATCATGTGAAACCAGAAAAAGTAGTTTCCAACCATGTCATACTAGCTTGTTGCAAAGGAGGCTAAATAATGCTCCAAACTTAACACTACATTTTGGCGAAGAAAAACAGTCCTGGAAATTTTCAAATGGGTCCCTTGACCTCTGACCTCAAGATATGTGAATGTAAATGGGTTCTATAGGTACCCACAAGTCTCCTCTTTACAGACATGCCCACTTTATGATAATCACATGCAGTTTGGGGCGAGTCATAGTCAAGTCAACACACTGACACACTGACAGCTGTTGTTTTGTTGGGCTGCAGTTTGCCATGTTATGATTTAATGATTTGAGCATATTCTTTTATGCTAAATGCAGTACCTGTGAGGGTTTCTGGACAATACTGGTCATTGTGTTGTGTTGTTAACTGATTTCCTGTAATACATATTTGCATAAAGCAAGCATATTTACCCACTCCCATGTTGTAAGAGTATTAAATACTTGACCATTCTCCCTTTAAAGTATATTTTGAACAGATAAAAAATGTGCAATTAATTTGGCATTAATTAAGAATATTTTAATTAACTGACATCCCTAATTTAAAGCAGTGCTGCAAAACAAGCAGCAAAAATCTTTATGGCAATATTGAATTTACAAGATTTTACATCCATGTAATAAAGTATTTAAGCCAGTCAGGTTACAGTATTTAATTCACTGAATCAGCATTAGTTTATTTAAAAATTCAAATTTCTCGCTTTTTAACATGCATCTATATTTTATATTACATATCAACACATAATGTAAAATGATTAAGGTACAATATTTCATTCATACTGTCCACCCCTACTCCACATTTGTCACAGATTTGGTCTAAATGTGTACAAGGATTGTGTGTGTGTGTTCTTTTGCAAGGAAATAAAACCAGGACCTAAACGGTTTTTCTGCCCCTCTACACAAAACTAACTTAAAGCCTGGGACAACCAGGCCAGCTACAGTACTGTAACGTACTCTGCCACCTATGCAGAGGCACAGGATTAAGTTAGATTAACTCTTAAACAGCACAATTGAGCTCGTAAGATATGACAAATTTTAAGGGCAATATGTAAAGCGGAGTGAAGAGACATCCTAAAAGGCAAATGCAACAGATACACTCAACTTTAACTCTATTTAGGAGCAACAGTATTTAACAAAACTCTAGTTTCCATTAACGTTAGCTATTGTGCGAAGTCAACCCTACTGCTGAGCTAAACTCCATTAACAAACCGACATGCTCTAACTAAACTCAGCCTCTGTACCTGGCGGCTAGCATGCTAATTCATTAGCCTGATGCCGGGCATTAATTTCACCCGCTACAGTCTCATTTTCTGTTTTCATGAATAAAAACTTGTACGTACCGACAAAAAATTTAAATTCTGTTTGATATTACGATGCTGATCGGTTAAATCCATCCGCGCAGAGCTGCATTTATTCATAAATCCCCGCCTGCAAATAGAGTCCATGTGCATCCTTCTGCCAGTTCGTGTTAGAAACGTTCTTTTTCCGCTCGCCAGCGGCTGTGCAGCGGCCTTTGTCTTCCCCCCTCTGACGGACTAAAGGTTCCGCTGGCCCCCACTTGGTAGTTCAGGTGAACTGCAGAAGCCCGTGCTCAAGTTATTGTTCATGTTGGTGTTATAGGTTGGTAAGGCACTGCCCATGAATCCGGCACTCATCGGTGCGAGTGCATGAACATGGACACGATTAAAGATACGCTGCATTATTATGTTATTAATTCTAATTATCTTTATAGCAACAGGCCAAGGTAATAATTAGTATTTAAAATATTTTAAATAGAAACTGCTTGTCTAAAATATCTAGTTCAATTTATATAATATTATAAAATAGAATAGAATAGAATATGTATTTATTCATATTATTTGTGGTACTAGTAATACAATGTATTATATTTGTCACATATGTAACAAAATATAGCAAGTTCAATTGCAATTCAATTTTTTTGCATTTATTTATCTATTTGCTTATTGTGGTAATAGTAATATGTATTATATTTATTATATATCTAATACAATATAACAAATTTAATTGCAATTCTATCTATTTATTTATAATTAGTTTTAAACCGGTTTTAAACAATTTATTCAGAGTTTGGTTAATTACAAACATGAGAACTGCTTACTATATCAGCTATAACTATTATTACATTATTATAGCTATTTTAAACTATATATATATATATATATATATATATATATATATATATATATATATATATATATATATATATATATATATATATATATATATATATAACAGAAGAGCAAGCAACCTTTCACATTTGTGAACTTGAGACCAAAACCATGGACTGACTGTCATAACTGAAACTGATTAGCCAAATTTTGTACAGCAAGTCACCTGACATACTTCTAATTTGACATACTAGCCTGTAGAAATGTTTAGGTTATTCAGTCCCTATCTGACTTTTGTAAACAAGGCGGATTTATTATTTATTTATTTGAGAGGTAGAAGGGTGGTGTTGGTTGGGTGGGGGTGGGAGGGGGGTTACATATGTCTCTCACTCTGGTTTTATAATACATCCCAACTTTCACACCTCCTGCTCTTGTACCCCCCACCCCCCAAACCCACACACACATTCACGAACGTGCACGCACACGTCTCCCTCCACCCAATCCCGCCTCTTGCATGTGCCCTCCTCCCTTAAGCCCCTCCTGTATCTGCTGCTCTCCTGTCCTCTATTTTCCTCTTGATGACAAAATGAATTTGCATATCTTTCCCAGGGAGGGCTCATTAGAATGCATAAACCGGCCGCCTCCTAGCCTCATGAGCAGGCTATAGCTTTCTGCCATGGCATCTCCTGATGCAAAATGAGACACAGACAGGCAGCATCACAGGCAGACATGTGGCCTGAGTCTGGGTTGTGATTGGCATTTAGAATCAGTTCCCCCTTCCCATTCCTAATTCAAGGATAAGAATAAACTCTGTGTCAGCCATTTTTCTTTGTTTCTATATTAGCTGCTAAGCAGAAGCATACTTATTAAATACATATTTCCTCATTGAAGCATTGAGAAACAAATATTTCCTAAGCACTTTATGGTTCTAATATTACCTTCGGAGGAGATATGACTAAATTTTGCTAATCATAATGAACTTGGACATGTTCTTTATTTTAGCACCCCACCCCCACCACCATATTCAAACACAGGCAAGCCTTTAAAGACAAATAATTGCATTACCTCCACTTTGGGCAAAATAAGCAAGTCATCTGGAAAAAGGTCCCATTAAAAGTCTGAAATCCTCGTCCTGAATTGTTTGCAGGCTGGCCTGCTCAATGGAAGCTCTTTTCTCCTCTGTTTATATGTGACAATTTTACCTATGGTGGAGCTAAAGCTGAGGTCACAAGGTCACAAACATCAATATATCAGCTGGAAATGTGAATCTCAAAAAAAAAATGCAAGCTATAATCCCTAGTTATGTTCAATTACACTAGTGTGCAGCATAGTGTCTGTATAATGTATATTATGTAATAAAGGAATATCTTATCTTATGTCATTTAGAGATAAGGACACGCTGGGAGAGTTAAACAGTGAAATAATCTTTGTCTGATGGTGGCGCTAGAGCAAGGTCACAGGGTCATCAAACTCACTACAGTAGGTTTCTTTGAATAACACAAGTGTGTACAACAAATTTCACTTTAGAAGATCTGTTGTTGAGAAGACATACAAGCAATTACAGAATCACATGAATCAGAATCCTCTTGACATCTCAACAGAGCTCATGGGCCGAATTCTTCAACTGTATAACAGTAGCACAAGACAATATGGCTTTACGGTGTTGTTGAATTTCTATAAGAAATGAGAGGAAATTGGATGGAAAAACAGTGAAAACCTTTTGAGATACACTACAGTAGGCTATACTCTATATTCTGTGTTATAATCTGAATGAAATTATCAAAAAAGGAGGATATTGTTAGTGTTAAGTAAAATATCAGTTATTAATCTGGTCCAGCACAGTGCCATTTCATAAGAAATAAAATAAAACAGCTTTAAATGCCCTGATGTGTTTATGCTGGCAACAGTGGGTTGCATTAAAATGATTGTATCCTCACCATTGTCTTTTTCCAGTGTAACTATATTGTAATTGCACAGAGCAATGTGTCTGGGGTTGGGAGCAGAAAGCTCTCTGCTATGAGGCTATCATATTGTACAGAGCTATTATATCTACTGGACCTACAATTAGCAAGTTTGAATATATTATTGCTAAACAACAGGCCTGCAAGCAACATTTCACTCAATCTAATTGTAAAAGCAAATTCAAAGTATTGTCAAACTCCTTCTTACTATAAACTGCTTTATCCACTAACTTTGGCTTAAACAGTACAGATGGTGTTGGACAAGCTGTCCCCCTCCTCATTAACCAGCTCCATTGTACATGTTCTTCATTTGTAAATTATGACTGAAAATGCATAAAGTGAATGCGTATATTCACATTTAAACAATAGCAGATGTGTTTCCTCACTGTTTACGCACTACTCACACACTGGATATGATATTCTAAAGGATTTGGCTCCTAGAATGAAAACCATTCAGTTAATGGTCTTCCCTTTGCAAAACAATGGTTGTAAAACAACAGGCCTGCAGGCAATATTTATTTGTAAAAACATTACTATTTGTGAAAACAAATTCAAAGTATTGTCAAAACCCTTCTTTCTCACAATAAACTGCTTTATCCACTAACTTTGGCTTAAACAGTACAGTAGCTCTTTGCTCTCCGTAAGTTTTAATTGGGGATGAGCACACTATCATCTTTCAATCAGCTACTGCATATGAAGCCATAACAATGACACCAAAAACACATTGTGCTGATAAGAATAAAAATAACCAATCTCAAGACCTATATTTAATGCATTTATCATGATTTGATGCCTATTGACATATTAGCCTAGTAGGGACTACAGGCTTATAAGTACACATATAGACTTGAATAAGTGTGTGCTAATTATTATGTATACATATAAAGACTAAAAACACTGTGTCATATAATCAGCGTAATGAGGCTTTCTCATAAATGGGCTGAAAATTAAAATCGCTTTACAGTGTAATAAATTCAAGGTATCGCCAAATTCCTTCCTTTTAACTATAAACTGCTTTATCCACTAACTTTGGCGTAAACAGTACAGTAGCTCTTTGATCTCCATAAGTTTTAACTGGGGATGAGCACACAATCATCTATCTAGCAGCTATAATGCATACAAAGCCTATAAATATGAGACCAAAAAGCACATTGTGCTGAGAAAAATAAAATCTCAAGGCCTAGCAGGTCTATATTTAATGCATGTATCATAAATTGATGCCTATTGATATATTACTCTAATAGGGACTACAAGCTTCTAAGCAAACATAGCACGGAATAAGGGCCTTCTGTAATTATTACGCATGCATGTAAAGACTAAAAAGAGTGTAGCATAGTCGGCGTGGGGAGGTTTTCTCAAAAAATGGGCTGAAAATTAAAATCACTGTTTACACTGTAATTAACGTGCAGACTATTAACTGCATTGTTTTCATTCTAACTCAGAGCCAAATCCTTTAAAACGGCATATCCGGTGCGTAACTAGTGCGTAAACGGTGAAGAAAGGAGTCCGCTGTGGTTTAAACGCGAATACGCGCTGGTCACTTTATGCGTTTTCAAAGTCATAATTTGCAAATAAGCTCACGTGTATTGACGAGCATGTACAATGGAGCTGGTCGATGAAGAGGGGGACAGCATGTCTAACACCGTGGCACGGCGTTTTACAGCTGCCTCGTTCACTGACTGCAAGCGCTCCACGTTGTCTCATTCATTTAACTCGCCTACTGTACACTGTGTTCAACGTAGTGAATTCAATACTATGGCAAACACACTACACTACTACCAGCTCCAGCATGCTGGGACACGAATATTTTTGTATCCACGCGCCTCGGAAAACTTCAGTGACGTTTCACAAAAGGGAGCCAATAGGAGCTCTTCTTCTATTAGGACAATGAAAAGCCGCCGTCCAATCAGAGGAGCGCCAGACCGGGCGCTGGCCAATGGCGTGAGAGCCCCGCCGAGAGTAATGTTAGAGAGCTGAAGACTGAAGACACTGCGTATCGCCTGTGTTCCCTCACACACAGCCATTGCAGAGCATTGAGTCCCAGCGATAGTCCCTTGGTAAGTATCACACACGAAAATTATAAGTGGTCGTAATGATGATAACATTTATAAATATCTTACTTATGTGTTTGCCATAGTCGAATATGAAACCTCTCGCTGTTTGTGAATGATTTCATCGCGGCGAAACGTCAAAAAAACAACAAAATAACCGGCGCTAAGCAGGTAACGTTGCCCTGCCTGGGAGTGTGGACCAGACGCTCAGTAAAAAGGAAGAAATGAATATTAACCTCGAGTGAATTCGACGAAAACCGACGATTTTGTTAAATACGAATAATTTTGTATATTGCTGTCGTGTCATTTTTTACAAAATGGAGTCGAATCAAACGGTAGAAATCACGTAAAAATTCAGGAATGTGTAGCGGACAACACGGTTAGCGACAATGGTAGAAGACTCACCGTTTGCTAGCCATTGCAGTGCATTGCGAAGCTGCTCGCCTGTCATGTGAAGGTTTTTCATCCAGGCGTTAAAATTTACAAAAACATAAGAAAAAGAAAGACCGCCTCAAAATAGACACAGTCGTGTGTTTTGTTTGCTGTAATTCGCCCGAGAAGACGGTGAAAAAATTACCTCACGATCTGCGCTTTACTGTAATGGCTGACTGTATTCGCATAGGAGGCAAGGCAGCGAGGCAAATGGGAAGCTAGTGACAGAGGCGCAGTTCACTTCAACTTTTTCTAACCGTGTTTTCTCGCGAAACAAACCCGCAACTATAAGATGTAACGACGGCAAAAGAAAGTTCAACATTTCGCGATTCGAACGACGCCATTGCGGGATTTTTCCGATGCCTGCAAAGGGTTTTAATCGCGGATTGAAACCAAGTGGTCGCCGCGGTCGCTCTGCCCTCTATTGCATGCAGTGCAATGGCTGTGCGTTGACACAAAGAGAAGGAGCCATATTCTCCATGTTAGTGGATGAAGACGAGCGGCCATTAGGAGCTCATAGAAACCAAGGCAGTAGCACAGCCCGCTCATAGACACAGTGCAGACCCAATGTATTACTATACAAACCGGCTAGTGCAATAGGAATCAATCGGGGAAATATTTTGTCAAGATCGCCGGCTTTCCGGACATATTTGTCGTGTTGCAAAGCGAACTGAAGGGCGGGAGGAGACATTTGAGGGGGACTTTCTTTCATGAAGAAGGCATTCTCACAAAATGGAAGAAGAAATATTGCCGTCGTTGTTGACCTCCTTTTCCTCAACGAAAGCCTATGCGCCATTACTACTTCGGTCGACACAGCTTTAACTGGGAGTTACAGTAGCATTTAATAGGAAAACGTACGGGAAAAATAACACATTTAAACGTATTTACAGATCTCGTGGGATTATTTCCAGAATAAGAAGAATGATAAGAGAGGATTGCCAAATCACACTGAATCACAGTTTTGAGTATTATTTTCAATAAATGCGCATTAATGTGCAAGTTGTGTCTTTTTTGTGTCAAAGTTATTTGTTTGGTGAAACATGAATATAAAACGAAATCGGGGGTTTTCCAGATTTTTATTGCAGATGAGATTTTTTTATTTTTTTTATTTTTTTTGTTGTTGTACAAAAACACGAGTCATTTTTGTCTTGGAGCCAGCTCCACTGCACACAAGGTTTATGTTATGCAGTCGCACTTGTGGAAGTTTTGCAGATTCACGTGAAAGTAGCGGAAAGCGCATCGCTGCGTGGGAAATACACGGCGTATATATTTATGAGTGTTTATGTGATTGCGATGCGTCTGGCCAGTTTTAAACAAGCAAAATGGGAGCTGACCACGGACCACTTAGTTTTATGTAAAGGCCACAGCGCAGATTACACCAATAAATACAGTCGTTTTCATCGCATTAGCCCCGTCTGTAGTGTTTTAACGGGTTCTAACTTAGTGCAGTTTGACAGCAGGGAGGGCGGGTCGTTAAAGTAGTGCCATCAATACTAGTGGTCAATGGAGGGAAATAAAATAAAAGACATGCCCATAGTACAGTAGAGTAAAGTAGGTGGGTATAACATGCTATATATTATTTAGATTTAGAAGTGTGGTTTAAAGAGATAATTCATAAAAAAAACATCAATTTATTTTATTTTGTAGTTTTTTGGATATATGATTTATCACAACACTTTGTCTTTCCAAAATAAACCTTACAATAAAATTCATATGTTGGATACCTATGCAGTTGCACACCTAATCTAAACATTTGCTTTTAGATACTGCCATCAAGATGGTGAAAGAACCGGGAAAGCCGCGGGGCAAGATGTCCTCCTATGCATATTTTGTCCAGACCTGTCGGGAGGAGCACAAGAAGAAGCACCCTGAAGCTTCTGTCAACTTCTCTGAGTTCTCCAAGAAGTGCTCTGAGCGGTGGAAGGTAGGATGGATGGATGGATGGGTGGATGGATGGTCTGCTTCCTAAGCTCCACATTTCATTCTTGAGAGTGGAGTACATGCCACTCTTCATTGGTGTACATCAAGATAATTCTGAGTTACACTCAGCTGCTGACATTGTGTAATAAGTAAGATACTGCACTATCCTCCCAAACTTGAAGGGAATCTGAGGAAAAATGAATACTTATGTACAAAGACTGTACAATCAGCAAGTTACCTGTTCTGTTTTCAGACAATGTCTATCAAGGAGAAGGGCAAATTTGAGGAGCTGGCCAGGCAGGACAAGGCACGCTATGAGAGAGAGATGATGAGCTATGTGCCACCCAGGGGAGCCAAGAAGAAGAAGTTCAAGGACCCTAATGCCCCCAAGAGACCCCCGTAAGTACTGCATGTCAACACTTCATGATTTTATAGCCTCTTTAAATAGAAAAAAAGTCTCTTCCTGCAGAGCAATACCAATCTGAATCATGAGCATGTAGTAAAAACATAATATGAAGCATGTTATACTGTGTAAATGACAAACTTGTCTCTTGTTTTGTTTTTTTTTTCTCCCAGATCT
Source organism: Pterois miles (assembly GCA_947000775.1). Classification (NCBI taxonomy): domain Eukaryota; kingdom Metazoa; phylum Chordata; class Actinopteri; order Perciformes; family Scorpaenidae; genus Pterois; species Pterois miles. The sequence goes on from CAMQGK010000052.1 coordinate 19,995,839, forward strand.
GCCTTCTTCATCTTTTGCTCAGAGTTTCGCCCCAAGGTGAAAGGCGAGGCTCCTGGTCTGACCATTGGAGAAGTTGCCAAGAGGCTGGGCGAGATGTGGAATGGCACTTCCTCAGAGGACAAGCAGCCCTATGAGAAGAAGGCAGCTAAACTGAAGGAGAAGTATGAGAAGGTAAAGACGACCAGGGGATTGAACAAATGATAATTCACGTTGTGCTCTCCCTTGTGAGCTTTAATTAGGAATGACTGTACTTAAGGTCTCGGCATTAATTCGGTATCTTCTCATTCCTCCACCGCAGGATGTCGCAGCATATCGTGCTAAGGGCAAACCAGGTGCCGGCGGCGCAGCAGCAGCAAGCAAAGCCCCGGCCAAGGCAGAGAAGAAGGAGGAGGACGACGATGATGACGACGACGATGACGATGAGGAGGAGGAAGACTACGATGATGACGATGACTAGTAGTGGCGAGTGACACATGTAGTGGTCATTTTCTTGTTTATAAAGCATTTAACCCCCTTGTACACACTTCACTTACTGAAAGAACGTACGTTAGTATCCAAGGGGTAGGAAAAAAAAAACAACAAAAAAGGCTGTGTATATCAGTTGTTTTTATGCTGTACAGTTTTTTTCTCCTTTTTTGTATAGTTGACACTACACAAGTATCGTGTCTGTATCTTTCTGCCAGTCTTATTTTTTCAGTGATAGTTCCTAGACCACTATCCTGCCTGGTACAGTGTAAAGGGGTGGGCTTACAGTATTTACCCTAGCTAGAGGTGCACAGCACATAAAAAAACGTTCTGAGTTTAGATCTGAGTGTTTCTTCTTTTTTTCCTTTTTCCTGTGTGTTTTTATTTTAAATGCCATGTTATCAAAATTGACGTATCACAGTTGTTTTACTGATCTTTATGTACCACTGTAATAGCAAGAATAAGAAAAAAACGCCTTGTTTATTGTTGAAAATTAAATTGCTTCTGATGTCAATAAACATTTTTTTTTAATAAATTTGTTTTGTATTTTGTGAGCATTAGTACACTTCCATCAAAACAACCCATTTTCTGCCCAAATGAATGCAAACAAAACATAGTAAATGACTAAATATAGTCTGTAGGACCGATTATTATATCCATGTTTCTGGAGATGAGTCTTGGGCGCTAACTCCACTCTGGTAAGTAAATTATGAAGCAGGGGGATGATTGAATAGAGTGGGGAAAACAACTCAGGCCTTGATATGCTGTTCCTATGGCGAATGACTCATCACCAAACTTAATGTGTCCTGTGTTTTTAGCATACTGCAGATGTATGCAAACAAGCAGCAGCTCCTTGTCCTGGTGGAGGTACACTGAAAGTTGTGGCATGATTGTTCTGCATGCCTACATGCATCACTGACTGTCCCTGTTTTATTTAGATACAGCTGCTTCATCTCTCACGTACTATCCAGGGTAAAAAAAAAAAAAAAGAAGACCATTTATATAAGAAGGATTATGTGCTTTGAAAAACCCAGTGACATAAGAATATGGCTGATGCAGTCCAAACCTAAAAGGCACACACACATGCTGTACATTATGGGTGTCAACAACACAGTTTCCCTCATGGGAGAGATCCTGTTCAGACGGAGGTTACCAGCTCTCCGCCTGAGCATATACAAGTGTTCATAGAAATGTGCCGAGCAGCACAGACATGCCTCTGATCTGTGGTGTAATTTACAAGGATGTATCTTCCTCTGTGCTGCATATCTGCTCAGTGTGAGCACTAATGTCAGCCTTGGCCTATGAAATGAGCCTTGGTATCAAGTAGTAGGCAATGGAGGACAGGCAGACACAGGGCAGCAGCTGACCTCTGCACCGCTCTGATAAAGCCCAGTCGGTCCCTGAAGGTGACACAGCCTCTTGCTATCCCCGATCAGTCCTCACAGTCACTGATGAAGCTTTTACTGTTAAATCTGAATCCAGCGGATGATGACAACCTTGACTCATATCGTGGATGTGTCGTCTGTGTACTGGAGGCAAACATATATACAATTACCAAACATGTGACAGCTGCTGTCACTGCTGATTACTATTCCCCCACTGGTTCCTGTGTGCAATGTGCAGCATGGCCTGCCTGCAACAGATTGAGGGTTATAGTGGTGAATGTTTACACTCATATCCTCTGAATGGGCCGACAGATTGCGCTTTTCATACAGCACTGGATGAAGCAGGAAAAAGGGGGGAAACTATGCTGGAACAGTTGCAGCACCTCGTGGCTGCACTCAGCTGTTGATCAGTGAGTGTGTGTGGGCCTGTGCAGGCCACAAGTGCGCATACAGTATAGCAGGTTTAGCTACACAGCGCCACTGCCTGTTAATCCCAGCCACCTGGCGTCCCATTGAGGCCAATCAGTGGTCTCTGGCGTCACCTAGTGGTCACATTTCTGCAACTGCATCAAAAACTGGCACTAAAATCCAGTAATTGGTGAGATCAAGCTTCAGAAGGCAGAATGTTTTTGGCATCACTGGGCAAAAATTTCATAATAACATTTCAGCACATTGTAATTCAAATGATCTTAGAGAAAACTAGACTTCTGCACCTCCTTGTGGGTCTGTTTTCAGGCTTTAAAATATATACTGATGATGAGAGACTTAGCCAATCACAGGTTATTTCAGAGAGAGTGTGTTCCTATTGGCTGTGCTCCTGGTATTTCCTCAACCAATCTCAACATGGCTGCCAGTTCACAATCTTTCTCATTTTACAGCTAAACAGTAACTACAAGATGTTTCTGAAACATTTGAGGAGAGAAATAGGCATTGCAGTAACAGAATATTGATTCCTAATTTGACCCTTTGATCGGAGTTCACAAGTGACTGAGACGACAGGCTCCAGCTCGGCTCTGATTGGTTGTTTTCCTCTGGTGTGTGAAAATTTACAGATGCCATTAGGAGCACCAGAGGACACAGAGGAACATGATTTTTTTTTTTCTAGATTACTTATCTCATTCGATACTGTCTGGATATACTGACCATTTTCTAAAAATAACTTTTTTTTAAAATCATATTTGCTCCATTTCTAACTGCTGCTGCTTCAAGCACAGAGATTTCTGGTACAACTTCACCTACGTCCAAGGTAAGTTGTTTTTTATACTAAAAGTGTTTTGACCACTTCATCTAAAAGTAGCAATACCACATTATAAAAATAGCACATTAAAAGATACCAAAAAGAACTTATTCAAGTGGGCTAGTAGCATATGTCTTAAACTTACTTACTATACATACCTATATTTGGCTCATATTGGCAAATATACAAAAACAATTAAGTATACTTGGCTTATACTGTCAAATATATAGAAAAGTCTAAGTATACTTGGCTTATACTGGCAAGTATACAAAAACGAATAATTATACTTTGCTTATACTGTCAAATATATAGAAAAGTCTAAGTATACCTGGCTTATATGAGCAAGTATACAGAAAAGTCAAAGTATACTTGGCTTACTCTGACAAGTATATAGAAAAGACTAAATATACTTGGCTTATACTGTACATTTGGCTCATACTGACAAGTATACAGAAAAGTACAGGATGAGAACAGAGACATGGTCTGTGGTCGTCACCACCACTCCTTTATAGGGGTTGTCTTTCTAACTGCCTCTCATTTCCACCTGTTGTCTGTCTCATTTGCACAACAGCAGGTGAAACTGATTCACAATCAATGCTGCTTCCTAACTGGACAGGTTGATTTCACAGAAGTGTGACTGACTTGGAGTTACATTGTGTTGTTTAAGTCTTCCCTTTATTTTTTTGAGCAGTGTATATTAGTGATAATACTCCTTCCAGTTTCATGTTAAGGACTTATATTACAGCTGAATAATTTATGGATCTGCACAAATGTGAAAATACTGTTTTTACCAAGTAAAACACTGTAAAATCTATCAAAGGTAAAAAACAAAATAAATACATCACAGAGCCTAAAGACTTACCACTGAGTAGGTACTGTACTTGTCTGACCAGTTATACAATACTGTGTTTATACTGTAGCTACAGTATATTTATGCAAATTAGACTCAACAGGCAGAGAAAGATCAGGGACAGAATTCATCTACTTCTCAGCACAAATTTACACTGATCAAAATAATCAAACATGAGGCCTGAAATGTCTGTATGCATCTTATTTCCCCTTTGAAGCAGGGGCGACTTTAGACTCTCTTTAGGGGTGCTGGAGCATGCTGAAATTTCATCTCAGCACCCATAAAAAATAATTAGCAAGCCCCTGACATTACTGTGTGTCTGTCTCTGTGTTACAGAGTGAAGATATATTGATATCATTTAAAACTAGAAAACCTAAGGAATCTATTGGTACCAACCATGTTATACTGGCTTTGGGAAAGAGGCTAAATAACACTCTAAATGTGGGCTTCATTTTGGCGAGAAAAAACTGGCCCAGCCATCTTCAAGGGGTCCCTTGACCTTAAGATATGTGAATGTAAATGGGTTTTATGAGTATCCATGAGTCTCCCCTTTACAGACATGACCACTTTATGATAATCACATGCAGTTTTGGGCAAAAACAATGCACTTTTTTGAATGCAGTTTTAACGTGTTATTTTCACCTATTCTAAAATATGGTGTACTTCAACACTTCAGTTACATAAATTTGGTATCAGTGAGGATGATACTGTGGTGCAGTGGTTAGCACTGTCGCAGCAAGAGGGTCGCAGGTTCAGACCCAGCTTGGGGCCCTTCTGTTCTGTGTGGAGTTTGCATGTTCTCCCTGTGTTAGTGTGGGTTTTCTTCAGGTACTCCGGCTTCCTCCCATAGTCAAAAGACATGCAGGTTAATTGTTGACTCTAAATTGCCTATTGGCATGAATGTGAGCGTGAATGGTTTTCTGTCTCTCTGTGTCAGAGCTGTGACAGTCTGGTGACCTGTCCAGGTTGTACCCCACCTTTGGCCAATGTCAGCTGGGATCGGCTCCAACCAGCCGGAATGGGTATCACTAGCTGCATTTACATGGACACAAATAATCGGAATAAAGGCCCAATCAGATTAAAAATGCTTCATGTAAACATGTTAGTCGGAAGATTCTGATCTTCTTCAGAAAGAAATTTCATTACAAATGAGAGAGGTGGTTTATGCCGATCGTTGTTCCGACCGGCGTCCATGTATACACCCATTCAGATCATGTCTTCCTGGTTGGGGTAAAATTATCTCCACTGCGCATGTGTGCTAGGACAGTGTGATGCATGACAGACTGTTGCATGACACTGTCAGAAGTGCAGCTTCTTCTTCTGCTACTATTTCTCGAAAATTAGACAACTCTGCACGTACCCACAGGATTTATTTTGATTAAACGCTTGGTGCATGTATACGCACGTCATGATCAGATAATTTTATGTAGCGTCCATATAAACAGTGGATTTGGAATTTTGAATTGAAATTTGCCGCATGTAAACGTGGCTGCTGAGTAAAACCTCTTTTACAAGTAAAACCAAGACAGGCCAAATAGCAGCATCCAATACATAACAAGACAACACTGAATCATGACAGCAACAGTAGTTACAAAATACAAAATACATCACATCATACAATGCATTAACAGGGCGGCATGTTGGTCAAGTGTTTGTTATTTAATTGAAGCGATTACAGCTAGCAGTGACCACCTCCATTACTCCATGTTTAAAATCACTGTGGATCCAATGAGCTCAACTGTATTCATGTGTGATTATGTTAGTTCCCATAGTAGCCATTTCATTGTGGTGAGACCATTTTTAAAACTTGACCTCACTGTACAAAATGACCTGTTGTGACCTCTAAGATAATCACAGGCTCATGAAACTTTACAGCCACTAACTGGAGACCTAGAGCATTCAGACCTAAACAGCCCTACTGCATGGCGCTTGAATTTTGTGTTTTCCTTCACAAAAATAAAGACATGTCCTGTATAAGTTGATGCAGAAATGTCAGAAATTGGTTTATAAAAATTCACCAGAATGCAAAAAATGAAGCGTTAGATGCTCAAAGTTTCCCAGAGGGGAGGACCACCCGCTTGATGTGCCCCCCCCCCCCCAATCTTGAAACAATTGGCACATTATGCTGCAAGCCCTGCTTGGAAATCCTCAATTTGAGAAGCATCCAATTCTGCATGAAGAACCCTTTTTCAACAATATTTATAATTGGTTATGTCCCAACAGCATTTTATCACCACCTGGAAGTCAATGTGAACTGTACAGTTCATGCAAAGCAGTGTGTGTTTGTCCTGAATCATTAAACGTGGTGTGTTTCCACTGTGTTCCTGATTTAGAGGGTGTTCATTTTAATTTTGTCAGTAACAGAAGTCAGTAGGCAGCTGGAGGTACCATGGTTACTCTGGTTTACTCTACAGCTCAGTTACCGCAGTTTCACAAGTGTGTCGGAGAACTGCGGTGGCCTTCAGGTAAAGTAAAAACATGAAAGGCTCTCTCTAGAGCCGGTGTTGGTTTGTCTGTTATGGCCAATTGCAGAAACATGGTGCACCAAAATGGGGGATTGTATCTTAAAGAAGTTCGCAATAATTAGCAAATCTGCTTTTTTACACTTGCCTAGTTTTAACAGAGGGATCAGTGGTAAAATCATCTAATTGAAACTCCATACTTACCATAGACAGAGGAAAACTAGCAACCAGAAACTGCACACATAGGTTACCTGGACTAGCCCCCAATTTATGTTACAACCCGGTCTAGGGGAAACCTGGCACAACATGAACAGTGAGGCTCCCCTCTCCCAAGCTCCAAAAAAACACCACCAAGGACAGATTTACAACCCTTCTGAAAGGTTTATTCAATTGACAAATGTCAGGGCAGGCAATGGCAAAAACAACAAACCAAATGGAGCTAAGAAACCCAAACTGACCAACTCAAAAAGAAAGGAAACAAAGGACAAACACTAACCTAACTCCTACAGGCAAAACAGGAGAAAATGGGTTAAATATGCACACTGCCTACTCCTATCAAACCTGGGCTGGACAGATAGATATATTTATAAATCTAAACATTTCTCAGTGGAGGCTGCATGGTGGTGCAGTGGTTAGCACTCTCGCCTCACAGCAAGAGGGTAGCAGGTTCGATTCCGGCTTGGGACTCTTCTGTGTGGAGTTTGCATGTTCTCCCCGTGTAAGCGTGGGTTTTCTCCGGGTACTCCGGCTTCCTCCCACAGTCCAAACACATGCTGTTTAGGTTAATTGATGACTCTAAATTGCCCGTAGGTGTGGATGTGAGTGTGAATGGTTGTCTGTCTCTATGTTGTCTGTCTCTGTGTGCCCTGCGATGGACTGGCGACCTGTCCAGGGTGAACCCCGCCTTTGCCCAATGCCAGCTGGGATCGGCTCCAGCCCCCCGCGACCCTCAACAGGATAAGTGGTTGACGATGGATGGACATTTCTCAGTGTTGATTCTTGCTGGTAGTCTTGGTGTCGACTGCGGAAGGAGAGCCCGCGAGGACTGACGGGAAAAAGCCTTTTAAATCTATTGCTAGAGGCAATTGGAACCCCCCGCCACACACATACACACACACACACACACACACACCAAAACACAGAAATAAATGTTCATACGACACTGGGGTCATAACACTCCATGAAGAGGATCCACTCCCAGTGGGCTACCTCCAGGGTCTGAAAAGTGAAGCTAACGCTGAAGTGCCTTAAAAACTTGGATTCTTTCTAATATCCAGCAGGGGGCGACTCCTCTGGTTGTAAAAAGAAGTCTGATTGTATAGAAGCCTATGAGAAAATGAGTCTACTTCTCACTTGATTTAATACCTCAGTAAACATTGTAAACATGAGTTTATGGTCTCAATCACTAGTTTCAAGTTTTCTTCAGTACAGCATGATGTTCATTTAGTGAATTATGGTCCCATTTAGAGTCAAATAGACCATAAAACAGGGGATGCTCGAGGGCATGGCTACCTTGTGATTGACAGGTTGCTACTACGGCGTTGTCCAGTCTTGGAGTTGTCTGTGTTTTTGTTTCACAAATATAACCCTTTCACAATGTGTTTCCAGTTCATGAACGTTAATTAGAACCTTTTTGGTCGCTTAAAAATGTCTAAGTCAGCGTTTGGTTGTTCTTAGCTCCACCCTCTAACTTACATATAACCATGATGATGATGACCAAGAGGTCAGAGTCGAGGCTTCTAAACGGCAGTCCACAAACCAATGCGGGACGTCACGATGACTACATCCACTTCTTGCAGTATATACAGTCTATGCCTGCTCCCTATGTAGATATGAAAGGCTCATTTGAAGCTAACGAAAACACATTGATTCTGAGGTTCAGGTGGTTAAACATGAATGAAAATATATAGTTATGAATATTATATTACATTTCTGATAATAGATTCTCTGAAATGTTACACATTGGTCCTTTAAACAACACGTTTGACTCCCTGGCTGAGATATTTGTCACTATACCACAGTGTGATGATCGTCACCGTCTAGACCCAGACCTGATGATAGTACTCTCTCGAGTACTATCTCAGTACTTAACAGCAAATCTCTGCAAAACAACTGCTTCTCCCAGCACAGCCAGGAGTCTGCAGCCAGCAGGAGAAGTACATCATAACCTGTCTGTGCCTATCGAGTCTGTGTTCACTGAAGTGAGCATATCAAGGCCCTGCAGAAGACTGGCAGCATGGTTTGATTAATTGCTTTTTTTCTGGATAAGAGAAGAGACGTCCCATAGGACTGCAATATTTTCTGTCTTATCTTTTGTCCTTTTCTATCGCAAGTCCTTGTTATAACGTGTGTTTTATTTCATCATAATAATGTGTGCATGCATGTGTGTAGGACAGGTGTGAAAGAAAATCTATATTTGTTATATTAACAGTATATTTTTGGTGTTAGAGGAAAACAACTCATTCTGACAAAGGATGACCAATTTGTTTACAAATCGAAAAGGTGACGAAATGTGAAATATTCATATTTTTAACCAACATGACAAGTACTTGCAATGCTTTTTTTATGTCAAATTACAGTTTTAGCTTGATATTATTTTATTTATATGCTGTAAGTGCAGTCATACATAAGAAAGTGGACTGCATACTGCAGAATCTGTGCCGTTTCTGCCCCCACATGCATAGATATGCATGAAAAATATCGAATATAGTATATGATAAATCAAAGATTCTGCACTTAAATTAAAATTTGCAGTCACATTGTTTAAAACCTTCATAAAAATTACACAGAACACTGCAAAATAAGATTAAGCGGATCTTCACTCTCTAACACTACACTTCACCGTGAAATCTAATGATTAGAATCTTTCAGAAATTATTATTATTATTATTTTTTGTATTTGTGTGCTTCTATTTCACAAATACATTTTCTCATTGGAAAGTCATGATATGTTAGTCAACTAATTTTAGTCTTAGTTTTAGTGTTTTCACATGGTAACACATTCCCCTCTCTAAAAATGAAGTAGTATCATATGAGTCTCCTGAAGGCCCCTTGAGGACCAAAAATAAGTTCTCCCACTCTATTTTCTGTATTTTTGATCATATTGTGTGACTGAGAACATGAATCTCAATGTTTAGTCCTGCTACATAAATTAAGTGCTTATAAATTAAGTACACTTAATGGATGCACTACACTCATGGCATCATGTACATGCATACACACACAGACACATGTTTAACATCTCTTCATATATGCTCACATTATATGTATATATTTTTGTCATGTGGATTGTCTGTTGAACTTTTATGACATCTATTGCATGTCTGTCTGTGCTGAAAGAGGGATCCCTCCTCTGTTGCTCTTCCTGGGGTTTCTTCTATTTATTTCCCTGTTAAAAGGGTTTTTAGAGGGAGCTTTTCCTCATCCAATGAGAGGGCCGTACAGTAAAGCACAGATTGTGTCGTATCCTGTACAAAAAAAAGTAGTGGTGAATCCCCCTGAGGCAAGTTTGTGATTTGTGATATTGGACTATACAAACTGATTTCACTTGACAAATATTGCTGGGATATGTGTGTGTGTGTGTGTGTGTGTGTGTGTGTGTAAAATCATTATTTCCAATTGTAAAAAAAAACAAAACACTTAAGTCATCATTGTCTGCTTCTGAATGTCAGTATGATTCAAAGTGAACCAATCAGGTGCATCTCCTGAGTAGCAGCCCACCTCTGCACTAACCACGGGAGACCTGGTTCCTTCAGGTCTGGAGCCGAAGGGTCGTCTGAGCCGAACGGCTTTAAAGAAGAACAACAGCTTTTATTTGAAATAGCCGTGAAATCACTTTATAGGGATACAGACACTGATCTGATTTGAAAGCATCTTTAAAGCAGCCATTTAAAGATGCCTCTGCACCATCATTTCACATGAGCTGTATACTGTTATAAAGCTCTCCCTCCACTCGGTGACGCTGTTGTAAAGCAAAAGGCTACCCTGTGTTTATGTGCACCATAGTCACAGCCTGTCTGAGATTTCTACAGCCAGCTCATTAGCGGACCATAAACTCATGTTATTTAAAGCTTCACTGTATTTTCTTTCTTCTCAGACGCAGCTGTTTCAAAGTCCTTTGTTCATGTAAGGTGCAGCACTTCATGTCCTACAACAGATGTAACCAATCAGCTTCTTTAATCACTTTGTTGGCTCCACAATGAGAAAGTTGAACAAAGGTAGCGAAGATGCTTGTCTGTGTATGTGAAAGACAGTGGTGTTTGCATGTTCAAATGGGCAAAGTGTTGCGAACGCTTGAGTAAGCGGCGACACAAATTTTGAGTTCTTGCGAAATCAGATTTGTCATCCTGCACTCATGGTTGCATCTCATGAGTCATCCAACGCCTCTGTGTGTCTTTTGTATGAGACAGTACTGGTGCGTGCTTGTGTTGATTTATGTTTATATGTGTATAAACTGTATGTTTACTCGTAGCCGGTACTCAGCAGAAAAAAGTACTGATGCAGAAAACAAAAGACAGGCGTAGGCAGAAAGACAAAGAAGTGACTGATGCCATGTGCAACAACTATATTCATATGTTTTTATTTTTTATACTTTTTGAGATATTTGATGTTTTTGTCAGAGTGCATGACATCATAGCCAGAGGGTGAAGCAGCAGAGTGAAACTGTTAAAAATTTCACAAACAACTTGCGCCCATGCTCACAACTTTCAACCCGCAGCGCTAAAAAAAATAGCTCAAAAGTAGCACATGGCCGTTGTGGTCGCTCTCATGTGGTTATGGAATCAGTCACACTAACGGTTTGGCCGCTCCAGGGCCAAAAGTGACACTAAGTCAGTCATCTCCCTCCATTGATACCAATGTAAAACCAGAGCAGGATTTTCTGCCAGATTTAAGACAGAAAGATTTTTTGAAACTGCCCTGGTAAACACATTTTATCCTTTACTAACAAAATAATTACACTACTGTTTGTCAAGGCCTCTACTCGCTCATAATCCAGTCATTTTTTTCAGATAAAACACTCATTTGATCTTCATATAAGCCGTTTTTCCATGGGGACATCTCCATGTAGTTCAATGAGAATTTGCTGAGTCATTCTGTTGTCTGCCCAGCAACTGCACAGCAACAGCTGATTATTCACAGGTGGTTCACATAAGCCAATCAGATCACACATGCCAGTTGGCCACCTGTGATTGGATTGCTGTCCTGTACCCAAGGCTATATAAATCTCCGACAATCACCAAGAGGCCTCCTTGATTGCATGTAAATTGTGAGACAGACACTTGCCATCAAATCCTGTGGATTATCGATTTCTTCATTGGGTTTTTAGCAGTTTGAGAGAAGTATAATGTTTAGGCTCTGAGAATCTGACTCTGTGAATAAAAGTTTTATTTTATACTAAACAAAAATGAATGATTGATTGAACAGCGGACAGATTAATTACACAGTATTGATGAGCTTCATTTTTGTTTCTGTTGAGTTTGAATGAATGGTTAGCATGCTAAACACTGTTAGCATTAGCATTAGTAGTTTGGTCAGAGACTAAGTTGAATTCAGGAGCTGTATGGTTGCGTTGTTCTGTTTAATAATGGAAATAGTGAAGAAGTTGTTCACACAGTTCTCCAGCTTAAACCAATTTATGTCAGGTCTGCTCTGTGGACTGGATGTGTAACGTCGACTGGTTGTTTTCTGCTGAAATGTTGAGGCTTCAGTGGTGTGCTAATGTGGTAAGCAAGCATGACTCAGTGATAATCTTTCTTTTGTTTAATGCATTTTATGTCAAGTTTATAGTCCAGTTACACACACACAGATGCTTAAACAATATTTTGAAAACTGTAAATAATACTACTAAATAAGTAATAATAAATAAATACTACTGTAAGTAATATCTTTAAAACTTTAGGGGGGATGACCAGAGATCCTGGAAGAAGAGGACTGCATATGAGGACAACAACCCAGCAGAAGACAAATTGATCAATGTGTTTTAAATGACTGTACTGTACCTGTATGAGCCTGACTTATTTCATAGGCGTGGGTTTTCTCCAGGTACTCTGGCTTCCTCCCACAGTTCAAAGACATGCTGTTTAGGTTAAAAGATGACTACAGTAGGTGTGGATGTGAGCGTGAATGGTTGTCTGTCTATATGTTGTCTGTCTCTATGTGCCCTGCGATTGACTGGCGACCTGTCCAGGGTGAACCCCGCCTTCGCCCAATGCCAGCTGGGATCGCCTCCAGCCCCTCCGCGACCCGTAACAGGAAAAGCGGTTGACGATGGATGGATGTATGTGTGTTGATTGTGAATGTGCTGTTACATTTGGTATTCAGTTTACCAGCTAAACTGTAAGTCAAAAGGCATTATTTGCCTGCATAACGCAGATAAACATGCAGCACGAGATTTACTTTATTACTATTAAATTAAAATTATGTTCTCTTGATACTCTTGTTGCATTAGGCTTTTAATGTGTCTGTTATGTGTGTTGGGAACCCTCCCAGCATGCACTGGGGCAATAGATCCATGAACATACAGTAAGTCTCCTGTATTTTTATTTGTTCTACATTGTGCTCCACAGCTGCCCATACCTCTCATCCACTATGAGCTTTCACAGCTCATGTTTGCTAGGAGGTCATGATTCACACTCATGCTGACACAGAGAGAACATGCAGACTCTACACAGAAAGGCCCAGTGACATTGCTCACCATTGTACCACTGTGCCCATACATTTGTAAATCTAAATTATGTTTATCACATTCATAATCTAAATTTAGAAAATTCTGTGTTTAACATAGGGTAGTGGCAGGACGTAGAAATTGATCAGGCCGACGACAAGCAGGAGACCTGCTCCCAGCAGAGGTTTAGCACAGCGGCGCAAGAAACTTCTGGTCTGAGGCACAGGAGCTGGAGAATCCGCGAGGCTCTCATAAGACTCGTCCTCAGACTCGTGCTCAGACTTGTACTCAGACTCGTCCTCAGACTCGTGCTCAGACTCGTACTCAGACTCGTCCTCAGACTCGTGCTCAGACTCGTCCTCAGATGTCGTCTCAGAGAAGTTCTCGTCTCTCTGCTGCTCAACGTTAGCTAGTACCTCCTCCTCCTGCCTCACCTCTAGCTGGTGCTCAAGATCACGAACTGATTGCCTCAAATTATTTGTTAGGGTTTGTAATTCCTCTAACTGTTGCTGATAATCAGCAATTTGCCTGTTTTGGGTGTTTATGTGCTCGCCCATTCTGTAGATTTCTTTGTTATCCGACTCCACTTGGCGCTGGAGATCCTCAACAGCTTTCGTCAGGTTTTTCTTCTCCTCATTTTGTTCAGCTGTCAGAGACTGAAGTCGAACCATCTCACTGGTGGCGCTCCTGTTCTGCTCCCTCTGAATGATCTCCTTTTTCTGATGATCAAGCAGCGCTTGCCTCAGCTTTTCAACAGCACAGGTCAGCTTCTGTAATTTCTCATCTTTAGACCTGATGAGTTCCTGACCCTGTCTTATCTGGTGCCTAAGATCAAAGATTAGTGCCACCTGACGTTTATGCTCGTCTTGTCTCAGTGATTCAATGTGGGCCACCTGCGCAGTCAGGCTCTGGTTCTCATGAGTGGTGATTTCCTTGTTTTTCAGCAGGTCTTGAACTTGTTCTTGCAGATTCTTATTCTCTGCCTGGTGTTTGCCTATCTGAGATTCAAGCAGGACCAGTTTATTACAAGTGATCTTATTCTGCTCATCTCTTTGAATGATCTGCTTGTTATTGTTCTCCACTAAGTGCTGAAGATCCTGAACAGCTTTCCTCAGGTTTTTCTTCTCCTCATTTTGTTGTGCTGTCAGAGACTCAAGTCGAAGCAGCTCACTGGTGGCCCTCCTGTTCTGCTCCCTCAGAATGACCTCCTTTCCCTGAACATCAAGCAGTGCTTGCCTCAGCTCTTCACCAGCACAGGTCAGCGTCTGTATTTTCTCATCTTTATCCTTGATGAGTTCCTGACTCTCTCTTATCTGGCGCTTAAGACAATGAACACTTGTCCTCAGGTTTCCCTTCACCTCATTTTGTTTTTCTGTCAGAGACTCAATTTTAACCACAAACTGGGTCAGTTGATCAGAAATGGCCTTATTTTGCCCCTTCAGCTTGGCCTCTTTTTCCTCTCGTTCTTGCAATTCTGCCAATAAGTTTTTGTTCTTCGCCTCCATCATGTCGTTCAGGTGTGTAAGTTGGACCACCTTCTGTGACAGCTCATGTTTCTCTTGTTCAGCTGCATGATGCTTGCGGTCACACGTGTCTCTCAGATCATCAATAATTGCTTGTTTTTTCATGTCCATAAATTGAAGTCTGGCCACCTCAGCAGTCTTTCTCTCCAGCTGTTTTGTACTGTTTCTTAACTGCACCTCAAGTGCACTTGTCTCCCTTTTCATTTGCTCAATATCGCTCAGTTGGTGCTTCAGCTCTTGCACGAGGTGCAGACGCCTGATACTTTCCTCCCTCTCAGCATTCAACATCATTGTCAGTGACTGTTTCTCTGACTCCAGTTTCTTATATTCAGATAGGTCTGGAAGCCGTTCAGGCATCCCTGTCCCGTAGAGACGACGTGAAGCCATTTCAGTTCTGCTCAACTGTATTGTTGAAAATATTTTTAGATATAAAGGTGTCAAATTGCAGGTTGCTGTATTTGGTTTGTCTGGCTCTGTTGTGGTCTTCAAAGGACTTTCCTTGTGACGTCAGTACGTTTCAGGGGCTTTGATGGTCACGTAACGTGCTTTCGTTCGAGCGCCTTTCTGCGCATGCGCGTCGAGCATCGTACGTTCTATGCGCATGAGCTTCAAAGACGTCAGCTAGCATTAGCTTATGGTAATGCTAGCTAGATGTAAGTACATGGGAGCGGCCGAGTGGTGGTGATATGATTTATTGTTACCTGTTCATAGATTAGTTATGATTAGTTATGATTAGTTAGATTAGTCATGCTGTGTCGGGAATTTCATCAGAGGATAATTTCCCGGTCCAGACGGGTCTAACCTGCGCTGAGAGCAACAGATATTTCAAGTCCCAATAACGAATTAACCTTTGAAGGCTCGTTTTTTTTTTTTTTTTTTTTTTTTTAAAAAGCTTTTCAAATTTCCTTGCATGATAAAACATTTGAAAAGTTGGATTAATGTATTAGAATAATTTGTGGTGATACGTACTGTATAAAATAATGCTTACGTTAACGTCACGTAATGTGAATCCGCCCACCTTTCATTATTTATTCGCCTGTGTTTTCCTTTAAATATGCATTTATTTACTTTGGTTTCAGTTACTGGGATATATTCTTCATATTAAATCAAAATAAGTTTCACCCGATGTGAATACAAGACAGGCCTGCATGTGCGCCGGGACGTATTTTCTGCAGGAGGTTGGGGGCGGTGTCATAAACATACACACTTAAAATGTGTAGGCCTATTACCACTAAGGCTACTTTGTTGAGCCGTACTGTTGGACCATGTTCCAGATACACTCTGTCCTGTCTGTCATCAGAAGCATCCTCTGTGTTTAGCGGCCCTGCCCAATGCGTCGGGAACGTGCCAAACACCCTGTATATCGTTTCGTGGCCCCTTTGGCGCACCCGTGGAGTTCTTGGGTAACAGAAAGAATACGCTAGGTGGGTGAGTTAGAGGCTGTGACAATCCGAGTCAGTCCACCAGGTCTACATTCATCCCGTGTAAGTAGTTTGGGAATCCCGTTGAGAAAATGTAGCGTCTGTTACGTGCAGAGTTTCACATATGAACACAAAAGCTCAAATGTGCTGCCGATCCCAGCTGACATCTGGCGAAGGAGGGGTTCACCCTGGACAGGTCGCCAGACTATCACAGATCGGACACATAGAGACAGACAACCATTCACGCTCACATTCACACCTAACCTAACCTGCATGCCTTTGGACCGTGGGAGGAACCCGCAGAAAACCTAAGCTAAAATGGGGAGAACATGCAAACTCCACATATATATATGGTCCATATTCTCCAGTATTTTAACCCTGGTTTGGTCCAGTATTCTCCAGTGTTTCAGTCCTGGTTTGGTCCACTTTTCTCCAGTTCTGTAATCCTGGTGTGGCCCATTAGTCTCTGGAGTTTTAGTCCTGTTTTAGTCCATTAATCTGGTGTTTTTGCTCTGGTTTGGTCTGATATTCTCCGAGTTTGTATACCTGTCTTTCACTGCTTGTTTATATGAGGTATATCTGTGTTGTTTAAAATGTTAGTGTTTAAAAGGACTATAACCTAAGATTCAGTATTCACTTGTTCACCATGTGTGAATTTTTTTTACCCATTTTGTCCATCACCTGGTTGAAGTTTTGCATATGTGCATTGCCTCATTTTGTCCATAAAAATATCATAGCAAAGTGTTTGCTGTTAGTTATTTTGCCAAGCATTTTGCTCTTCTCTCAGATGGAGTTTTTCAGATTATTGAAAGACAGAAAAAAATCCACATACATGTGAAAATATTATGTAAACCTTATATCTCCAATTTTATAGAGTTTTGTGTCAGAGCTGCAGCTGCAGGGTGACTCGGTTCCTCTGTGGTCAGGAGACTCTTCCTAAACCAGCGATATATATATGTATACACACACACCACTGTTTCGACGACCAGTGGACTTGACCCGCTCGACAAGAGCGTAAACCTGACAAACTGGCTCCAATCCAAGACGTGGGGACAAATGGCTGGTGCCACTGCTAAAATTAAGAAGAAATGTGCGTGGTCGGTTTCAAAGGACGCTGTCCTTTTAGGCAGTATATGCCGAGCAATCCCACAAAATACAGGATGGTGTGGACCAGCTTACACCTCCATAGTTTATGCCTGGAACATGCAGCTGTATCCAGGCAGCACAGACCGTGACGCTCCGCTGGAGAAGCATCAGGGAAACAGAGGACCTGATTACCAGTCTTTGGGGAAACACCTTTACCACCAGCAACTTTTTTACACCTCATGCGCTGGGAATGGATCCACCGAGGAAGAGGAAGTTGGGTTTGGTTGGGACAATCAGGCGCAACAGGTCAGGAAGCCAGAACAACTGAATTGATGTTGTTCAAAATAACCATGTAGTTTTGCTTTATTGCTTGCCTGTAGTCTAGTATTGTACACAAAAATAAAACACATGAAAATAAATGTTTTTGCTAATCAAAAACATATCCTAGGCTGTGATAATTATGATAAAACAATCAACTTTCCTTTCAGTATATTGAAAATATTTCCATTTTTGTGCATTTTTTCACATAAAAATTCAAGTACTATCACAAAAACTGGCATTTAAGGGGTTAAAATCCTGAAAAGGAATGAATATTTAATATTGATTGATATTTGATAAGTGCATCAAAATTTCAAATTCAGGTGTTCCAGCACGTGAAGCATCACTGTTTAAAAAGGCATATTTGGAAGTCCATAGTCCAGTCCTCCAGCCTGAGGTTGGCTCACCACCTCAGGGAGCTGGGAGGCTGGCTAAGCCCCCAAGGTGGGAAGGAGGTGAAGGGAGGAGGAGCAGCAGGAACAGTTTGTGCTGCCAATGGCAGAGTGTAAGGTTTGAATCTGTCATGATGAACAACCTGGGCTCATTGAGTCCAGGGGGTTGATGATGCAATACGCCAGTGCAGCTTCCTCTCCAGAAGCCAGCTCCTGCACAATCCGATAGGGGCCCTTCCAGTGTGGCGCCAGCTTGGTGTGGCTCTTGGTCGGGTTATTCAGCCACACCAGTGTGCCCATGCTGTAAGCCTGGTGGTAGCTTCCCTCATCATGCTATAGTTTCTGTCTCTCATGGGCTTCTGCCAAGGTGAGCCTGGCCCTGCTGAAAGCTGACTCCAGCTGCTCTGCCATGGACAGCACATACTCTGTTAGTGATCCACAGCCCTGGTAATCCAGAGTGCCAAATGCACTCACGCTGCAGGAAGTCACCTCTGTCTTTCTTTCTGCCGGTAGATGGTGATGGCCCCAAAACAGACGTCCACGCTGACAGAAAGACTGGAAGCAACCAGTGCTCACTCTGCAACTCCTTAGAAATTAGTAATTTGGTATGAATCTCTTTTTCCTGTTTATCCTAAACATTTAAAATGTATTATTTGCCCAATCATTGATAAATAAGTGTTGCATAGATAGCTATACAACTAGAGTATCCAAAATATGAAAAAGAAACCAAGAATGGTTTGTTTTTTTAATTTTGTTGAACCGTTTGCCATTGTGAGAGCCTTGTAGGGACAAAAAATAATAAATATAGCGTTCTGAACACAGGGGTGGTTTTATCTTAATACCCAAGTGGACAGAAGTGGGCTTTCCATACTCCTCTCGCTCTTCTTGGTGGTTTCCAATCCTTTGTATGATTTAAATTCAAACCTGTCCCCACGTGGAATTAGGTGATCATGTGATAAAGAAAATGCTGTGTTTCAATTTTTCACCCTGTCTTTCTCTTGTCCATACCTCTTGTCAACCTGTATGTCTCAAACTCGAACCTGCCATCATCGCGTCATCTTCCATCCATGACTTTAATTTTGCAGTTTAATGCACTTCTATTTGTATTTTGGGCTGGGTTTTTCATTAATTGTGATCATTTTCAGAATGTACTTCTTTACACTAACAGGAAGTGGACATTTGGAGGTGTAGTTATTTACAGGTTACTATACAGTGGTTTTAGTGTCCCACTGGACAGGAAACTGGACTCTATGTGGCCCCTGAACTAAAGTGAGTTTGACACCCCTGTAGAAACAAAAAATACAAGTATGAATCTAAAAATGTGCACGATACGAGATCTTTAATGTTCATTTAAAAGAAATATGGAAGTTTGGAAGATCAGAGAGTGAATATTCAATCGGCTGTGTCCGTCTCTTTCTGTACAGAAACCTCAAGCTTCTCAATGACAGACTGTAGTGTAATGTCTGCGTTTCACCACAGGATGAAGCTGTTGAATAAAAAATGTCTTTCACTGAGAAACATGACATTGTGATACTATACAGCAGTTCTAGAATTACAAGCTGAATCTTAAACAGTATGAAACATAAACAATAGATAAGCTGTAGAGCTGCAACTCACTTTGTTAAACATTATAATTCCTCAGGAGATTATATGTTTTTGTCTGACCAACACTCTGAGCTCTGTTTAAGAATAAGGGACAAAACAGTGTTTTGTCGCCCTCTGGCTGAATATTTGTGACCATACACAGCAATACTGATGGCAGTTTGCTCCAGAAAGGGCTAGAAAGTGGACCATGAGTCCAAGATTAATTTTGAAAATAGTAGCTCTTGAACTTTTACTGTGTGATCTTCCTCACTCCAAAAAAATAAAGGAAATGGATCCACAAAACTGCTCCATGGCACAAGAGCACACCATCCATCCATCGTCAACCACTCATCCCGTTGAGGGTCGCAGGGGGGCTGGAGCCGATCCCAGCTGCCATAGAGCCGATGCCGGGGTTCACCCTGGAAAGGTCGCCAGTCCATCGCAGGGCACATAGAGACAGACAACATATAGACAGACAACCATTCACGCTCACATCCACACCTACGGGCAATTTAGAGTCATCAATTAACCTAAACAGCATGTCTTTGGAATGTGGGAGGAAGCCGGAGTACCCGGAGAAAACCCACGCTTACACGGGGAGAACATGCAAACTCCACACAGAAGAGCCCCAAGAGAGATTCGAACCTACGACCCTCTTGCTGTGAGGCGAGGGTTAGGGTTAGCACACCATTAGCACTTTATAATAACCATAATTTATTAATGCTAAATTAATAGCTAATTAAACTTCATCAATAGTTATTTTACAGTTAACTATGAAATGATAATTCATGTTTACTAGTTATTATAATACTATAATTTCTGTTATTTTATTATTAGTTTGTATAAATGAAATGATTACTTTATAAATTATATATTGTATCATAACTGACAGGGGACAATATCAATTACATTCTGATTACATTCATATATACTATATTAAATACGTGTTCATGATTACAAATTGATTTGTAAACAATTAAAAACATCTGATCAATAGTCCAAAACCTAAAGATATTTAGTTTACTATCACATATGACCCAGAGAAGCTGGAACAAGCATGTGTTTGGATTTTTGCATTCGTTGACTAATCTATTGATCGGCTCGTTTCAGTTCTAGCAGAACTTGAAATCGATAACAGAATTGTAAAACATCCTGAATGTCTTCCAGGAGAGTCCCATGATGCATAAAATGTTTTTGAGAAAAGTCTCAAGTTGGGAACATTTTTGTTCTTGATTTATGAACGTCATATCTCCCCTTTTCCTACAGTCATCAGCTGTTCTGCCGATTAAACTAATTCTTTAAAAAATACTAACAGAAAAGTAACATTTTCGAGCAGCAAAAAGAGTTCATATTGATTATTATTACCTGCAAATGACCATAAACAGGAAATATAATAACATTTTATGTTTTTCACTCTATTTAAAACTCCCTCAAGACCATCCCATCCTGTCAGTCGTTGACCTCGTGTCTCCATACTGGCCAAAATGTCTGAGCCCCACAATTTTAATCACAATAGCCTGTGGCAAACATCATGATGTGATAGGGACTATTCAGGTTCAAAATTTAAGTTGTAAATTAACCAAGGTCCAGACAACGATGTTTCCTCTGAGGAAAACTCGCTGCAGGATTCCCAAACTGTCAGGGCATCATGAGGTGTATAGCCCTGTGATTAAATGGGGTGAAAGTTGTGTGAAATTAGCCATCTGATGCAAACGCCCATGGTGCATGCGTATTAGTGCATGCTTGTGCTCGGTACACTTAAGGGTCCCGGTTTGGGGGTTTGTAAATATGGTCACCCTATACTAGATGCATACGCAAGTGAAGCACCATACAGTAATCATGGATTGTTTACTTTCGGGTTACAACTAAAGCTACATTAGCTAAACGCTAACATGCTCACAAAGACAATGCTCATATGTTGACATTTAGCAAGTGTAATGTTTACCATCTTCACCATCTTAGATTAGCGTGTTAGCATGCTAACATTTGCCAATTAGCACTAAACAAAGTACGGCTACGGCTGACAGGAATGTCAGTAGTTTTTGATGTTTCTATGGAAATTTGATGTGATGATGGCCAAAAAAAAAAAGTCAAGGTGTCACCAATCTCAGCTCATCATCATTAGACATGAATGTCTAAAACATATTTTATGACAATCCATCCAACAGTTGTTGGTCACAGTTAGGTGTGTGTTATTCAGCATTGCTGTGAGGGCCACTAACAAAATTTCATTTCCCTCCATTGTATTGGGGGGTTGCAGACGACATTGCACACATAAAACCCAAACTATCTGCAGGGGGCGACTCCTTCTCACTTGATTTATACCTCAGTAAACATTGTAAACTTCAGTTTAAGGTTTCAGTCACTAGTTTCAAGTCTTCTTCAATACAGCAAGATGTTCATTTTGTAAATTATGGTCCCATTCAGAGTCAAATAGACCATAAAACAGGGGATGCTTTAGGGTGTGGCTACCTTGTGATTGACAGGTCATAGAACTTGAACTGTTGGTGTTGTAATTATTGGTTGCCTGAAAAATGTCTTATTGGGTGTTTGGTTGTACTTAGCTCCACCCAGCAAAAAAACAACAAGGCCAAATATCAAGATAGCGACAGCCAAAATGTCAAGGCCTGAAATCAGCAGTCCACAAACTAATGGGTCACGTCACAGTGATTATGTCCACTTTTTATATATAGTCTCTAGCTTTATACCACTAGAGGAAAGTGAGGTTTTGTTTATTATTTGGGTGACCTTATCTTGTCAGAATAGGACAGCTAGTGTCATTGATCTCTCTCAGTCAGGGAGAGTCGATGAGCAAGAAGGGGACATAAAACAGTACTGTGGTTATGGTGAGGAAATAATTATTCACACCTCCTCTGGGAGAGCCGATCTGAATCATCTTCTCATTCAGGGGATATGAAACGTCACGCTGGGTGTTGTGTTGCGTCGCTGGCTCCCAACACCAACCTTTGCGCCTGTTGCAGGATCTCAGAATAGCTGGTGGCACACGGTGCATGTTAATAATCTGTGGGAAGCATGGGGAGGCGGTGGAAGCAAAGCAGTGGGGTGTTCGAGCACTGCTATGCTGAGCCTCAGTGTTTATATATGGGGCAGTGTTAACCGACAAGTGTGTTGTGCACGTTGCCCTTCAAAGCCAAAAAGCGGCAACTGTTTTGTAGTGACACTAGAAACAGAAATAGATCAAAGTTTATCTTCCTCTCTGACAGCGTGGAAGCAGATACAATATACTGGTTAATCATGCCCGTTGACCTTTCAGACCTTTCAAACACAAAAACTCATTTTCCCCTCTATGTGTTTCATGTGTACTGTACTGTATGTCCGTGTGTGGTCTGGACGAGACAGCAGGTGCTCAGATGAAATCTGAAATGAGAGTCAAGAGGCTTTGAGGATTACAGAGTTGTATTGTCTTTACACAAAATGTAACATTTATATTTGATCAGCAGACCTTAAAGAGAGGAACTGAGGGACTGTAAAGGTGACCTGGAGGTTCATATTACACAGACCTGCACTGTTGAGCAAATACAGGCACACACACTCTGTACACACACACACACATTTGTATTTATGTGATCTAGACACATTTTGGTTTTCGTTAAGATATGAGGTAGTCAGATAACACAAATACACAAGTGTTTATGCTTAAAATGCCAAATGTACCTTCTGTTCTCTTCTCAAACTCTGAAGAGCTGTGTACATGTTTAACACAAGTCAAATAATTGTAACCCTTTACTATAGTACACCTAAAACTGTGTGATTTTAAACCCTAGCATTGGACATTAAGTTTTCATAGAGTCACATTGTTGGAGCCCGAAAGCAAGAACACTTAATATTTTTAAAGGACCAGTGTGTAGAAAGAGGATCTATTCGCAGAAATGGAATATAATATTCATAAATGTGTTTTTTTTTATGTATAATCACCTGAAACTAAGAACTGTTGTTTTTTCATTAGCTTAGAATGAGCCATTTATATCTACATAGTGAGCTGGTCCTCTTCATGGAGTCCGCCATGTTGCTCCACCATGTTTCTGCAGTAGCCCAGAAGGGACAAACTAAACACTGACTCTAGAGAGAGACTTTTACGTTTTCACGTTACCTGAAGGCCACCGTAGTTCTCCGACACGCTTGGAAAGGCCGGGGTGAACGTAGAGGAGTTCAGTTGGTTGCAGTATGCAGCCTTACCAGTAGACACATTTTATTATAATCTTTTCTATTTATCTTTTCTGTCTCTATAAAAGAGTTTACTGTTTTTTTCTTCATTTTATTTTACCATATGTAAGGCATCTTTTAGAAAAATGCTATTTAAATGTGATTTATTATTGTTGTTGTTGTTGTTATTATTGTTGTTGTTATTATATACTACTAAATCTTACTCATTGGTCCTTTAAGATGTGTGTTGTGCACGTGTGTTGTGTGCTGAATTGTACCTGGTTTATTTATTATTATTATTTTTCATATTATTATTATTCATATTATTATATTATTATTATTAAAAAAAGACCACAATGATTGAAAAGACAAGAGTGTAATACATCAAGAGGCTACATGTATTTCATGTTCATATTCTTGTAACCTAATATAGTCTAGTACCAGCAGTGACTGGTCAGTTGGCCCACTCTGTTTTGATTGGTCAACCAAACCAAGCTCTTTGGATTCTGCCCCAGCTCCACTCTAACTAGCTTTGTTTGAGGGCATGCCAAACTAGCTGCTAGGCAAAATGTTGTACTTGGTGACGTCACCATGCTACAGATGAAAAGGCAGGACTTCAAGCAGTGTTTCCGTGGGGGAGAGTAACTCCCTTTGGAGTGGACATTGGGCTTTTTAACTTTGCAGACCTTGTACATGCACAAGGAAACTATACAACACACTAAAGGAAAGAGGAAAATGCACAAATGCATAATAGGTCCTCTTTAAGTTGTATTTTATACGCTTTGTGTCGTTATACTGAAGCCAATGAACTAACTAAATACTTGGGTGTACGTGTACTTTTGAATGTGCACACACATTCATAATCTCATCTCTCTACCCAAAATGTGCGAGTGTGGTTTTATACATCTAGTATAAGAACAGAAGAAAGAGATGTGTGTGCCTTGGTTTTAGTGCTGAAATAATAACTCAACCAACATAAAATTAATCACCTACAATTAAGCAGTTAAGTAAATAAGTAATAATTAAAAGTACAATTAATTGTTAATGTGGTTTATCAAGCTTCTTAGATGTGACAATTTGTTCTTAATTTCTGTTTATATCTTCTTATTGACTACCTTCGATTTTAAGACTGAGAACATTTTTAATTTTATATATCAAATTATTCAGTTAGAAAATAATCAAGAGAAGATTTAATCATGACAGTAGTCATTAGTCGCTGCCCTACATGGTTCACCGGCTGAAAATCATACGCTGACCTTAATTTTGAAAACACAGACAACAAAAACACATTCACACCTCGCTTGTGTTTGTGCTGGCATGCTTTTGTGTGTGTGTGTGTGTGTTTGTGTGAGAGAGAGAGAGTGTGTCAGACTCACTACCCCCTCTCCACTCCCTTTATGGTGAGGAGATTAGGTAGTTAATCCTGTAGGTCTCAGAGAAAAAGCCACTCCTGATGCCACAATGGATTTCACTCAGTCCACCAGAGAGTGGACAGACCTGCTGCCGATACGCATCTCGACCTCTGACAGAAACAGGACACACACACACACACACACACACACACACACACACACACACACACACACAGAGGCAGAGCGCTTCACCAAGGACAGGATATTATATTACATATGTATTAGATGCAGGCTATAAATAACCCCACAACCATATTGAACTAATATTATGAAACCGTCACATATTTTTCCAACTATTTATGATAATACTTGCTATATACTGTATGTAACACATGGAATACTTACTATGTGTAGCGTAAAACCACTATTTCACACTCTAAAGTCTCTCAGGCTGCTTAACAAAGGCCATTATTGTATTATTTCAGCTCTTCTTCACTCTTCATGACAGTGCATGCAGTCCTGGATACTGATTGACTAATGTATTGATTAACTAATTACAGAAGGATGAACAGCCTCGTCCCCTTGTCTTATCCTCTAAGTTGCTGATCACTTCTAATGGACAAACTGTCACAATGCATGACTGCAAATATACCTGTCAACAGTTCACTTTTGAGTACTAGTAGTGTGAATCTGAGAGGACTCTGGTGTAAAGACATTAAATCCCTCTAACAGTGCTGTTCTGTAGCTGACCCTGACCTTTGACCTTTCCAGAAATGGTAGACAGAAGGAGAGTTTCCCCTTCAATTAAGTATCATGTTATTATTTGTTAGAAAACGCTTACTTGGGACTTAACTGCTGTAGAACAGACACTAAAAGATTAATTTGTGTCTTTGGATGAGGTCACATATAAACATTAACTGCAGTCTGTCATGAATTTACTGTTTTCCCAGATAGGTCCCATTGATTATCCACATCTCCTCTCCTCTCTGTGTCTCTTATTAGAAGAAGAAACCTCCTCAACCCATGCTTGTTTCTGAGGAGGTGTGAGCAGTCAAGCTGTGCTCTTTCCCACTCATGCTCCCACTACTTCCACTACTCTCTTCCCTGCTCAACCCCCCAGTCTGTGGACTGCCGCCATGTTCTTGGCGAGTCAAGCAGCACGTTGAGAAACATTAAACCCGGAAATAAAGTACTCCTGATTTCAAAATAAAACATAAACTCAAAATGAAACATCTACATAAACCTAAAACACAATGCTATTTATCAAAAGTGTCTTGTACATTTTGGAAAAAATTGCATTTATATTTTTAAAATATTTTATGTCTTTAATTATGCTATGGGTGGTTGTTAGGCCCACGATTACCAACTACATTAAAGTACAGCTTACATGTTAACATCAATAATAATGATTTAACAATATAATAATGTAACACTGACAGGTGCCATTCTGTATACTTGAATAAACTATTTTTGTTACTAATACTTACCTTTAATTAATTAGAACTTTGAATGTAGTAATGTCTGTAACAATGTAGGTAGGTAATGGTGTCACAACCTGGCGCTTGAGCCGTGACAAGCATGAGAGACATTATTTTAGTTGTTTCCATCCATCCAACTGCTTATCCCGTTAGGGGTCGCGGGGGGTCTGGAGCCGATCCCAGCTGGCATTGGGCGAAGGCGGGGTTCACACTGGGCAGGTCGCCAGTCCATAGCAGGGCACATAGAGACAGACAACATAGAGACAGACAACCATTCACACTCACATCCACACCTACGGGCAATTTAGAGTCATCAATTAACCTAAACAGCATGTCTTTGGACTGTGGGAGGAAGCCGGAGTACCTAGACAGGGAGAACATGCAGACTCCACACAGAAGAGCCCCAAGCCGGAATCGAACCTGCGACCCTCTTGCTGTGAGGCGACAGCGCTAACCACTGCACCACTGTGCAGCCCTATTTTAGTTGTTTAAGTGGAATCAGTAATGTGAGGTGTGCATGAGGGATGAGGCGGTGTAAGGTGCACAAAGTAAACTGAGGTAACGGTGCCGTCTTCACATGACTGTGACTGTGACTGTGTACTTTCATTTGAGCAAATGATCTGAACACCTCCTCCACCTCCGTGAGGCTTTCAATCACACGCCAGCCAAGTATTTCTCACTTTGCTTGTCTGACACTCTGTCAGGATAAAGGATATATCAAAAAGAACATGGTGATTTAAGATAATGTGATCATTTGATGAATGTAACAGTGGAATATTGATAAGTAAAATGACTAAAATGTCAACATAAATAAAATCACAGAAAAGTAATTCTTAAAAAGTGAGTTTTTAATAGTGATGTAACAGTTTGGACAGAATTTACATAGTCGTAGTTATACACACATTAGTGGTATTATTATGGGAAGCATGATATCCTGTATAATGTTATTTACTTAGACTTCTTACATACATACATCTGATCTATATTGTACTCATGGCATTCATATCATACCTCCAACTGCTGCACATGCTCATACTGTCCATACTGTATATATCTTAGGGTATTCATAGAAAATTGGGGGGGGGGGGAGTAGGGGGGGGGGGGGGGGGGGGGGGGGGGGGGGGAAAGAGGGAAAAAAAGGGGGGAGGGGGGGGGGGGGGGGGGGGGGGGGGGGGGAGAGGAGGGGGAGGAGCCCCCTCCACCCAATAATTAAATAATTTGGAAAAAAAAAAAAAAAAAAAAATCCCGGGGAAAAAAAAAAAACTCTTTTTCTCTACCCCTTATTGTTCATTCTATATAGATCTATTTTATTTATTTCATACTCAGTACTATATGGACCACAAGAGTCATGCAAATAGTAATAAAGCATTTAATTGATTGCTAACTAATTTTATAATAAAAATAGGCATTAATGAAGGTTTACAAGTTAAATCATTAATCTATGACTAAATGGACAAAATTACAAAGAATTTAATTATTTGACATTTTAATGGACAATAAAGATAAGATAAGATAAGATAAGATACGATAAGATATTCCTTTATTGGTCCCACAGTGGAGAAATTCACAATAAAACAATAAAAAGAAGAATTGTGATAATGATTTACAATTGAAAGATGAATCCATCAATAACTAGTTTAAATTAAAAAGATTTACAATAACTTTTACCGAAAACACCATAAAACAGTTAATAACTACATTATTTAAAAATACATGAATGAATTCATGAATAAATAATAGAGTTTAAAAGTCTATTTTTAAAATTGAAAGTAAATTATGGGATTCACAAATTGAATTGAATTAAAAATACTTGTTTTAATCAGGCATTTAAAAGGGCAACCTGCTGTTTTTACTAACTGTATTAGCTACTGGATTATTTAGTTTCTCCATTTAGCTTTAATTCTTTTTGTAAGTGCCTTTTTAATTTAAACGATTTATTGATGGATTAATATTTAATTTGTAAATTCTTTTCAGAGTTATTATTTTTATTGCCCATTAAAATGTCAAATAATGAAATACTTTGTAATTTTGTCCATTTATTCATAGATTAATCATTGAATTTGTAAACACATGTATACTTTATTTTACAATTATTCATCACATAAATGCTTTATTAGTATAACGTGACTCTTGTGATCCTCCATACAGTACTTGTACTCTGTGCAATGACCCTAAAGTTGAATCTAATCTTTAAAAAACCCTCTGTAACCAAATGTGCGTTATTGTAATATCAGCAAAATTACGCATACTGGGTTTTATTTTTTAAAGCCACAGCCGGAAGTCCCGTGTCTGTTTCCGTCAGTTGCTTGCCGGTAGTTTTCAGAGGCAGGATGACAGTTGAACGGGTCGCAAAGGTACAGCAACGCAGTCGGTAACGTTAACAATCATCACAAACTCCCGTTTTAAAGAAAAGGACCGACAGCTCTCGCCGTGTGGCGCGTTTTTGTACCAACCGGCGGAAGTGTTTGAGTTTATCGGAGGAGCGTAACCGATAACCTTGCGGATATTTTTTGTTCTTTTTCACCAAGAGAGGAAAAAGATCCGTGTCCGGATGTGCCAGCAGTGTTGGGTTTTTCGCATGGCGTAGGCACCTTTTCTAAAGCAGGATATTCTTGGTGTTTGCAGGGTCGGAGGAGGCCCCCGGGTCCACAGCTTATCCCGCTAACATTAACTATACCTCCAAATGTCCCAATCTGTGTGTAAAATGATCAGCGACATGATTGTGCAATAGAGAGGAAGAAGCGTCGTAACCCGTCTTGACTACCTCAGTGCTGTGACTGTGGGAGAGCGAAGTCACCGGGAATACATTGTGGTTTTGTTTCCTGCTCGAAAACTCCGACAACGACGTCTTGTTTGAGCTCTAACAAGGGAGACGAAAAGAGAGGATATTTGTGTCCTTGTCTTGTGTTGTGAGTGTGTGTGAACCCCTCCGAGGACCGGGAAAACCTTCGCGATGACGAGCAGCAGCACCCCAGCCGACATGGTGAGAGAATTTCACACTTAGCCATTTACATCCATCTATTTCCTCTGGGTTTTGACCAAAAAATGGGAGATTTTCAGTGTTCTTCAAGGCTGCTACTTCTGGTTTTATTAAATTGATTTGAAACCTTCACATTGACGTTCCAGCCAACATGGTGGGAGAATTTCAAAATAGCCATTTACATCCATATATTTCCTCTGGGTTTTTACTAAGGAAAAAGAGGAGCTTTTCAGAGTGTTCTTCAAGGCTGCTACTTCTGGTTTTATTAAATTGATTTGAATCCTTTGCAATGACATTCCAGCCAACATGATGGGAGAATTTCACACTTCGCCATTTACATCCATTTCCTGTGGGTTTTGACCAAAAGAAATACTTGCTTTTGAGAGTGTTTTTCTAAGCAGCTACTTGTGGTTTCATTAAGTTGATTTGAAACCTTCACAATGACTTCCCAGCCAACATGGTGGGACAATTTCACACTTAGCCATTTACATCCATCTATTTCCTCAGTGTTTTGACCAAAAGAAATACTTGCTTTTGAGAGTGTTTTTCTAAGCATCTACTTGTGGTTTCATTAAGTTGATTTTGAAACCTTCACAATGGCTTCCCAGCCAACATGGTGGGACAATTTCACACTTAGCCATTTACATCCATCTATTTCCTCAGGGTTTTGACCAAGATAGAGCATTGTTTAAGAGTGTTTTAAAAGGCTGCTACTGGTAGTTTCATTAAATTGATTTCACACCTTCATGACGATGGGCAGCAGCAACCCAGCTGACATGGTGAGAGAATTTCACACTTAGCCATTTACATCATCTATTTCGTCAAGGTTTTGACCAAAAAAAAGAGGTTTTCAGCGTGTTCTTCAAGGCTGCTACTTCTGGTTTCATTAAGTTGATTTGAAACCCTCACAACAACTTCCCAGCCAACATAGTGGGAGAATTTCACACTTAGCCATTTACATCCATCTATTTCCTCAGGGTTTTGAACAAGAAAGAGCATCGTTTAAGGGTGTTTTTAGAGGCTGCTACTTGTGATTTCATTAACTTGATTGAAACCCACATGGTGATGGGCAGCAGCCCCATGGTGAGAGAATTTCACACTTAGCCATTCATCTATTTCCTTGCAAGAGAGTATTGTTTGAGTGTTGCTGCTAAATTCTGCTACTTGTAGTTTAATTAAATTGAGTCGAAACCTTCACAATGACACCTCAGCCGACACAGTGAGAGACTTTCACATTTAGCCATTTACATTCATCTATATCCTCGGGGTTTTCTTAAAGGCGTGTTCTTAAAGGCTGCTACTTGTGGTTTCATTAATTTGATGTGCAACCATTGCTGTATAGTTCATCTAATCTAATCTATAGGCCCAATATGATTATGAACTGCATTACAGAGTATTAAGATGCATTTCATACTATAGAGAAACCAATGGGAGGCAATGACTGCCTATAACCATAGGAAAAATGCATTGATAAACTGCAGCCTTCAACATGTATTTTAAAAATGGTTATCAAATATGTTAAGGTATACATGACTTAAAGTTAAGGAGGTAAAACTTGCAACTACTGACAAGAGTGAAGTTAAACTGATGCAGTTTGTTGCATTGTCACCGATATCTGATCCAGCTATTTGAGTCAGTATCAGCCCGATATCCACTCCAGTATCAGTGCATCTCTACATTTCTTGCAAGTTTTACCTCCTCAACTTCAACTCGTGTATACCTTTACATTTTTGCAGATCATTTTTAAAATGCACAATTTTTGATGCATCTTCCCTGTTGTTCCAGGCAGCCTTTGTCTCCCATTGATTTCTCTATACTGTAGTATGAAACCCTTCATGCTTCTCTTATGTTCTGTAATCTATCACAGTGACCATAATGTCTACGTTAATGTTTGTGTGTCACATTATTGTTGCATGGTAAGGCTGTTTATCCCCAGATAGATCTGAAAAGTTTGCACTGAATTGCCTCACAGTCATAATGGAGGTCTGACGAAAATGAATGCTGACTTTATGATACATCAATTAGCTCACTGGGAAAATTAATCATCAATTTTGATAACTGAGTAGACATTTATCCAGCAAAAATGACATTCGCTGGTTCCAGCTTTTGAAATGTGAGGACGTGCTGATTTCTCTGGTTTTTAATAGCTGTAAATCGAAACATATTTGGGTCAGACTGTTCGTTAAACAATTTGAAGACGTCAGCTTGGGCTCTGGGAAATTGAGACTGGCTTTTGTCAATATTTTCTAATATTGTATGGAGTAAATGAGTAATTGGAAAATGGACAGTGCGATCAGTAATTAAAGTAAGAAGCCTGGGCGCTTTCCTGCTGGTCAGTAATTGCATTGCTGCTACAACCCCATTATGTCACACTTAACTGATGTAGTGGTGCTTTAAAAGGAGGCCAAACTATGACCTTAAGTCTGTGGTCATCATCAGGTGACTTTATCAGCTTAGCCCGACCCCTCTCAAGACATTATCCTGTTATGACTGATCGTACTCTAGCTTACTGACTGCGCTGTGGGTTATGAACTCTCATCATGGAGATTTATGTCAGCATCTTGTGAGTACGCCATTCTGCAAATTAAAAGGCGTATAAAATGTGTTTAGTTGGGTTCACCCAGTCTTAGACGTGATACTTCCCCTCTGTCTGGCAGGTTTATGTCTGTCATCTTTGCTGCTAATGCGTGGTGGGTGGCTCTAAGAATAATTCCAGGTCTATGTATAGAAAGGATAAACCACGTAATGTGCCCCTCCATGTGGAGATCGGCTAACCCAGCTGTGCCTGTACTCCTGCCTGCATTCAGCTGATCCCCTAAACAGCAGGTCCATTATGTTGTTGGGATAATACTGTGAGGAAGCTAGAGGTGAGCTGGCCTCGACGTATACATGGTCCAGTTAAATCTAAAAATAAGTATATCACAAGGAGTTTCCCTGGATTATGGGTGTAATCATGAGTCAAATCTTTTATTTTCTGACCTTTTATGACCTGTAGTTAATAGAGGTGTCACGATTCTTGAAATCCATCGTTTGATTAAAGTCGCGATTCGATTTAAAGATGCCATTGTTAGGCTATAGAGCTTTGATTCGTAAAAATCAACAAATCATTGGATTTATGCCCTGACAGCTGTCATTTACACTTAAAAATTCCTCTTTAAAAAGACAACTGAACTCCCTTTTTATGTCGAAAGTGTTTCAAAAATTGTGTGACCCACCTCGGTACATAATCATTACAAAAACAAAACATAAATGCTTCAGCAGTGTGCTGTAATCTACAGAAATCCGCTTTTGTTGCCATTTACTGTTTCGCTTGTATCTCGCGCGAGCTGCAGTGAGAGTGACTGTAGCAGCCTCAGTGCTACGTGTGGTGTTGCAGACATAGAGCCACTATCCCAGTAAAAGCCTCCACTGCACATTTAGTTTAGTTTAGCAGGTTGTTAGCAGTGTGCCTGCCTGGATTAACGATAGCAATTGTCTGACAAACAGTGTGTGTGTTTGTGCTACATTAGCAGCTGCTAGCTGCTAGCATTGCCAGGTTCGTGCCCGCTGTAGTGTAACTAGCGAGCTACCGACAGACCGTGTATGTGTGGCGGCAGTGAGCGTGGGTTTGTTGGTGGCGTGAGTGTAGCTGTAGCAGACAGTATGTGTACAGGTTATGAACAGGTCGTGAATAAATGCTACGAGGCCACAAGCTTCAACTCCTCAGCTGGAAGTCCTGAGCCAACTTCCTGTATCTGTGCCCACTCTCTTAAGGTGGACCAGCTTTTCTCCTTGAAGTGACGAGCCACTCCTCTTCATTTTTCTCAGCTTTTTACACACAAGCACACAAGTAGGCGGGAGTGGAGAGAAAAAGATAATTGTTGATCCCGCTTTTGATTTCAGCGGTCATGATCTGCTGATAATTTCATTAGGTTTTCCAAAATTCTTGTGTTAAGC
Source organism: Pterois miles (assembly GCA_947000775.1). Classification (NCBI taxonomy): domain Eukaryota; kingdom Metazoa; phylum Chordata; class Actinopteri; order Perciformes; family Scorpaenidae; genus Pterois; species Pterois miles. Next base: position 20,029,136 of record CAMQGK010000052.1, read on the forward strand.
CACCATCTGTGTGGATATGTGAGACTTCTTTTCATGAACTTTAGTCGCAGTGTTATGGGTCTTTCCTAATAGTGTTTTTGTTGTGTAATATGAGATTATCATTCAGCCAGACGAATTTGGTCGAAGCCTCCAGTCACCCCGCTGAAGTGACTTTAAGCAACACACTGAATCCCTGCCAGCTGGTTTATAGCTCAGCCTTGCGCTGTGAGAATTTCCCTGTGGGGGGAAGTATCACGTTATTATCGCATCATTTATCGCCAGTGTCAGGCATAAAGTTCCACAGCAAAAGTAATAATATTTTTTCAACTGCCAGCTCTCTAACCTTGTTTTAAATGGGTTTTACTCCTGCCAGAGCTGCTGTCTTCAGGGCTTTTGTTATTAACATACCTGCAGCAGAAACATAAAGGTCAAATCGTGCACATAAGTAAGACATTTCTTCGAGTGATAATATTCAGAGCGAGTGCTTCCTTTTTGTGGCTTAGCTCAGTCTATACATCGTACTAGCTCCTTGAGTCCCCCCCAAAGAAATGTGGGGGACTATCAGCTGTCTGCATTGAACTCATCCTGTGTGGTTGAAATCAGCAGCAGATGCAGCCTTCGTTTTCCCCCCAACTCTCGGGAAGGAGCAAGTGGATGCACAAACACTCATAAAGGCTGTGCAGAGTGGGAGTGAGAGTAGGAGGAGAGGAGACTGCCAGCGCCAAACATTGTGGGTGAATGAATCTGAGAGAAAGAATAGGAGGAGGAATAGTCGTGCCTCCTGAGAATGGAGGTTGGGATTTTTTTTTTCTGTCCTGAAGAGGAGGAGGGGTGGAGGGATATGATGTGTGAAGGATGGGGAGGGGGCAAATTGCCTCACTCTAAGCAGACCTCAGAAGTGCTGACAGGGCTGAAATGGTCCCCATGGCAACAGCGGGACGCTAGCTCTGGATGCCCGTGTGAATGTGTAGAAGGATTGTGCCGGGGTGCACTGCAGGTATGTGTGTTTGTGACAACGAGCAGACGAGAGAGCGAGAGCGACAGAGTAAGTACAGAAGAAGAATAAAGCACCTCATTTTAGATAAGACGCGCTGAATAAATGCACAGTCCCACAGAGCAGGGAGTAAATTTCAAGCATCACCACTTACTATATGTCCCAGCATGGCAGACAAGAAGGGAGATTCATGTACACACACAGAGAGGGAAGTACACGACGGCTTCACTTTATCAGAACAGCTTATCACTTGTATCTAATACCTTTATTGTTTAGTCAAAAGTCAAAGTAAAAATGACAAAAATTAAATGGTTCCAGCTTCTCAAATGTGAATATTTGCAGGTTATGTCTTTCTTTTGATTCTGTTTGTAGTAAACTTAATATTTTTGTAGTTTTGTACTGTTGGGGCCTGATTGACGCCCCTCTGCACTTTGGGAACTTGCGATGGAAGAAACTGTCAGAACAATCTGTCTTTGTTTTTATAACTGATTTATAATGCCGGTTACACACTACACAAGAATAAAAGCTGATTTTGGGCCCGATTCCCTCCCGACATTTGTCAGCAAAGCCCTGATTTTTTTTTTTTGATGGTTCTCAAGTTTATCTTTCCAGATATTCCTGTGGTGTGAGGTATGTTAAGAGTATTTTTTTCACATCCTCCAATCGACTCGGAAGTCTATCTTGGCCGCACCAATTTCAAATGAATATGTTCAATATTTACGATCGGATATCCTGTTGTGTGTGGGGAACCCTGAGGACAGCCGATGCAGTCACATGGGAAAGAATGACAGCTAATTGGGAACCAAGCTGACTGAAGGAGGAGGACCGCAACCACCAGCATGGCGGCCGCGGCTCGTGCATGAGCTAATGCAAGATGCAAAACATAAAGTAGTAGCAACATGGAGCTGAGACGTGACGGACCAACTTGATTTGTGTTTATTTAACGTGTCTCCATGACTTCATGTGCTATTTTTCTTTTTTCATCATGAATTTTCAAGTAGAGCAAACACTGACATTGCTAATTCTTCCTGCTCGTTGTCCGCAATGTTTGTTTCACTAAAGTCACGTTTGATCGCTTTCTAACTCTTGTTGCTCCTGAAATGAAGCTATTTGTGTGTGGTGTGCTGTTTTGGCCAAGTCGTAGCTTTCCACACACTATAGCAAGAAAACTGTTAAATGTAACATAACGCGTGTTACATTTAGTGTGGGGTCGCTCACATTTTTTTTATATCGTAGGCCAGCCTTGAAGTGTTAGTGAATAATTAATGAACCATTAATAAAGCCCAGAGCTGTGACAGAATGACTGTGTGGCTTCTCCTCCCGGTCAGAAGTGCTTACTAAAGGCGTTCAAACACACATCTGATCCTGATAAAATATGAAGAAATAAACACTGTCACCACACGTACACACTCATACACACTCAGTGGGAAGTATTCACACACCCTGTCATTTGTACATTGGTGACTATTTGTTAACTTGTGTTGGAGGTGGCAATCACAGCCCTTCATACTCACCCAGACCAGGGGGTGTGATAGAACATATTAACCCTTCAAATGTCAGGTGAAAGTATATGAATTTTCTTAGATTGTGTGTTGGATCATAAAATATTGACTGAGAAGGAACTAAAGCGTCCCACACACTTTATTAACATAATGTCAGTAGCATTCTTTCTATTATTGTCAGGAAATGGTGCTGTGTCCTTTTGATTCAAACACTATTAATAAAGTTAGTACAAGAAAAGTTAGATAGAATAAATATTTTGTCTTTGTTGGTTGTTATTTAGGGCTGCGACTGAATGATTACTTGTAATTCTCAATAACCATTCAGTCCATAAAATGTCCAAAAATGGGAAAAAAAAATAAATAAAAAGCCTGTTACAAATTTTTAAAGTACAAAGTCCAAAAATAGTATGAACATGATAAAAGAGCAGCAAGAATTCCCATTTGAGAAGCTATAACCCATAAATACATCAATATAAGTATTTGAAAACTAAACTTATCAATTCAGAATCATAGATTTTGTGTTACTGTATTATCAGGCTGTCAAAAATGGCCAAAATTGGCATTTTGAAAATTTGTTCTATAAAAAAAGACAGCTCTATGCTATCTATTAATCCCCCAACTCACCCCACCCCTTAGCTAAATAAAATGACAAACATCGGCCAAAAAAAGCCAATTAGCCAGTTATCTATAGTTGATCTATAGTTGATCTATTTGTCCAACATCTAAATAAAGTTGCAGCTGGGTACAGAGAGAGCTTCTGAAAGTATAAAACATGCGTTTTCTGTTTAAAAAGTACAAACGTCAGAAGATAGCAAATACCCATCTTTTAAGTGGTTACGTCTCCAGTCTGATCTCTTTCGCACCGCTGATCGGTGCGTGGAGTGACGTAATGTAACGCTTGCTGTTACGAACATCATTACAGTTGATGTTGAATTATTCCTCATTCAGCTTGGCCTCACATCACATTTCATTTTCAGTTGATGAAAGTGACGTGTGACCCCTGTCATGCGGTACATTCAGTGTATGTGATGCAAACAGACGCAGCAGATATCATTTTTTCCACAATCAAATGTTAATTTTTATATTCAAATATCTGGGTTTTTTTACTATTTGAGTATATATTCAACTGTACTCTATATATACTGCATCAGGATGTGGCTGAAAGCTACTGCTACCTCTGCTACTGTGTGGCCAATTATAACTTTGGTGCTTTGAAAGCAGTTTATAGTTTATTCCCACATTGTTAAAGAGTCCCCTTGAGGCACACACAAAGACACACACCCACAAACACACCCAGACAAAGGAGTCAGAGGTTAGGGTCAGAGGTCAGTGGTGTGCTGGCCGCGGATGAAAAAACATCGTGAGGGGAATCCTTGCTGCTGAAAACAGCACTCCCTTTCCCTCTTCCCACTCGAGCTTAGCTCAGCACTTACAACGCCGAGTAGCCGGAGACGGAGACACGTCCACAGGCTCCTCTTCAGCCTCGGGCAGGAGCTGCTGACGGGGATTTGATTGACACGTTCAGAGGGAGAAAGATCACTATTGAATCCTGACAGTTGGATGAAGCATGTCAGTGAATATGTGTGTGGTTGCTGATGCCATGTGTCGTGGGTCTGAGTCACAGATCAGGATTACATCATCTCGCCCGGGTGCCGGAGTTGACATATCGGCTCTGACATTGTCACATGTAGACCTTGGAGCGCAACGGAAAGTTCGGACAGCAGGTCTAAAGGTGCAGAGTTGTACTCAGTTCTTCAGTATTAATTTCAAGCATTACAGGAAACTGATGACTGCAAGATGAAACACTGAATATTCAATACAGCAGCTAAAATAGCTGTTCTACTTAAGACAATGACGCGAGCACTTGATAGTATTGCTGTACACTGAGTTGGTTAATAGCAACAGAGAAATGAATGGCTGTTCAACATATTTTAATTGGCTGTGAGTCTGTGCTGTCTCATTTTGTATTTGTATCGGCAGATGCTGGTATTAGCAAGCATTAGCATTTTGTCGATGTGTATGTCCAGCAGCCCTCTGTGACTGTGTAGAATTAATTCAATTGTATTGACGCATGTCTGCAACACCAACAGGAAGTCCTATTGAGAACCTCTCATCCATTGATTGCTTATGTAACGGTTTGTTTGCTGTGTATTCTTCAGTGTGGCATGTGTCTGTGCATGTGCATCCTATGTGAGGTCCTCTATTAATAATGACACCTACTGTACATACTGTCAACGCTCCTGCTTTCCCCTTTTTCCCATCTTTCATGTTTGTTACAGATGATCAGTCATTCATAATACGCTCTATAGCTGCATGTTCCCTCTATTCATTTTGAAAAATGTTATGTCTGAAATCTAAAAATTTCAGGAGGCAATAAATATAATCTGTCTTGTAAATTGGCAGCTGTGCATATCTGATTTTCTGAACCTGCGCAGTGCATAAACATGCCATATATGTTCTACTTGTTTTAAGGCCTAGAGACCCCAAAACAACATCAGAAACCTAGCGGCAACCAAGGCTGTTGTGTTGCTTTGGCCAGAAAGTTGCACTCAGACACACTGCAAAGACTACAGCCAACGGCCATCTACTACGTATGTTCTGCACCTGCGTGACAGGAAATAACTCTCCCTACCAGCAGGTAGCGTAACCAGACGTCAGAGGGCTGTGGATATACAAGCCGTTGTTATGATACATACATGAAATAAAGCAGCGTTTGCTGACAATTTTCACACAACTCTTACTCACTACTTGCCGTAGCTTCGTTCCAGATGGCTATGTTGTTGGGAAAATATCAGTGTATTGGAATGATCAGATGAGATGAGGATGAAAAATGAGAAGAGCCTTCTGTGTGTGTCCTCTTGACTTTACTCGTCGGCTCTCTTTCCTCACTTCCGTTTCTCTTCTCATGCACTGATTCGCTTAAGCTGAACAGCCAATCGGAGTGATTTCTCTCACCACTGGGCTCTGCCGCGATTCAAAATGCCGAATAGGCCAATAAACCTTCATCACGGGATTACAAGAGCCAACCGCGGTAGACACACTGCAAAAATTAGGCTGACAGATGCTCACCTGCCGTGACCTGTCCGACCGTCAGCTTGGTGTGTCAGGGCCTTTAGGGTTGTAATCATAGTAGAGCTAGGCTACTACACTGTGTAGCTACTGTGTACCCAAAATTAATGTTTCCCTGTAGTCTGCAGACTCCTGCACACACTCCCAGACATTAACTCCACATATCATAATTTAGGCTAGAGAGACATTTCACAAAGCAAACTTTAATAACCACCCAGATTAAATCTTCAGGATGAAGCTAGCTATTAGATTTCACTCAGCAGGCTTGAAAGTGGGACCCTATCTCCTTTGTCGTCGGTTTGAATTTGTGATCAGCCCAGC